>ML782290.1:170579-209722 GCA_009831015.1 Picea engelmannii
AAGTGTTAAAAGGAAACCTTGTCGAGGCTATGGATGCCTGCTAGTAATAGTGACTCTGCCTGTGGTATGGAAGTTTACCTTAAATGCCAAGTTTCTGTGTATCTCTTGATCTCCTTCACTCAATAATGAGGATATCATTTCGATTGTATTCAATAAAACGAAAAAGACACAACATTATGATATGTGGGAGATTATTTAAATGAACATATTTAATTTATTCGACGTATATATCCTTAAAGCATTCTTTTGAGTACAGGTATATTTCAATTCCACAAAAGCAGATTAACGTTTAATGATTACCGTTAAAATATGTTGCTTGAAAATAAATCATTGATCCCCAATGGCGTTGGTAGTACAATCATTACCTCTCACGATCAATACCTACACTCATTACTCTCCCCTATGCTGACAATCGAGGTCGACCTTTACATTAATGAGGGGAGTAGATGCTTGACATGCTTCTCGACATAGATAGTAATGATTATAATAAATATTCACATTTGTGAACATTTGTTGTCTCTGCTATTTCCTATTTTTGGTACTTTTTCCTCTGAGATGGTCTGACCAAGTATGCTACCAGGAACGATAGTTGTCCACATTTTCTCACAAAATGGGTGGCAGAGGTGTGCGTAGGGAGCCAAATTTACTACAGGTTACAGAGAAAGAAAGAGATATCCTGCACCGGATGGGGTGGACAGAGTACTTCAACCATCTGCAAGGATATGACACGAATGTCATGCTTGAATTCTTTCAGAATCTGCAGGGAGAAGTCTCTATGGTGCGAGGCATACAAATATCAGTCACCCCAAAAATCTTAGCAGAGGTCACAGGCCTCCCAAACACGGGTATTCAGTGGATAGGAAGATACACAACACTGAAGGAAGCTGTGGAAACTTTCACAGACCCTGGGGAAGAATTGGATAAGAAAGGAAAAAGACTTAATCCCAATACCCTTAGAGAACCATGGAAGGAACTGGCAGGGATAATTCAGTGGTACATCACCTATAATGAACAATATGACATAATTCGACCTCGCCACCTCAAATTGTTGGCAGCCTTAAAACAACATTTAGTACTTAATCAACCCTTCTTTCTGAATGCCATATTACATGAAGTTGCCTTAAGAACACAGAAATCCAAGGACCTTGTTGCTATTATCAGTCACCACAGATTAGTTAAACTGATAACAAATAAAGAACTGAGTCAAACTCAATTGACCTAGGATAACCTGATTGAGGCTGATAGACCTCCACAACTGGAGCAGCCTGAATTATGCCACGAAAACCCACCATAGGAAATTGAAGATAGACAGGTAGAGGAGATTACTTCCCAAAGAGAAATCCCATCTCCTCAAATCGAGGATGAGGCAAACCCTTCCCAAATCACAGAGGCCCAAACCTCACAGACACAGCCAATAACGAAAAAGAGGAAGAGAGCAACAACTGCCCCTAAAACCATCATTTAGACAAGGAGAAGAAGCAGACGAATTTAGAAAACGACTGAAGAAATTCAGGTTACAAAAGAACATCCTGAAGAACTTCAAAATTCTACAGAACATGCTCCATGGGAGAATGTTCAAGAAATTGGGCAAGCAGGATAGACCTTACAAAGGAATGAGCAGGAAGACACCCAACCGACATTGGATCACTTGACAAAACAATTTTTGAAGAGCTATGAGGTAGAAATGGCCCAAGTTTTGGGAAGCTTGGGAACCTCAATTGATAAGGGCACAAATAATACAGAAGAATGCCCAGAACAATCCTCCTCTTCAAACCAGATGAATATTTTCCTGATATTGAAATGACCTTTCCAGAGGACACAACACAGGAAGAACTTAATTTTGAAACAAGAAGCCCTCTTGGATAGGTAGAACATTTGGAAGGAACAGAGGATCACCCATCTACTCCCCAGAATGAAGAATCCCTTGAGACCTCTCATAAACCAAAATCAACCAAGAAAATTAGAAAGTTAAAGAAAGAAAACAAACTGTTGAAGAAAAAGGCTAAGAAGGTTGAAGTATTAAAGAAGAAGGTGGAAAATCTCAAGGAGATTATTAAGGAATTGAGGAAACAGTTAGAACAAGTAGATAAGGCTCACAGAAGAAAGAAAAACAAAAGGGCCAGAATGCAAGGAAGAAATCCTCTTCCTAAAGAAGCAGTCAGTACAAATTCTGTAGGGATACAGACAAACCCTGAAGAAATAGTAGTAGAATAAACAGTAGCTCAAAACTAGGAGGTAATTTCTCTAGAAATGCAAGAAAATATGACAACTACAAAAGAAATTGATGCTGAGGTGCAGACAGACACCTTGGTATTAGAGGAAATAGCTGAAATCCTTGAGCATAATGCTACCATCAGGATATTGGAGGAAGAATTGATGCATTCTCAACAAACCCCGGTTCAAAACAGAAATGAATTACTGACTATGGAATAACACCAGGCACTCCAGTCCCAAAAACAGAGTGCTATTGTGGATAAGATGGAAGCAGAGCTTACACAGGCCCAAAAAGCATTAAGTCAATCCAGGGAAGAGGTGGGCTCTATGGAAGAACACCAATTATCCCAATCTCAAGCACAGGGTATTACCATTGATAAACTAAAAGAAGATCTTACACAGGCCCAACGAGCATTGGCTCAATACCAAGATGAGATGGTCACTAAGACTGAAAATCAAAGGATTGCTAAACAACTAAAGAACATGACAGCAACAGAGAGTGAGACCTATGCCACACTCACCAAAGCCCAAGAGAAGGTGAAAAAGGTGCAAACTCAATTGGAAAAAGCTTTGGAGCAAATCAAAGACATCTGTGATGTCTACTCTGATGTTATTAATTGCAGAGCCCCTACCTCCAATTACACTTTATTCTTGCTGGAAGGATATCTTTTATTGAGAGTGAATGCCATCAGAGCAGGTAAACCTATTTCATTTTCCACTGTGCCTGAGTTTATCTCATGTTTCAGATAGAAGGACGAAAAGGTACAATACTTTTTATGTGAATTGTAATTTCATAATTTCATTCTGGAAGAAAAAAGAGAAGATAACTCTAGCCCATTCATAGGTGACATACAATTTCAGGCATTTCTGTCATTTACATAGAACCAAGTCAGATGGGGAAAAGATCATAAAACCTTCTTAAAGAGGGAAACTAGGTTAGATGTCTGGGTTAGGGGAGAGCCTCCAAAGTCCTTTCGAACCATTATGCGGCATAAAAATTTTATGAAAAAAGAGGGGGTTGCAAGCTCCTTATCCCCTATCCATCTACATGTTCTATGCTCTGGTATCACTTGTTTTAGAGAGCTTAAGGAAGAAGCCCTTGTTGATTCTAAACTGAGATGGGATGCATCCTCCAGTGAGGTGAAGAGTAGGGAAACCATTGGATACAGGAATTTCTTTGCAACTACCTTCAGAATAGAAAGGTATTCTCAATTTCTCCAAGAGGAAGGACCTACTTGGATTGGGTGCATATATAATCCCCCTATCATCTGGTTTCCTCCAGAGAGTTACCAAAGAGATCATCAAATTAATAAAAAAAGGGAGGATGTTGCTTTTGGAGAACTCAAAAGAAGCAATGGGTTCATAAGACTTGGTGAACCAACCTTTCCACCTTACAACATTACTGCTTTACATGTAAGATCTCAGCTTGCATGAGGACATGCAAGAAGGTAAGCTGGGGGGTATGCTAGGCTATGAAAAAGGTATAAATATCTTCCTTTTTCCCACATTTTATGATATCATCTTGATTGATTTTTTGGTTATTTAGGAGCAAATAGAATAGAAAATGAATAATATACTCTTTTGCATTATTGATAAAGTTATATTACATAGATCCTAAATATGATTGGAATTGTTTGGTTTTATTATAGGATTAGTTAAATATTGTCAAACCCAAGATAACAAAGGAAATATTGAAGATGCACAAGCTATTGGAGGTTGAGGATTGCATGGTGCAAGGCAGTTCTGAAGATGATTGAGTATCTCGTATTGTAACTTTATAATAGTAAAGCAATCCTGAGGATCTCTCGATCCTCAGGATATCTTAATTTACCTATACTATTGTAATATATAAAGGGTAAAATAGACCTTGAAGAGGAGGAGAATTGCATCCAAGAACTTAGAACTTAGACTTGCTATGCGTTAGCAGTTTTTGTAACATGTTGTACCAGTTATGAAATTAATAAAAGCTTTGAGTGGTTTTACCATGTCTATATACTGAATTTCCAATAGCAGTGCTTCTATGGACCAAGGGCCCAGTATGAAGGAGCTATTGTTCAACTTGTACTTGTATCAGTTCAATTTCTATTTTGTGATTTGATTCTCTTATACAATAGTTAAATGAATGCATAAGTGTGATGATGATTCCATGTCAATTGCAAAAGATAGATGTTCCTGAAGCATTAGATGATTGTTGTTCCAATTTCCATTACTGAGATTTGATGCATGACAATTCCTCATAAGTTCACACTTGCTGTTCCTTTCACTTAGTTTACAATTTCTGTTCCTTTCACTTAGTTTACAATTGCCGTTCCTTTCTATTAAAATATAGTTGTTATTTCTTTTGATAGAATTACGATTGTTGTCCCTTTTCAATTAGATTACAGTTCCTGTTTCTTTGCATAGGTAGAGTAATTTTCCTTTTTCTTTCCAACAATTTGATTCATAGCAATAGCTAATTCTGCAAGTCTATACTTAGATTCAATTACTTCTTTTACAATGAATTCAATAGGTTAATTAGTTCTTTTCCATTACACAGCTTTAGATTTCAATTTCTAGAATCTTTAATGAATGTTTGAGGAACTTGATTGTTGATAAAATCATATCTATTTTAACTACACGATTTTAGCCTCTATAAGCTATCTGCATAGAATTTGCCGATGTTCTTTGAGATAAAAGATGAATCCTCGAGTTGATAAATTAATGTTAAACTAAGGTTTTTTTAGACATCTTTAGAGCCCAACACCTTGTTCTGCCATAAACCTGTCAAACTTCAAATACCATTTCCTTGGAGCTTGTTTTATCCCATACAATCTCTTCTTCAACGTGCATACAAAATTTTCCTTCCCTTTGACCTAATACCCCTATGGATGTTGCATATAAATCTCTTCCTTTGAATACCCATGGAGAAAATTTGTTTTTACATCTAATTATTCAAGATGTAAATATTATACTGCCACAAGACTTAAAATAGTCCTAATTGAAGTCATTTTAACAATAGGAGAAAACATTTCATCAAAACCTATACCTTTCTTTTATTGAAAACCCTTTACAACAAGTCTAGCCTTGTACCGCTTTTTGCCTCCATCTTCTTTGTTCAACTTGTAAACCCATTTATTCTGCAATGCTCTATTTCCTGTAAGCAACTGAACCAAATCCCAAGTTTGGTTATTTACCAGGGAATCATTTTCCTCTTTCATTCCTTGCTCCCACTTATTTTTAGTGTCTACTTGCATTGCCTCTTCATAACATTTTGGTTCACCAAAATTAGTCAATAATAAATAATACAATGAAGGAGAGTATCGTTCAGGGGGTCTACTTAACGTGGCATATATTCTAACAACACTTGGAGGATTTTGAGCTACCTATTGCTCATGTTGTTGTACATTTTTATTCTCTGGTACCTTTGGAATTTCTTTTTTAGTGATCTCATTAAGCACTGTGTATTCTCATTTTTCTTTTTCTTGTATATTTCCTTGCAACTGATCTTTGTACATGACCTTTTCATTGAATAATACCTTTTCATTGAATAATACATCTCTACTCCTAATGATTTTGTGATTTTCATAATCCCATAAGCGATAGCCAAAATCATTAACATTGTATCCAATAAAGGTACACTTCTTGGATTTTTCCTCAAGTGTTGTTCTAATTTTTTTATCAATATGGACAAGTGCTTCACAACTGAAAGTCTTCAAAAAAGAATAGTTTACCTTTTTACCTCTCCATGCCTCCTCTGGAATTCCACCATACAAATATCTTGAAGGTCCTTTGTTTATAAAGTAAATATCAGTATCTACGACATCTTCCCAGAACTATAAGGGAAACCCAACATGCAATCTCATACTCGTTGCATGCTCCATGAGTGTCCTGTTCATCCTTTCTCACACACCATTTTCTTGTGGTGTTCCTGGAACTGTCTTCTCTCTACGAATCCCATGGTATGAACAGTAATCATTAAACTCCTTGCTACAATATTCACCTCAATTGTCTTATCTAATACACTTCAAACTTTTTGTTGTCTCATTCTCAAGAAAATATGTCCATTTCTTAAAAGTATCAAAAACATCAGATTATTGTTGAATGCAATAAACCTAAGTTTTTCTAGTTGCATCATCAATAAAAGTAACATAATAATGAGAGCCACCAAGAGATGATACATGAGCTGGTCCCCATACATCTGTATGCACAAGCTCTAACCTTTAACTCTTCTTTTCTTTTCTAACTCTAAGAAATCTAACTCTCTTATGTTTTCCATAAACATAATGCTCACAGAAATCCAAATCAATTTGTTGAAGATATGGAAACAAAATTATTTTTTGAAGTATCTGCATCCCCTTCTTGCTCATGTGTCCAAGACTATGATGCCACAATGCTATATACACTCCTATAGAAGCTAAAGAGATATAAGAGTCAGTATTACTAGTACATAAATACAATGTACCTACCTTCTCTCATTTTTCTATCACCAGTGATCCTTTTGCGTCCTTCCACATCTTATATGTAAATATGGATATACAGCCTTCACTTGCCAATTGCCCTGTTGAAATTAGATTTTTCCTTAGATATGGAACTTGTCTTACCTCTTTCAACAACCATTGGTTTCCATTCCTTTGCTTTATTTTTACCTTTCCCATTCCAACAATTTCGCATGGTGCATCATCACCCAAATGAATCTATCCAAAATCACCTTGAACATAATATAGAAAATGTTTCCAATGGGGTGTGGCATGAAATGAAGCCCCTAAATCTACTACCCAAGACTTAGAAATATTATATATATAAAGAATCAAATCATCTTGTAATACATCATGTGTTACATTTGCTTCCTGATTTTTCTCATGTTGTCCATCTCTTTGTTTCTTTGGAGCTCTGCAGTCTTTCTTCAGATGTAATTTCTTCCCACAATTCCAACACTCTATATTTCCTAGTTTGAATTTGGATCTGACCTTCCTAGAATTCCTGTAGTTCCCTGATCCCTTTCCTCAATCCTTTTGTCTTCCCCTGTTCTCCATGTTTAATGCATTACCTAGTGTCTCACATGTGATTTTTCGTCACATTTTCTCAATAAGGATAACACCAACAACATCATCAAATTTTAAAGTGTTTGAACAAAAGATAGAGTTACTTACAACCATGACCAAGTCGTTCCAACTTTATGGCAATGAGCACAATATTAGAAAATCCCTGACCTCATCATCAAAGTTCTCTTTTATAGAACTTAGATTATTAGTAACCATATTAAATTCATTTAAATGATCTGCAACAGACCCACCTTCTGACATCTTCATATTAATAATATCTTCATTAGAAATATCTTATTGGATGTCGATGGTTTTTCATACAGTTTAGCCAATGCGTCCATCAACTCCTTCGTTGTCTTTTCTTTCGAAATATTGAAATCCACCGACACTTCCAGGCTCAACTGTATCATTCCTAGTGCCTTTCTGTCAAGAACCTCTCATTCTTCGTCCTTCATGGTCATCGACTTCTTTACTATTCCACCCAATGGTAGGAATAGATCATTCTTATATAAATAATCTTCCATCTTCATATGCCATAACTGGTAGTTTTGGTCATTAAATTTCTTGACCCTAAACTTTCGATCTTCTATCATTGCTCCTACTCGAACCAGAAACCCTCTTTTCCTGTGAGTTACCTTTCTCTCTGATACTAGTTGTTAGAAAACTAGGGTCAGGGAGCAATAAAATTAAAAAAAATTGGAAATAAAACACAGAAGATACACAATACAATAGAGACACAGATATATGTGTTTCATCCAGTGTGGGCTACGTCCACCAGATAGATTGCCAGGTCCTTCCTTTTTATTATCTAGCAAATGACGGGATGCAATGTACATCACACCCATTGTAACTTTCTCTTCTTTCTCTCACAGTCTCCTCTCTTAGAATACAATATTCACAATGATACATAGCCACAATACATTTCCCTCATAAAAGAGGGTTGTCTTCTAGGGAAAAAAACCCTAAGATAACTTCAACCATTATAACTGTGACCTTATAATGAACGGTCCATATTTGCTATGAAATTAAAATATACATTTACAAGGCAATTTTTCCTTCGAGGGCCTGCTTTCCCCTGGACCCCATAGGGGGGGCAATCATGCCCTACAACCCCCCGGTGTGGAGGGGTGTACAATATTCTGGGGTGCACAGTCTTCATGGGATATAAACACAGCTGAAAATAAAGACCTATGAAACATGAAGATAATCGGGCTCCACAACCAACACATATGTGATCAGATATATGGATGACATATGTGTTGTTCAACTAAAGCAATTGGATGGATAAGTCATGGAAGGACTAGTGAATGGTAGTCGGTTGAAACTGTATAGGGATGGTCCTCCTTCTGCGCACTAGAGGAGCCACACAATTTGAAATTGTATCATAGTGTACTATAGGAAGGAAACTATAGAAAAAGAAAGAAAAGCAAGAAAAGTAGGAAAAAGTATGAAACAAGTTAATGGAAGAGGTCAAAATTTGCAAAAAAAGAAAATTTTAGGTTAGTAAGTAAATAAGAAGAGTAAGTAAGAAGAATATTAAATAAAAGGAAATAAAGAAAAAGAAAGCTAGATTGAGCAAAAGGAAGAGATCGTGCAAAATTCTAAGACTTCTCAGATGACATCTAAGAGAATTTAACACACCCCATGATGGGATGTGCAATAAAGAGTTATCATGACAGTGAAAGTAGTGGTACCACATAAAATTAAATATATGATATCTTGAACGATTTCCAAATCAAATGGATAATTCGTCCAAGATACAAAGTGATGGAGAAATAAAAGCAATTAATAAATGACAACCACTAGTGGATTAGACAGAAAAATTAGGTGTGAAAGGAGACTACAACTGGAAATGAAGTAGAAAATCAAGCAAAGGACCAACGAAGGATTATTGTTCACCATAGAGAGTTGAATATTGCATAGCAAAAGAAGTCGAAGTTACATATCCAAATACCAAAACAAAGTTCCAAAACTAGGTAGTAGTTGAAACCAGCATCACAGAGGAAGATTGCACCTACGACAACAACAACATCGACCTCAGTACCAAAGAAACTGTGTAGCCATCTTGCAACACTGCTAGTACTCGAAGAAACACAAGAAGCTTCATCTTTAGTTAAAAAAATTACTAGGGATTATATCCCACCAAGAAATTCTTTAGTGACACACGTCCATTTACATAAAGAGGTCAGGTATCCATTAGTTGAGCCATCGATTCCAGAAGGCATCATAATAGAAGGGGATATGTTAGGTCTAATACCAGCTCTGAAGTATGTTGATCATGATATCATTGATGAAAAGAGTTTATGAAGCTCATACCAAGTAATTTCTTGATAAAATTCATTAGTTCTAAGACCCACATGATCATCATAGAATCATAGGTGTGGGATAGGGGGTTTCAGAAAGTAGGTGTTCTAAACCTATTCGACATACCACATTTTGGATGGAGCCAGGAGATCACTGCATGTGTGAAAATGTTGCTAAGTTGTGTGCACATAGGATATCTCTAGATAGACGGACCAATATCCATTGATACTGATTTGATAGTGTTCCTTACAGGTCTTCGGTTGAAAGAAATGGACCATGTGTCTGAGTTTTTCGATAAAAAGAAGGAGAAATATCTCACCAAAATCATGAAAGACAAGTTCCACACATTTTGAGGACAATGCGGTCTGGATGTCACTAGCATAAGCGACCCGATGGAAAGGTTTGCGACATAAGCCTTAGCCTACAAATTATTGAGGAAATTCAGAAAGGATCAGGTTCCAATAGTAGTTATAGCGGTTGGAGAACAATATGTAGAAGGTATCTAGATGAACTGGGCAACATTTTTGTTGAACCAATTCTTGATTGACTGGGAGGAAGAACAAGACAAGGGGGGGGGGAATTCCACTACTATTGATTATTGATCCTAATCGTGCTAGCACCCTGGAGAGAGCTGAACAACAATCATTTTTTGGGGATGAAGGAGAATCCTTGATTAACTGTGCGTTATCAGAACCTATGGTACATTACACATAAAGCACACCAAATGGACACTAAATCTGCAAGGAATTTATTAGAGATAGCATAGAAAATACCCCACTCATACTAACTCAGGTAGTCAAGGGATATGAGGCAGTGGAATGGTTTAAGGTAGGGAACCACCACACATACGTTTAGGAGAAGAAATAACTAGATCAACAGTGGTTGTCGACACAATATAGATTGATAGAAGAAGAGAGGGGCAACATCATGGATGATTGGGATGAGGAATGGAAGATTCCATTCATAGAGACACAATCATTGGTGCATCCCAAACCAAAAGTATATGACGTCGATGAGGAGGAACATGAAGAATAAGGGGACTAGGAAAAAGGGAAGGGGCTAGAGGATCCATTGCCATCACCAGCACCATGCAATGACCGCAAGAGAAAAGAGCTAGAGACAAGAAGATCCAAATATCAACGACCCAAGCGCAAAGGTGTTAAGGAAGTCACTATTCAGGAACTAACAAAGGAATACTTGGAGAATATTGATAACCAAGTAAAATAAGCCATGGGCGATGCATTTTAGCATGCACCACAATAGCATGAATAAATGAACAAACAGATGCAGGCACAAATGGAAATTTTTTGACAACTATTAGAAGCAAAAAATATCGCACCAGGGCAACAAATGGAAGAGGAGCCAACAACCAACATGGTCAATACTAGAGAGGCCAGACCAAAAATATCTCAGTCCTTGGAAGTCATAGGGGAGAGAAGACTAATTAGGCGAGCACTAGGGGTATTCAATTTCCCCATGACTGAGCTACAAGGGAAGGCCGGGGCATTAGGTCACATAGATCTAATGCTATATCAACTACCACTAGATGTCTTGTAGGAGCTACAGATGGGAACAACACAAGAGATGAATGTATGTGCCGATAAGACATCTATTGAGCTAGTAAAGGATGCAACAAAAAATGTGTTCTTAGATATATAATACAACAAATTCAAACAAGAGCGTGATGAGGCTAGGAAGAAAGTGGAATGAATGCAACAAGAATTCAAGTGAGTCTATCAAGAACTACCATAAGCGCAAGCTAAGAAGGAGGCCTTGATGGAAGAGAAAATTAGTGAGATAAGTGAAGCCATTTAGGGCTTCTGCGCATGCATAGTGTATCTAGAAGCATGGGTAACACCAAGTATGCCATCTGAAGAGAGGGAGACAAGGAAACAAAATACGACCACAACGGTTGATATCATAAAAAAATTAGAAGTAGAGTGCACACAACTATATATGGAAACTATGGGTGTTTGGACACAACTAAAGGAAAACAGGGTCCAACAAAAGATAAGTCAAATATTCAAACTACATAGAGAAAATTGCAGAAATTACAAGCATCAATGGGCACATTTCCACTAGCAGAGGTGGTATGTGCGATGAACAAAAAATGAAAGTTGTATTAAAAAATGAATCAGCTCAGGGTGGAGCAGGAGGACTGCACATAGTAGATAGAGGTTTTGCAAGAAGAATCATACAGAGTGACAATGACCCTCACAACCCCTCAAGGACTCCTCAAACAGGTAGCTGAAGAAGGTGTCAAGAAGGTGCAGGATTGTGTGATAGGTGAAATGGTCGATCGAATTTTGTAGAAAGAACTGCAGGTCAAGGAAAAGGCTGCAATAGAAAAGGGGACCTTCAACACATTCATGGCACACTCAAAAAATGCCTGAGTGGCTCGGGACAAGCCAGAGGTGAGTGTTGGGGGCCTATTGGAGACGCATTTTGGATAAGTCTCAAGATTTCCACCAAAATGAATTCAAAGGGAAAAATGAAATCAAAATATGGACTAGAGTGCACGATGAGATCAGGTTCCAAGGATCGTAACAAAAGGATGTGCCATGGAGCAACGTGCAGAAGGATGAAAATGGTTATAAACCATGGGGTTTGTGGACATTTTTTCCACTTTTGTAACAGGTTTTGGGGGACACTTTGTCCACTTTTTTAACTATCTTAGCCCTATTTTTATGTATAAATATATGAGAGATATAAATATAGGGAGATAGAGTGATGGTGCATGCAATTTGTGAATTCTTTTAGATAAGGGAGTCAAGTGAAGGAAGAGATCTGTACTATGAATGAGGAGTGAACTTGCACTATAGCAGAATCGATAGGCACGTTTGGGATGATATTACTGATGCATATATTGTAGCACAGTGCATAATTGTAAGAAACTTATTAATGAATAATATAAGAATCCTCCCATTGTTGATGTAGCCCAAGTTGGGTGAACCATGTAAATATGTGTGTTATGATGTGCTTGCATTATGTGTTTTTTTTTTGTTTATGATGAATGTATGGATCACATATTATGTTGTAATTTGGCACATGGATTATGTCTTATAACAAAGTAACTATTATCTATTAGAACTGTGCACCTAATTAAAGGACCCTAATGATGCCTCACTTCCCCTCAACACTGCAGAACCTTGGTTCTTGCAACCTCTCTAGATGCCTCGGGTGAGACTTCACTTGCTTTGCAGGTGATGTCGAAAGGGTCGGTGTCTAATGGTTTTGTTGGTAATTAAATTCTTAACCTGGGGTCTACCCGTATGCGGCAACACTCATACATATGCCACCATATACCAAGTGTATACCTCAACCATGTACCAACATCACAAAGATGTGCTTATAACAACCAGATACAAAGGTATTGTAACATCACTCAACCATGTATCCAAGATAAACCATGTTACTCAAGCATCTGCTAACATCCATAAACCATGTACCAAGAGATATACCTCAAACATATACCATATTACTCATGATATGTCTCAATCATGACATAGACCAAGTAGCATAGCATCAATGGTGTACCTCAACCAAGAACCAACATTACCAATAAATGTACCTCATAGATGTACCAAAGATATGCCTCAAACCATGCACATAATGTGTGCCTCAATCATGTACCAATGTCTCAACAAGATACCAAATACATGCCTCAAGCATGCTCGATAACATCACCAACATGTAACCCTCAAAACATGCATATAGAAATACCTTTAAACTTGTAGTCACCCTGATGTATCAAATCTCAGATAGACATACCTTTATGGGCATCAACAACCTAGTATAAGTATCATTACTTGGATCTTCCGTAGCCTCGTTGGATTAATATTGTCCTCACATGGGGCCTCGCATGACACGAACTAACTGACCCATGGGGTGCCTCGCAAGACATCGGTAGTTTGACCCGTGGGGGTCATCCAAACTAGGGTTTCTTAGGAACCCTTGCTCTCCTCTGCAAATCTAAGACGTTCACCTTCACACTTACTTCATTTTCTCGGACTCACTACCATAGACTCACCAATGGATCACTTGCTCACATAGAAGATATTCAATAAACTTGTTTGTGTAATTTTCCTTATGAGAGACTTCTTGAGGTGTATTTTTACTTTTTCCAAGTAACTTATATCCTTAATTTAGGGTCAAATTGTACTTTCTTGTTACAATCACTTTATCCTTTAATTAATGACTTGTAACTATTTCAGGTCTTCTTAACCATTCTTCGGTTCTTTCAAATTCATGAGGGGATAACTCCTCAACCATGAGGAACTACATGGAATACCACCTACCGTTGGAAACAACATGACAAGGAATATCCATATATGAGTGTGTTACATGCATTTTTAGTGTCCTTCATCCTTTTTTTCCTCAAACAACTTTGGGTTCCATGACCACACCTTTGGGGCTTCTTAACCACTTAGTCATCTTTCCAGGGATTCTCGTATACTTATTCAAAGCATCTTCCCATGAGGGACATGCTTAAAGATATGCCATAAGGGGACCACTTTGGAGACTTCTCCAAATACACCCATTACTTCTAGATTCTTCCAAACGTGCTTCAAGGCTTTTTTTAGTGTTGACCAGGGTTGACATCAATGATAACCAACTATCCAACACATAACTCAAGATTATAAAAGTAAGGCTAGGTTTAAGGAGGATGGTTGTTTTTTTTGACATGAAGAGCAAAGAAGGGCTTTTTCTCAAGGAGATCTTGGATAGGTGGAGAAGGAATTTCATCTAGATATTAGTATAGGTTGGGGAGAAGAGAGAATGGGGGCATCTGCAAAGAGTTCGAGCAGATTGGAGTCGTAGCTGCAGGGTTGTGCCATACAAAGGTTGTTGTATAGCTTAAGTATGCATGTACACGAGTTTTAGTGGAGACATGCGCATATACATGAGTTTGCTTGAGGAAAGGCATGTACATATAGAAAACGTGAAAATTCAGGGTTGTGCAGTAGACGAAGAGTTGTTAGGGTTTGGAGGTGTTGTCTATAATTTTTTGTATTTATCTATAGGCCATTTTCCTAGTAAGGGAGCCCTTGCAACATGTTAATTTATTTTAATGATAACCATAGTTGATGGGAAGAATATATTTGTGTATTGTGTATGAATTTTTGGTTTCCAGTATTTCTTCCGCTATTTATTTGAGTTGATTATTCTAGTCAGTGTAATTTTTTTTGTGACCTGCTAATTTGATTTATAGCAAGGAATCACTAGTACCTAAGAAATATACCTAGGTCCTGAGATTAGAAAATCAACATGGTATCAAATCTCTCAGTTTAAGAGGAAGCCAAATTTCGGATCCACAATAGTTAGCAACAAATCTATCAGATTTGGA
The DNA here is from genome assembly GCA_009831015.1 of Picea engelmannii. Taxonomy (NCBI): domain Eukaryota; kingdom Viridiplantae; phylum Streptophyta; class Pinopsida; order Pinales; family Pinaceae; genus Picea; species Picea engelmannii. The sequence goes on from ML782290.1 coordinate 185,466, forward strand.
AGGAGATCTCAACAGATCTATAACCAACAATCAGAAATCAAGGGTTGGTTTTCAGGGAAACAAGTGTACTGAAGCAGAACTAGGGTTTGTTATCATACAAAGTTGTATGCGGGTTACAATAGGCAAAGGTGCATACATACGCATATTTCAATAAGAAAAGGCACATACATAGGTGGATTACAATGGTGATAGGCGCATATAGGATCGTACATCTCAATATAGTGGGGGTTTCAACAGTAGGTTATTTCTAGGGAAAAGTGTCCTATCTAAGGGATGGTAGAAGCGAGTCTAGGAGTTGAAGATAAATTAGATGGAGCATCCAACTTCCTATCTTGGAAAGAAAGAGTTACTTTGGTTTTGAAGGAATTTGACTTTTGGTAGATTGTGGACAAAGTAGTTCTTTCACTGACACATTCACAAGATTTGGAATTTCACTAGAAGAAGGAGATCAAATCCCAACAATACATCTTGGATTCAGTGAAGGATAATCTAATTCCTCACTTATCCGAGAAGAACGTGACCAAAGATATGTTTGATTCCCAGGTAGGATTATTCCAGAGTGATAACATGAATATTAAGATAGTATTAAGAAATAAATTCATGTTTGTGTAGATGTCTAGATCTAACAATTTTACCAACTAATTCATGAGGATCACTCAGGTATATGATCAACTTGTAGCTATATGGGAGAAATTGTATGACATAGATCTTGCTAATGTGGTGTTGAATGGTTTTCCCAAGTCTTGGGAACCATTTATGAAGGGAGTCTGCACTCGAGAAAAACTCCTAGATTGGCAAAGGATTGGGATGATTGTATCTAGGAAGAGACTCGAGAGGATTCTAAAGGAAGCAAGTAGGGAAGTAGTGATGAGAACTTGGCCCTTGTTAGTAAGACAAGGAAGGGAAAATGAAAGGGTTCCAACAAGAGGGGTAGCAGTGATGGAGGAACATCACACTCAAGGAAGAAGAATGAATTGAGTAAAATCAAGTGTTTATCAGTCATAAAAATGGACATTATGCATTTCAATTTCTAGAGAAGAAGAAGGGAATAAGAAAGATAGAAACAACCACATCAACAGAGACAGAACTAGATGAGTTTGAAATGAAGTTTGAGAAGGATTTCTCACTAGTTTCTTGACTTTATACCATCACAACCAAAAGGAGTGCATGGTAATTGGACAGTGGTGCATCTCATCATATGATAGAAGAATGGGAGTTATTCAATATGGGATTTATTCAATATTTATGGACACACCATCAAACACACGATTGAATGCACTAAATTGGCATCAACGAAATTCCAAATAATTTTGTTCACTGAAAACGCCATCACATTGGATCCACAAGGATCGTTGTACAACTGGATAGCTAAGAACTCAGAGTTTTTTCCTGTGTACAACATACTAAAAGAGTGGATTCCCTAATCCTACCTAAATTACTTCTGGAAGGTACTCTTCCCCATCTCTTGGTAGTCTCTCCTTACTGGGCACTTCGGATCTTTCAAATAATAGTTTGACAGAGAGAAATAAATAGAATTTGGGCATCTTAAAACACTACAAGTACTTTGACCTTGACATTAATTTGCACGTGGGTACGCAGCATTCAATGCTTCATTGTTGTAATATATCTCTGTGTATATACCAAGGTGATCCAATGATGTATATATCTCTGCGTATATACCAAGATGATCCAACGATGATCTAACGATATATATATCATCACATCATTGAATGTTGTGTAGCAAGTTGTTTATTGCTCACCCTCAACACCTTCGATCTTTCCTATAATATTTGTCAATAATAATTCCACCTGAATTTGGGAATCCTAGAGCACTGGAAATACTTGACCTCAATTTCAATGAGCTCTGGGATTCTATTCCAAAAGCATTGTGTAAGTGTACACAACTTCAAGAGATTACACTTTCAGAAAACAGTTAGATCAAGACTATATGAACAGAAATATGTTGTCTATTCAAGTTGTAATATCTCGAATTATACGAAAATTATTTCACTGGAAGTATTCCAATTTCAGGAAATTCACATCTCTAGGAGGGTTGAACATTTTTCTACCAATCTCATTGGCCACATCTTCCAAGCTCCAGGCTATTGTACTCAGCTTTGGTCTCTCAAAGTTTCTTCAAACAACTTCCAACTTCAGGAATTGCACATCTCTAGGAGGGTTGAACATTTTTTCTAACAATCTCATTGGCCACATCTACCAAGCTCCATGTTATTTTATTCAACTCTGATCTATCAAATTTTCTTCAAACAACTTGACTAGAATAATTCTAGTTTAATTGGGCCTGTAGAACTCAGATTCCCTATATCTATATTCGAAAAGTTTGGAAAATTCCATTCTTCCATCTCTGGCAAACCGTTGTTCTCTTATTATGCCAAGTCTTGCTTTAAATATACTAATTGATATTATCCAAGCCACTACAAAATTGAGTTAGTTGACCTTTTTAATCTTTCTTCAAACATGCAAAAGGCTAGCATAGTTGAGGGAATTTCCAATTTGACCAAGTTTGAATGTCTTTTTCCTAGGGGAAATCCTTAAAGGAATGGACAAAATTGAGGTGAGGTTATGCTTTTAAATGTGTTTTACAACAAATTTACAAATTTATCCAAACACCAGCTGAATGGAAAGATTCTTATAATGTTATACCTTTAAACATAAATGGAAAGATTCTTATAATGTTATACCTTTAAACATAAATGGAAGGATTGTTATAATATCATACCTTTAAACATTGTAAGTTTGAGAGGTTGTTGAATTTATTCTGAAACTAAATGGAAGGGAAAATTCTTGCATTTCTTAGTGAGATATCATCCAATTTCACAAGTATAGGCACACACATGTCATTATATAGAATTGAACTTTGGTGGGGTGATAACAATATCCCTCTTTCACCAACGTGATAAGTTATCATTGACAAAAACAAAAAGTGATTTGATTGGAAAGATTCTTCACCTAACAAACCATGCAATCTCAAAAGGAGCGCAATTCTTGAGACTTTCAATGTGGCTTATTTTCAAAAGAATAACTACCTATCAAGTCATCCTTTACAACAATGCAACTTGAAATAGAAAAATAAAGAAAAGAGAAACTCAAAGATAGTTAAATTGTGTGGATGAACATGGTCATATCCTAGGGATATTTATCAAGTTCTTGATTGTCAAATCTAAGAAGCAAGTCATGATTGAAGAACTCATATCAAGTTTAAAAGAAACATTATGAAGGGATATAAAAATATCAATAAGAGAATATGTCATCCCTAATGGGAAATGGCGAGTAAAAATATTTTCATTTATTGTTATGAGGAAAATCACTCTATGGCATGGGGTAAACCACAATAGACAGAATGACTGCAGAAAACAACTCTAATATCAAGTATGCTATATAAACAAATATGCTAACTAGACAAGATAAAGAGCCTACCTCGCCCGGATGTTTGATGAAGACCATCGTTGAGCACTCAACTCAAAGATTTATACCTGCAAATTGTCCTCAACAACCAAGATACACAAGCATATGGTGATAATATATCAGGTTAGCACATACAATAGCATAATCCATTAACATTCATAACAAATACGCCCATGGAATAATAATTCAAATATTTGCAAGACATCAATTGGAAGAGAAAAGAGTATTTCTATTAAAATGTGATCAACAGAAGTGTATGAATGACAAACTTCCATGTCAACACATCTCGGAACTGAGAAATAATTCCCTTCCAGGTAGGCCTCCACCACTTCAATCCTCTACCAAAGGCAAGCTCATATAAGAGAGACAATGAGGTTCTTCGTCAAAGAGGGAAGAGCTTGGGGGTTGAACAATGTGTTCAAACTTTAAAGGACAAAGGGATGCAAAATCAATATGAAGTGAATAATTTCTCCATAGTAACTTTGCTCTCAAAAGTTGAATTCTTCTCCCTTTCCACAATTTGTATATGGCCCATTTATAGCCTTCAAATGGAACTGAAGGGCCAAGTCGGAACGTTTCCAATATATGGAAGGATAAGGATCATGGATCTCGTGATGTGGCATGGATACTCGAGATAATTTTTAATTTTGAGCACCAAACTCGATGTATGCAGGTTGTAGTGGTGCAACCTGCATATACACATGTTGTATAACTGATAGGGTGCGTATATGTGGAAAATATGATTTTTAGCTCTGGGAAGTGCAAAAGGGGACTTCAAGTTTGCATAGGGAAATGGAAAATGCCTTCTGAGCAAGTTGCATGGAGTGAGGAAAATCATGCTAAAACAGATGCCCCCTAATGTGTGAGGTCAGAGGAGTATCTGCAATGGCTGAAATACATTATAATTCCCAGAAGTGGAGTAATGGAGACCCAACTAGACGAACTAGTTTCTCATGAGAATATTACAATCCATAATGACTTTGTACACATGGCTACTAATTTGAATTACATTGCAGATCCATGTGGAAATATACCAAGAAGTTTTTCATGGCCATGAATAGGAAATACAAAGTAGATACATGCCATAGGCTATCATAGTCATGAAAAAGGCCCAGTGAAAACCAATCTCAAAATCAATCTAAAGATATCTGTATACAATGGAGTACAATTTAATCTCCCATGATCATTGAAGTCATATAAGTACTGGTCCAATGAATAATAGAAATAGCTCAGGAAATTTGCGACTATAAACTGTCTTCAAGTATTCTACACAATCCACCAAAGGTGAAAGTCTACATCATGTGAATAGAGGAGTTGAGGTCGAACACAATAAGACTTTGTTTTATTACCGGTCATTAAGGTATACCGTTAACAAATGCGAGACAACCTACCGATAATGAAAGTAGGTATCAAGGCACCAAGTACATTCTTACAAGTGTGAATAAAGGTGTTGAGGTCAAACACTTGAATAATCCATCGATCAGGAGACATTGATGTATTCCCAACTATCGATGGAGAGAGAAACTGCCACTAATGAATGCAAGCCTCTAGGTACTATTAGGACTCTAGGCCTCATTTCTAGAATAGATGAGTTGAAGTCGATGGAAGGAGACCCACTGAAAGGAGAGCATTAAGGAATCTCTCATCATTCAGAATGAGGTACAAAGCAATAGCTTCATGATTTGGAGGAACTCAGATGAAGATGATGTTCATGAACCAATGACCCTATGTGTCTTTCACATGCACCCAATGTAAGCAGTGCACAAAAAGACCCTCTGAATAGAAGCCAACAAGGAAAATTGTCGATAAAGGCAAGGAAACCACCAATAAGGCTAATGGTATCCAATACATTGCACAAATCCCAATGTGTAAATAGATTTATTGTCATTGAGCGCAAGGGAAACCTAGTCAGTGACCAATGAGGAGATGTCAACTGCTAGGTTCAAGGTTACCTACCCATAATGAAAGTAGGACCAATGTGCACGGTAGGATTACAACTTCATGTGATTCTGAGACACACTGAGGGTATGGACAACATGAAAAGTCAAGATTTCTAAGAAATGGCTGACACGTGCTTATAGACATCCTTTGAAAAATATCATGAGACATATGGAGGACATTGACAGCATAGACTTGATAATGAAACTTTGTGATGTAGGAGGCACCAATCAAACTCTCCATACGGGCTGGAAGAGTAACCAGTCGGAGTATTAAACTCTAAGTAATGAGATCACCTTCCTAAGGTCATGCTAATGATGATCCAATGATGTATATACCATCACTGCATTGAATGTTGTGTAGCAAGTTGTTTAATGCTCGCCTTCAACACCTTCAATCTTTCCTATAATAACTTGTCAGTAATAATTCCACCTCAATTCAAGCATCCTAGAGCACTGAAAATACTTGACCTTAATTTCAATGAGCTCTAGGATTCTATTACAAAATAATTGTGTAAGTGTACACAACTTCAACAGATTACACTTTCAGAAAACAGTTGGATCGAGACTATATGAATAGAAATCTGTTGTTTCTTCAAGTTGTAATATCTCGAATTATACGACAATTGTTTCACTAGAAGTATTCCAACTTCGGGAATTGCACATCTCTAGGAGGGTTGAACATTTTTCTAACAATCTCATTGGCCACATATTCCAAGCTCCAATCTATTGTACTCATCTCTAGTCTCTCAAAGTTTCTTCAAACAACTTCCAACTTTAGGAATTGCACATCTCTAGGAGGGTTGAACATTTTTTCTAACAATCTCATTTTCCACATCTGCCAATATCTAGGCTATTGTATTCATCTCCGGTCTATCAAATTTTCTTCAAACAAATTGACTAGAAGAATTTCAGTTTAATTGGGCCTGCAGAACTCAGAGTCCCTATATCTATATTCGGAAAGTTTGGAAAATTCCAATCTTCCATCTCTAGAAAACCATTGTTCTCTTATTATGCCAAGTCTTTCTTTAAACCTGTTAATTGATATTATCCAAGACACTACAAAATTGAGTCAGTTGACCTTTTTCTTCAAACATGCAAAAGGGTAGCATAGTTCAGGGCATTTCCAATTTTACCAAGTTTGAATGTCTTTTTCCTAGGGGCAATCCTTAAGGGAATGGAAAAACATGAGGTGAGGCTATGTTTTTAATTGTGTTTTACAACAAATTTACAAATATATCCAAACACCAGTTGAATGTAAATATTCTTATAATGTTATACCTTTAAACATAAATAGAAAGATTCTTATAATGTTATACTTTTAAACATAAATGGAAAGATTCTTATAATATCATACCTTTAAACATTGTAAGTTTGAGTGGTTGTTGAATTTATTTTGAAACTAAATGGAAGGGAAAATTCTTGCATTTCTTAGTGAGATATCATTCAATTTCACAATTATAGGCACACACATGTCATTGTATAGACTTGAACTTTGGTGGGGTGATAACAATATCCCTCTTTCATCAACGCAACAAGTTATCATTGACAAAAATGAAAAGTGATTTGACTAGAAAGTTTCTTCACCTAACAAACCATGCAATCTCAAAAGGAGCGCAATTCTTGAGACTTTCAATGTGGCTTATTTTCAAAAGAATAACTACCTATCAAGTGATCCTTTACAACAATGCAACTTGAAATAGAAAAATAAAGAAAAGAGAAACTCAAAGATAGTTAAATTGTGTGGATGAACATGGTCATATCCTAAGGATATCTATCAAGTTCTTGATTGTCAAATCTAAGAACCAAGTCATGATTGAAGAACTCATATTAGTTTTAAAAGAAACATTACAAAGGGATATAAAAATATCAATAAGAGAATATGTCATCCCTAATGGGAAATGGCGAGTAAAAATATTTTCATTTATTGTTACGAGGAAAATCACTCTATGGCATGGGGTAAACCACAACAGGCAGAATGATAGCAGAAATCAACTCTAATCTCAAGTATGCTATAAAAACAAAGATGCTAACAAGACAAGATAAAGAGCCTACCTCGTCCGGACGTTCTATGAAGACCACCATTGAGCACTCGACTCAAAGATTTATACCTGCAACTTGTCCTCAACAACCAAGATACGCAAGAATATGGTGATAATATATAAAGTTAGCACATACAATAGCATAATCCATTAACATTCATAACAAATACACCCATGGAATAATAATTCAAATATTTGCAAGACATCAATTGGACAAGAAAAAAGTATTTCTATTAAAATATGATTAACATAAATGTATGAATGACAAACTTTTGTGTCAGCATGTCTTGGAATCGAAAAACTAAGTCCCTTCCAGCTGGGCCTCCACCACTTCAATCCTCCACCAAAGGCAAGATCATATAAGAGAGACAATGAGGTTCTCCATCAAATAGGGAAGAGCTTGGGGGTTGAACAATGTTTTCAGACTTTAAAGGACAAAGGTATGCAGACTCGATATGAAGTGAATAATTTCTCCAGAGTAACTTTGCTCTCAAAAGTTGAATTCTTATCCCTTTCCATGGTTTGGATATGGCCCGTTTATAACCTTCAAATTGAAATGAAGGGCTGATTCAGAATGTTTCCAGTATATGGAAGGTCAAGGATCATGGATCTCGTGATGTGACATGGAAATCTGACGCAATTTTTAAATTTTAGCACCAAACTTGATGTGCGTGGGTTGTAGTGGTGCAACCTGTGTATACGCATGTTGTATAATTGATAGGGCATGTATATGTGGAAACATATGATTTTTAGCTCTGGGAAGTGCAAAAGGGGACTTCAAGTCTGCATAGGGAAATGGAAAAGGCCTTCTGATCAAATTGCATGGGGTGAGGCAAATATTGCTAAAATAGATGCCCCCTAATGTGTGAGGTCATAGGAGTATCTATGATTTCTGAAATACATTATAATTCCCAGAAGTGGAGTAATGGAGACCCAACTGGACGAACTAGTTGCTCATGAGAATATTACAATCCATAATGACTTTGTACACATGAATTCTAATTTGAATTACACTACAAATCCATGTGGAAATATACCAAACAAATGTTCATGGCCATGAATAGGAAATACAAAGTAGATACATGCCATAGGCTGTCATAGTCACGAACAAGGCCCAGTGAAAACTAGTCTCAAAATCAATCTAAATATATATGTATACAATGGAGTACAATTGGATCTCCCATGATCACTGAAGTCATATAGGTATTGGTCCAATGAATAATAGAAACAACTCAGGAAAGTTGCGACTATAAACTGATTTCTTCAAGTCTTCTACATGATCCGCCAAATGTGCATTGAGTCTACATCGTGTGAATAGAGGAGTTAAGGTCGAACACAATGAGACTTTGTTTGATTACTAGTAATGAAAGTAGGTATCAAGGCACCGAGAACATTCTTACAAGTGGGAATAAAGGTGTTGAGGTCGAACACTTGAAGAATCCATCGATCAAAAGACATTGATGTATTCCCAACTATCGATGGTGAGAGAACCTGCCACTAGTGTCTGCAAGCCTCTAGGTACTCATAGGACTCTAGGCCTCGTTCCAAGAATAGATGAGTTGAAGTCGATGGAAGGAGACCTATTGAAAGGAGAGCATTAAGGCATATCTCATTAGTCAACATGAGGTACAAACAAATAGCTTCATGATTTGGAGGAACCTGGACGAAGAGGATTTTCACGAACCAACGACCCTATGCATCTTTTGCATGCACTAGATGCAAGTAGTGCATGAAAAATACCCTATGAATAGAATTCAACAAGGAAAACTACCAACAAAGGTGAGGAAACCACCAATAAGTCTAATGGTATCCAAGACATTGCACGAATCCCAATGTGTGAATAGATTTATTGTCGTTGAACACAAGGGAAACCCCCTAGTCAGTGACCAATCATGAGATGTCGGTTGTTGGGTTCAAGGTTACCTACCCATAATGAAAGTAGGACTAGGGTGTGTTATCATTGAAATTTCATCCGCACATGGTTACAAGAACTCAGCATCGTCAAACAGTAATGAAGTCATTCATGGCCCTGAATTAATCTCACAGCATTCAAAAAGGGCAAAAAACTATACAAAGTAGTGAAAAATTGAAGAGCACTTTACAGAAGTTGGGCGCGTGCGCACATGTGTGGAACAGGAATGTAGAAAGCGCGCATATGCGCACGATGCATGCCTGTTAGCGCAAAAATATGTGCACCTGCTAAACAGCGCATTTATGAATGTGGTCGGCCTCCCAACCACTTATGGTTCAGCTCCCAAGCTGATTTGACCTCCAAATCCGGGCTGGATCCGAATGGTGGGCTGGTCAAAGACCTAATAATGCCCTAAATGGCCTCTTTTCACACTACAAAGTAGTCACACAATAACCCAATGCAATGCTATAAAAAGCCATGAATGCACCTCATTTTCTCAAGGAATTCAAAGTAATGTTATGCTGCCTAGATTGTTTTAAGGACTCCATCCTTGACAAGAACACATTAGCACCATTTCATTGAGCAATCCACCTCTCCATTGAGTGGATTTGCAAGGAGTTCTTTCATCACCATTTTCATTTTCTTTTTGTAAGAAGAGCTACTAGTGAGGGTCCAAGAGCCTTCCCTTGGAGGAAGAAGGGACTCATAGTCCCCTTTCTTCTTAGTGCTTTGTTTTCATCAATAGATCAAGCCTCAAACATTGGTGACATGGGTCTTTTTGTTCTTGTTATCTCTATGTCCCTATGCTTATGATTTTAGTTTTTATTAGTTTAATTTTTAATCTTAGTTTTTGTTTTTCTTTCTCTAACTCTTTTCTCTACAGTTGTCCTGCCTAGCAGACCCAACTAGGCTTGCAAGCACCTCTTATTTGCTCACCAAGGTGATGAAAGAAGGTGCAACAGATTGGCGAATCCACTGGGGAAAGGTATCAAATTTCTACCTCATTTGGGTTTATTTTTCTCTTCTTTTAGTTTATTTAACTTCCAGGTGCACTAACCGGCCTAAGTCGACCATCCAACCATCCAATTCAAAGGAGAATTGAGAGAAATCCACCTGGATTTTTCTTTCTCGACCGTTTGTCACAGGTGCATGGGTATTCTACCCCACAGATGCACATCGTGCATGCATGTGCTTAAGTGACAACATTTCTCTGCGCGCATGCGCTTTCATACCCATCTTTGCTCGCACGCCTGTGCTTTGCGTGCCTCTGTCTGCACTAGGGGCCGCGTATCTAAGCTAAATTTCACATTGTAAGTTGTTGGGATGTGGGGAAGGCCATTTTCCTTCTTAAAAATGATGTCAAGCATGCTCTAAACACTGCACCACACTTAATCCCCTCATCATATAAAGGGGTTAGTCAAACACACATAGGCACTTAGGAGGATAAAAATCAATTTCCCTTATTTGCTTTTTGCCACATGGATGGCTTGTTTTGACTCACAAGATAAGGTGGAAAACATTTTTAATCACATCTAAACTTACATTGGGACTAGAAACTGAATTACAATCACTTAGTATGCTCTTCTCTCACGCCTTCAAGCGACCTTGAGAATCAGAAAAGGATTGTGAAACAATTTCATCTCCCTTAAACAAATTTTAAAAAACCTTTAGGAGAGGATAACGTCCCTTCTTGGGACCCCTCATAGTTTTCTTTTTTCAAACACATCTTAATATTGTAACGGGCCCATACATGCCCACATGCTACAAAGATAGGATAGTGTTTGAAATTTTTCTTTCTTAGATCAAAACACTAGGGAAGTTTAAACATTTGTAACGGGCCCATACATGCCCACATGTTGAATCTAGGATAGTTTCAAGCTTTTCTTAGATTACATGACAATAGGGAGTTAAAGGATAGCAACAGACCCACATGTCCACATGCTAGCTTCCTAGGGATTTTGAATTACACAAGGTTGTACCAAAGGCAGTTAGTTAATTAGGTAATCAAACTCTTGTAAGGACCAAGCGAAGTCCACATGCAGCAAGGTGACACCTAATTCACTAAAAATTGGCACACTTTCACTCACACACAAAAGTCACTTATCACTCACATAGCTTCTTCTTGAAACGTGGAGGTCTAAGCAAGTTTCCTCCAAAAAGGGATTTCGAAAATACCCCATCTTTTCTTGATAGGACTATCCACTCCCATTTTTAAATCAACGAGGTTGGTTTGCACCCCCAACCTCCCAAAACAACTACATCTAAAATCTTTCTAAAAACTCACTAAGTTTTCCTCCACAGGAGGTGCCAAAAGAAATTTTTTAGTCTAGGTAGGATTTCGGGGATAGGCATCCAAATAACTCCCCGTTATCTAGTTCTCACATTGTAAAAACATAGAGGTTGTCAAATAGGGAACTGAAAATCCTCCAAGTCAAGTGTTCCAATCACCATAAGGCAGGGAGATACCTGTGAAGGGTTCAAGGCCGAGGTCTGGTTGTTCTGTGCGTCCCCTCTTGAGGCACCCACCTCTTGGACAGGATCCATCCCGTGACCCATTTCTTAGGCCGAAAAGCATTCTTGACCTTTTTCCAATTACCCATCCACCATGACAATGGTCTTGAACTACTTTCTAACTTCAAACAAACCTCAGCCACACACATTGCTGACCACATTCACGAGTGGCGTAGGCAACGTAGTTTGTGCAAAGCCGAAACCACTAAGCAACAGTGCCTCGACTGGTTTCTTAGATCACTTGTCTCTCTCCTTGGAAAGGATGTAGCTTCCACCTTCCCTCAATACGAAGAGGAAGCCATCAGTAAGGCCCAACAGTATGACCTCATATACACATAGTCAGGGTACTTATACATGGTACTTCCTGATCTTCCAAAACCTGTGCCATTTGGCCAAGACAAACCTGGGATGTCTCACTCAACAGATGGACTAATAGGTGCCACCACACACCATGGTCCACAACCCCAACCACCACCGATGTATGGAACACCTCAATACCCGCCAACATATGGGGGCACTCCTTATTACCCCCCACCTCCTTATCAACAGCCATATCCTATTGCTATACCTCCACCCATCAGTGGACCACCGCCGACACCTCCCATACATCCACCGATTCCCACAAATAGTGGTACTCCCTCAACATCAAATTATAGTACTAGTGAAAGCACTACGCCTTCCTATGTACCTTATGGATAAGTACCACCACAAAATCCATACTTCCTATTTCCTGGTCCTCAACAACCCACGGCTCCCCCACATCCTCATGCGGGGGTAAATTTTGTTCAACCTTCTGCTGCTCAACAATACCAAAATTTTGAATAGTTGAACACAACCAACCCAACTCATCCATTGAACAATGCCAAGAAGAAAGGACAGAACAGGAATAACAACAACCCAGGTCAAGGCAGGAATCAACCCCCAGAGCACCAACCCACTGGGGGCAACCAGAACCAAGCGAACCAAAACCCCCAAGGGGGCAATAATAACAAACGCCAAGGGAGAAATAATGTTAAAACCATCTTCCCTTGTGCCCTTTGTGGTGAGTTCAGTCACTACATTCACCATCACCCCCAGATCACTGATTTCAAATGGTTGAAAGAATCAGGTAGTCTTCCCCATTCCCCTACACAACCTGCCCCTCAGCAGGCACCACAACAATATGTGCAACAACCCCCTCTCATCATGCTGCAAAATCCTATTCCACATCAAGGTGTGATAAACACCCAATAGGACACACAACATCCCCCACCTCAAGGGGGACAATACCTCAACCCTAACAACCCAGCAGAGCATACAATTCTCCTCACTAGTGAGGAAGAAATCCTGTTGCAAATGTGTAATCGTTAGTATCATGCACCCACTGAGTCTACTCCCCTTTCTCCAGAGACAACCCCTACACCAACGGGACCCTCGTTGGTGATCCCCCGCCCTTCCGTTGAACCACCACTATGCATCCCTTGCATCCCCTTGTGCAGGAATGTCCACAACCCACAAGCTAGGGAAACTCATAACTATAGCTTGGTAGATGACTTAGCACAATCCCCAGCTGCCATGTCAGTCTTGGAAGTTCTACAGACTTGTCCTACTCAGTGGAAATCACTACTTTCTGCCTTGGGGGCAGTCAACCCTGTAGATACCCGACTCATCACCTTTGATCTTGATAGTGGAGAACCTCGTCTTCCCGCCTTGATCACTTTTCAAATACCAGTAAAAATACAGAACATCACAGTTCATCGGTGTATCATCGATGAAGGTGCATCTACATGCATTATGTCCAAAACAGTATGGCAGCAAATTGGTTCCCCGGAACTCATACCCTCTGCCATCACATTACAAGCTTATGACGAACGACCATCCTCTCCTGAAGGGCTCTTCCAAAATGTCCCTGTTGAACTTGGGGGCAAGCCTATTCTCATAGACATAGAAGTTATCGATGCTCCACTCGATTACAATATCCTGTTCGGTCGTAGGTACATGTACACTATGAAGGCAGTAGCATCTTCCATCTTTCGGACAATGATGTTCCCCCACAATAGGAAGATCGTGACCATCGACCAAGTCTCACATTATGAGCCTAACCCATCTGCCAACCTCGATAACATTCTTCCCCTCACCCACACCAACCAAGACGCATATCCACTCGTCGAGATGGGTCCTGGGATTTTTAAAGATCCATCCTTGTTAGGGACGTACCATGGAGCACCACCACTCCTTCATCCTTCTAATCAAGTATGCATCATCTCATCTAATAGAACTCACACGGAGGATGCTAGTCCTCCTCAGGAGGCTTCGGTCATTCCTGACGTCCCAACAGTCGCAAAAACACTCCTGCCGGAACCTCCTGTGCACTCGTCGACCTCAACAGTCCGCGAATCCACATCCCCTATGAGGCATAGTCCCATTTGGGAGACAGTCCCCCAAACCCTCACTCAAATTCCCTTCTTTTACCCTCCACCAGGTATACAATATTTTCATGTAGCCGCAATGCTCACACTACCTAATATGGTGTTAGCAATCCCATTTTGGTATTTACACCCACCTGAGATGGTCCCTCGACCATCCCTTCCCCCACAAGAAGGAATCCCCATGACAATTCCCATCCTTACCCCAACCACCCCCTCACTCACTACCCCCCCTGCTATAGCTGGGGGCAGGAGAAAGAAGAAGGAGCCCACAGCTCCACTTCCTCCATGCATCCCACCCCCTTGCGCACTATGTGAGAAAGAGGGCCACCAACCTAACAATTTCCCATCACTACCTGAATTATGGAATTTGATCCCCCTCAATCAAACTCCCACAACACCTGCCACTACTGCTAGTCCCACCACTACCACCCACCCTTCCAGTAGTAAAGGGTTGAGGACCAAATACGCTTGTGCTATATGTTCAGAGTATGGCCATTACACCCATCATTGCCCACCACTGCCACGCTTTCGGTAGACATTAGCGGCTGTACGCCAAAACTTACAGAACAACCCCAGTCCTGCTAAGTCCTCGTCAACAAATATCACTGACATCCGCTATGTCACCACTTCATTCAATGAATGTATGAGATTCCCTTGTTCTCTCTGTGATTCATTAGCTCATTTTAAATACCAGTGTCCTATGATCCTTGAATACAGGCAATGGCAATTGGCCATGCTTCACCAACCTGCAGAAGCGATCATTGACATTACTATTGGGTATGTGTTATATTCTTTGCACGAGTAGTAGTGTCTGAGCGCCTGTGCCAGGTGCGCAGGGGGGTTAGAGGGGGGGTGCAGGGGGGTGGAGCCCCCCGCATGGGGTTTCGGGGGCAGCGCCCCCGATTTTTTTTTTTTTTTCGGGTCGACATATTTTCGTCGGGCCGACATATTTCCGGGACCACATGATATTAGGTGGT
The DNA here is from genome assembly GCA_009831015.1 of Picea engelmannii. Classification (NCBI taxonomy): domain Eukaryota; kingdom Viridiplantae; phylum Streptophyta; class Pinopsida; order Pinales; family Pinaceae; genus Picea; species Picea engelmannii. The sequence continues at coordinate 200,679 of ML782290.1, forward strand.
TTTTCGGCACATGGATTTTTGTCGATGGTTTTCTATTTCCAGTTAAGGAATTAGGGTTTTGGACTAATCCAGGTCATTGGGTTAGGGTTTTGGATGCTGCTAGCTCCTATATGTATATTGTATTGTAAACAATGTAACACAATGTGTATGAATATAATATATGCTGGTTTTCCCGGTTTGGGTTTCCAGGTGAAAAATCTTTGTGTAATGTTAGTATTTTCCATTGTATCTTTTCTGTTCTTTTCTGAATATCAGTTTGCAGTAGATATTGTACAAGGTTAGTATTTACAATTACCTCATCACTAGAGGATCTTCATGTCATTTCTCCCGAGCCCGAGGCACTCCCAACACCTCCATGGTTCTTCAATGACGTCTCTGAGGATTTACCTCGTAACCCCCCCAACTCTCCTTCTCATTCCCCTATGGACACTCTCCACCCAACCACCATGGGTACCCCTCAGTACTTCAATATATGGGTTATGTCGAGTGAACCCTCACCATCTCCTAACATTGCTCCCTCTGCTTCTCCATTAGGGGGCAACCACACTATCATCGAGATCACTCCTCACGATCCCTTGTATTCCCACCATTTCCAATGTGACGAGGAAATACTGCAAGAGATAAACCACCTAGACTCTCCCTGGGACATGCTACATCACTGTGCACTCTTCTCTCCATAGGAAGCCCTCATGCCTCCTAACCAAAACCCCATTTACGCGGTCAAAACCAAATATTTTATCCCGTCAGGGCCTATCGATTGGTTCAACAATCCCATTCCTGCCCCTGATGCTTTTGAAGAAGGTAATATGGCCAACATTTCCCCCACCATCAAAATCGACATTTCCATTAAAAATGGCATCGTCGAAGAAATCATCATTGGAGCTGCTTGCACTCCTCAGGAAATCGCCGCATATAAAGCCCTCTTCCAGGAATATAGGGATATTTTCGCCTGGTCATACACAGAAATGCCTAGCCTCGATCCCTCTATTGTTGAGCATCGAATCGACACTTGGCTTGACATCACACCAGTTCGCTAGAAACAGCGACCGCTACACCCATCCAATGCCGCGGCTATCAAAGCCGAAATTGACAAATTACGCGCGGCTGGGTTTATTTACCCCATCGCTTATACTTCATGGGTTTCCAACCCTGTACCCGTTGACAAAAAATAGGGCACTATCTGCATTTGCACAGACTTTCACGATCTCAATAACGCATGTCCCAAAGACAACTTTCCAACGCCTTTCATCGATCAAATTATCGATGACTGTGCCGGCCACAAGGCTCTCTCCTTTATGTACGGATTTTATGGCTATAACCAAATACAAATCCACCCAACCGATCAGTATAAAACCACATTCATTACCCCGTGGGGTACTTTTCCATATCGTGTCATGCCTTTCGGCTTAAAAAATGGCAGCGCAACCTTCTAGCGGGCAATGACATACATCTTTCATGATTTGGCTAATATCATCCTCGCATACTTGGACGACCTCACAGCTCGATCCAAGAAACGCACCCAACATTTGGACGATTTACGAATCATTTTTCAATGGTGTCGTCAATACAACATCCACTTGAATCATCTCAAGTGTGTGTTCTGTGTCACCACAGGGATCCTCTTTGGTTTTATTGTTTCCCAAAGCGATATTACCGTAGACCCCCTCAAATTCCAAGCTATCACCGAAATTCCACCTCCCCGGAATTTACGACAACTTCAGAGTCTACAGGGAAAAGCTAACTTTCTTAGACGCTTTGTTCCCGATTATTCCATACGCGCACATGGTTTCCTCCGCTTACTACATCACGATATCCCTTTTCACTGGGACGACCATGCCCAACAGTCATTTGACGATCTTAAAACAGCGCTTTCCAACACACCTTTAATTAGTGCACCTGACTATAATTGTGACTACATCCTCTACATATCAGCATCAGCTGTATAAGTAGTCGGCATCCTCATCCAGCTCGGAGATGAAAATAGTGAACACGTCATTTATTACGTTAGTAAGAACCTCTCAGGACCACCCTTGAAGTATAAACACGAAGAGAAACTTGCTCTTGAAGTTGTCCTCGCAGTCCAGAAATTGCGCCATTACATTCTACTTCGCACCACCAAGGTCGTCGCAGATTCCAACCCTATGCAGTACTTGCTCAACCATTGCCAGGTTAATGGAAAATTCACTTTATGGATCATTATCCTTCAGGAGTATGACCTCGAGTTCTCAATACCTAAGAGTAAGAAGGCCCTCGTTCTCGCTGAACTTGTCACGACCCTCCCCTCTGATACCACTAGTACCCCCGTCAATACCAATTTTCCAGACGAACATCTCTTTTACATCACTTCGGATGATCCTTGATATGGCGACCTTCTCGTCTACCTACGAACTCAAAATTTTAGTAACCACCTTTCATGAGATGGTCGTCAATGTATTCTCCATCAGCCCCCCCCCCGATACCTCCTCATCAGAGACATCCTATATCGGTGGGGCGTCGACACCATTCTTCATCGATGCTTGACCATTGACGAGGCCAACAAAGTCTTAAACGATTGCCACAACGGCGCATGTGGGGGCCATCTTTCGGGTATATCCACCGCTCAAAATATTATCTGAGCCGGTTACTTTTGGCCTACCTTGTTTCATGATTGCATTTATGCCATAAAACGATGTGAGCAATGTCAGCTCTATGCCAACAAATCCTGAGCTCCCCCCGCTCTTCTTCACCCTGTCATTACTGCCGGACCTTTTTGTAAATGGGGCATTGACTTTATGACTTGTAATCCCCCCTCCAGCAATGGTCACAAATACATTGTTGTCACCATTGATTACTTCACCAAATGGACCGAAGCTATGCCCACTTTCAACAACACCACTGACACTGCAGCGCATTTTTTCTTTAAACATGTCATATCCTGCTTTGGAGTACCCCTCCAACTCATTTCCGACCATGGGAAACACTTCGAGAATGAGATCTTTGTCGAACTCTCATCTCGGTTAGGCTTCTCTCATGAGTTTGCCTCACCCTATTACCCTCAGTCAAACGGATAGGTCGAGGCAGTGAAAAAAGTCCTCAAGACCATGTTACAGCGCACGGTTAATAAACATAAAACCAATTGGCATCATATGTTATTTTCTGCACTATGGGCTTATCGAACGACAATGAAGACCGCTACTGGTTTCACGCCATTCCATTTAGTCCATGGGGTCGAGGCAACTCTTCCCATCGAGTGCGAAATTCCCACCTTACGCACCGCAATTGAGCTATTACCTGACACTGCTCCAATGGAGCAGCGCTTGCTGAACTTGGAGTCTCTGGATGAAGATCGTCAATCTTCCTTACAGAACAACGAGGCAGCTAAAAAACAATCCAAGGCTACCTTTGATCACCATGTCAACCTTCGATCATTCCACGAAGGCGACCTCGTCCTGGCTTATGATACCGCTCCTGATACCTTTGTCCACGAAAAATTCAAATCACTTTGGCATGGCCCTTACGTTATCCAACATTGCCTCACCAAAGGCGCATACATCCTGGCCTCCCCCGAAGGCCTCTCTCTCAAGGAACCCGTCAATGGGTTATATCTCAAGAAATTTTATGCTTAAAAGTAGCCATTCTACTTTAGGTTATTTCTTTTTTAGTGTTTTTAATCTTTTTTCCTCCTCCCCTCTCGTCTAAACTATCCTTTTTGCTATTGATAGATGCATCCTCCACCAGCTTACCACATCGGTTACGTCGACGGCGCCAGCCATTGGACACAAAATCTCGCTTCGGCTGCTTGGGCTCTCTACACCCCCTCACATGAAATGCTACATTCAAGCGGCATATGTTTGGGACCAAACACCAACAACCAAGCCGAATACACTGCGGTCATTGGCCTCCTGGATGACGCCCAACATCATCATATTCATCACCTTAGCGTCTTCCTCGACTCTCAACTATTCACTCTCCAGCTCAGCAATGTATACCGTGTACGTGATCCGTGCCTCTTTCACAAATACCTGCAGGTTAGGTTGTTATCTCGATATTTTGATTCTATTACATTTACACATATTCCAAGACAATTGAATCAAATAATAGATAAAATAGCTAACATGGTGTTATATTGGCATATATCACACCAAGCTACACATACATAAACATATCACAGAAACCTGTCACAACATATATATAGAATAAACATCATCAAAACTCATTAACAAAAAACATGTAGACAACATCAGGATCTCAAATAGGTATACTCATGTATATATAAAGGCCCTTCAGGCCATCTGAATGTTTACATACAAAAATACATGTATCCGCAGGCCAATACAACACCTCATTACAAAAAATGGGCTCACCAGCCTATATACAACAAAAAAGATATACATCATGAACCACTCATGGTGCCTCTGTCGCCCCACCACCTGCTCCTCCCTCAGGCAGTGGCGGCCCACCACCACCTGCCTCAGGTGGTGGTGGTCCACCCATAGGACCCTCCTACCCCAGCGGCAGGCGTCCACTCGTCATAGCAGCAAGCACTGCTGCTTGTCGCACTATGGCCTTCCATGGTGGTGGCACCCCCACACACTGCTCCAGGAAACTCTAGTCCTGGATGCGCATCCACATACCCTCCGACACATCCTGTAAAACCATCTCCAGACGATGGTGTATATCATCATAATCCACTCCAGCCACTGCCGGAGGACCGTGTGATGGCCCCGCACCAAGGTCATCGAACCAGTGCCTCCCCGCTGCCCTCTTTGGCTCAGCTGGTCACCCCGCGGTATCCTCCCACCGATGTCTCTCTCCATGTGATAGTCTCTCCGGCTCTCGATGAGTCGGTGCTCTCTGCATCTCCACCTCACGCCCACGAGCTGCCACATATGCACATGCAAAACACAACAACAACAGATAGTATTAGCATCTATATCATATACATATGGTCTGATATCTCAAAAAACAACATAAACCCAAACATGCACACTAATACTAAACATACCTCGATGGTCAAACACCTCCCCTGGAGGTAGCACCATGTTCGGGTCACCCCGAAAGTCCACCCCAGCATAGGGGTACCGAAGTATCACCTGCGGCATCTACCGCCATACCCATGCCGCCTCTGCTGAAAATAAGTGGCCACCTTCGCAACCATTGTGATGAAGAAAAATTGTCAACCACCGCCTCAACCGCGGCTCTCGCACCCCCGACATCTCCAGTAGAATCCTCAAGTGCAACATCGGCACCCTCTCTAAAAACCGGGCCACTAGGATGGACCCGAAAGCAAACTCTTCTCCATCAGTGGACCAACAGTGATCCAACTGTGCCACCATCCTCGCATGAAGCGTCAGCCCCTAAGCGAACCTCCCGCCATCCAACACTCTCTCCAGCACCAAAAGTTGGCCACCACTAATCCTCTGGGTCACCAGTGACTCATATATCCACACAATCATCGTTGCTATACAACGATGCACCAGGGAATCTATCACCCCTATACTCACCACAGTCCCAGACATAAAGTCCTGACCTGAGCAATATATCTGGCCAATCTCGGCAAGCAAAATCATCCTGGGCAACACCGGCTCCACCGGTAGGGGCGTTCCCCAAAAGGGGAGCCCAGTCAAGAAATAGATATCCTCCACCGCAGTGAAGGGGATCTGCTCTCCTCGTACGAGGAAATAGTGCAGCTCTGGACTCCACATCTGGATCAGGAACTGTAACAAATACTCCTGTGCCCGTATCAACGGGTACTCAAAGAACTTTAGCAACTCATAGGTTTCCAAAGTCGCACGCACGCCAGGCCCCTCAATGGCCATGACGTCTCACAACTGGGACCAGTCTTGCTCTCACCACCGCATTGACATTGTCACCACGGTCCACCTACAGACAACACAGAGCCCTATATCAGCTCATGCAACCATCAACAACATCAAAAAGATTCATTTTTTACCCTTCGACCTTGCCTCCTAGGCGCGGATTTTGATACCCACAAGCGCGCACACATGTGCACCTATTCATTACACAGGCACACATATATGCACACCTGTTCATTACACAGGTGCGCATATATGCGCGCCTGTGCACTGCACAGGTGCGCATCAGTGCACACTTGTTCATTACACAGGCGCACATATATGCGCGCTTGTGCACTTCATAGGTGCGCTTCAGTGCGCACCTATTTTCTTCACAGGCGCGCCCCTACGTGCGCCTGTTTACCATACAGACACGCACAGGTGCGCGCCTGTCAAACCCACAGGCGAGCACTGGTGTGCACCTGTTCAACTCACAGGTGCACCCTTCGGGCACGCCTTAAATTCTCATTATCATGCACGCATGCACGCATATTCTGTGTACAGGCACACACGTATGCGCGCCTATCACCGAATCACCCACGCATGTGGGGCCCACACACCCTAAATACCCCTATACGGCCCTCTGTACAAACCCTGCCCAAAACTTGAAAACCTATTTCTATGCAGGATGATCAGACCACTAACCTGATACTCGCAGATCCTCAATCGGCTGCCTCGTCCTCCCCGAATCTCCAAATCTCCTCTAAAAACTGCTCGTCCAGTCACTATTGCAGGAGATACAAATGATGTGGGAATGTGGGCCCTACAACTATATATAGGCCTTTTGCCAAACTTCCACTCACCATTCTGGGAGCCCAAGGTGTCCATTTTTCAATCCGTCTTCAGCCACGGGATCATCATCCCGTCACCTACCTCATAGCAGACCCTGGGTCGCTTTTTCATCCTGAGCCCCCGGGGCACCTTTTTTTCATATCATGGCCAGGTACGCATGTGCATAGTCACATTTCTCAAATACATGCTCATATCTTTGATTCTCTTCAGATATTGTTCACTTTGGGTATTTGGTTTTCATGTGTGCAGGTACTTGATCATCATCCATCAACACAACCCCTTCAGGTATATACTCAGCACTGGCATGTAGTCTTTCCTACTGTATCGCATTTACATTTCTAGTCACACCCTTTGATATTGGCCTCTAGGATCCCCATTCCCGGCTCTGCAATACCCATGCCTCCATTTGCATCTTCGGTATTCTTACCTGGTAGCATTCTTACTCACATGAGTTGTCCCATTCATAGCACCTTTTGCCACTTTTTGACACTCATGTTGTTTTTCATTACCCTTTAGGGATGGGAGCCCCAATAGTCTTTCATCATGTCGTGAATCAACCACATACTCCTTCTCCTCATTTTTCTAGCTTTCCCACACGGACTCCCAGATTATCTCTTTACGGTTCGATTTTTTACCTGCACCTCCGCAGTATCATGAACCCTCCATTTCATCCACAATCAGTTTTCCCATCTGCGAACCTACCGTCATTTCACCTACCTCATACAGAAACTCACCAATGGGGCCCCCACCCTTCATCAGTATTCCAAGCACATTATGCCCTATGTGGGCCACCCATATCACACTGAGGCACCCGTTTCTGTATCTGTACATTTTTCCCCAATGATTCGTTATTTATTGTACAAACGCCTTTATTTCCAGTCATTACATTCTCTTTTTGTCGTCACCTTTGGTGACTTGCTTCCTTCCTTTTGGCCACATGCAACCCATGTCACCCTTGGTTGGAGAATTACTTATCAATCTACCCTTGCCGGCATCATCCATCTCTTCAAAGTACCCAACAGGTCACTTACCTCTACCCTCTGAATTTGTTCACTTTGTCCCTCCTATGGCACAACTTATCACCGGTCTTGTCGTCCCCCTGACACTTGACCTCGTTACACAGTTGCAGCCACTCTTTATCTCATACATCCTCCAACCAAAGGCAGTCTTGAGTCTTCCCACTTCTTGACTTCATCCATGTACCTCTGCCACTTCCTCACCTCAATAGATTCCACGAAGCCCTTTGCTTCTGGGAGTCGCGTTCCCCTTTTGTCAACATCAGCACAATTTTCCGAAAGGGCGACAGTATCTTGATTCTCATTATCCATTCATTGAGAGATCTCAGACGGCACAGGGTGAAACACTAGTACTCCCTGCTATCGTTGTCCCCCATAACATTCAAAGCCAACACTTTCTCTTGTTATGGTGGGTCTTACTTTGCGACTATTGCAGTTATTTCTATCATTTTCTGAAGACCTATGAACTTGGTAGGGCCATCAATGCCCGCATCATCGTCAATACTTATTACCGCGATCATTGCCTATTATTCAGAGTATGTTCCTTTGTAGAATTGTCTTCTGCCTTTATCATCACCGCCCGCGAGGGCGCTGCAGTTGTCTACACCAACACTTCAGTCATATTTTTTCATAGTTACATAACATGAGCATGGGGCATGCCCGCCTCGTTTGTACACAATTTTCTATTTTTGCACACCTCATAGAAGGTCGGGTCCTACCGGTTCCTTTTTTCTCCAACGGATCGCTCCAAACGATCCCACTATTGCTCTCTCTTACAACAACATTCTCAGTAGAAGAAACATTGATGGATTTTGGCTATACGTGTGCTCCTAACCTCATCCATCAGGGGGCATCTGTTATCACTGAAATTTAGTCCGCACATGGTTACAAGAACTTAGCATCGTCAAACAATAATGAAGTCATTCATGGCCCTGAATTAATCTCACAGCATTCAAAAAGGGAAAAAAACTATACAAAGTAGTGAAAAATTGAAGAGCGCTTTACAGAAGTTGGGCATGCGTGCACATGCGTGGAATAGGAATGTAGAAAGCGCACATACACGCACGATATGCGCCTGTTAGCGCAAAAATACGCGCACCTACTAAACGACGCATTTATGAATGTGGCCGGCCTCCCAACCACTTATGGTTCAAATCCCAAGCTGATTTGACCTCCAAATCCGGGCTGGATCCGAATGGTGGGCTGGTCAAAGACCTAATAATGCCCTAAATGGCCTCTTTTCACACTACAAATCAGTCACACAATAACCCAATGCAATGCTATAAAAAGCCATGAATGCACCTCATTTTCTCAAGGAATTCAAAGTAATGTTATGCTACCTAGATTGTTTTAAGGACTCCATCCTTGACAAGAACACATTGGCACCATTTCATTGAGCAAT
>ML782290.1:251410-266464 GCA_009831015.1 Picea engelmannii
GGATGGAGGAGAGTTCTAATGTCCAATGTCCATTTCATCCTTCAGTTGGTGTACAATTTCCTCTTCCTTAAAATTTGCATGGGATGAATTAACTATTTTTTTTTTAGTTGAGGTTGTGGAATGCATGTCCTTATTGAGATTTATGACCATATTTCGAAGCATGTTGCATTCTACTTCAATGTATTGAATTTTTTCTTCTAGTGAATAAAGACTCTGATTATTGAGGCATTTTGAGAGGTACAAACATGCTCATTTTCATGCACCTTAAAAATTATTGAGAAGATTGAGGATCTATTGCATTGAATTACACCTTTGTGTCTACGAAGAGCCCTTCAAATCTCTTGATTTTCTCCATGGTCCATGCTTTTTAAAACTAGGATATAGATGTTTGTGTATGGAAAATTCAAAGCAAAGCCATTGTAACTTGAAAATTTTCCTTTTACTTCAAACTACCTATCATTCCTCATAAGCATCAACAAAGTTGCAATAACATAGAATTTATGGGGAATCATGTTCCAACTCTTAAACTTCAAAAACCCCTTTCCCAAATCCTTTAGATTTTGCACAATAAATGAAAACCCAGAGAGAGGGAAGTCGAGACCATATACTAGAAATAAACACAGATAAAGGATGTACAAGGTGTTGGTGTTTTATATGATTCTCAGATCTGATAAATATTGCCTTATGATTAATAAAAATATTCACTTTCACACATCGGTTATCATAGAATAACTATACACTGAAAAACTCAACTACAATATTGCAGCAGAAATCACAAGATCTTGAAATATTAACCATGCACGGTAAACACAAGAACAAAATAGTTTATCCTATGAAACCCAAACTTGGGAGAAAATCCAAAAACCTTTCTCTAGAAGAATTCAGTCCAAGATATTACCATTACATCACCATCAATAGCCAAAATACCATACATAGAAGATCCTCCCCAAGGATTGCATCACCAAGACCTAGCACCTCAATAAGATGACCAAGAAAAACCAAGCAAGAGCTTCTCCAAGTGTGGTGCACTCTCCAAGACAACCAAAACTAAGGTATAGTGAAATAGCCAAAAACTGCAGCTACAACTACCTTATGTGTAGAAGGATTTGTTTGACTATCAAAATGAAATGAGTCAGTCTTGTATTTATACTGATCTAGGCGCAAGTCTAGGATCGAATTCTTATTTATGGGTGTTTAATTTTATTATTATTTTTCATGTGGGGCCGACTTCTCTTCCCGGAGCTTCTATAATCGAGTAGATGGGTCTTCTTGTACTTTGTTGTGGAGAATGACAACCCAAAGTTACAAATATCCAACACTCCCTCTCAACGAGGGAGGCATTCTCCATACTTGGATTTCTTCTTTCATAGCAAGGTTGTCTTCATGAGCCATGTTGATGTGTCATCTCTACATCCTTGACGGGAGAAGGACTAAACCTAGTCCATTCTCCACTAGGAGAGCCCCATGAGTGAATGAATCATTACCCTTGGTCATATCAAAACTAGCATAGCCTCGTGCATGACCAATATAGGATAATGTCTTCCTAATGCTTATCTGGGCCACTCACCACTAGCAAAGCCCCGTGGATGAGTGAATCATTCTCCTTTGGTCATATCAGCACTAGCATATCCTCGTCCATGACCAATATAGGAAGAATGTCTACCCAAACATAGAGAACATCAACATATATGGGCCATTCACCACTAACAGAGCCCTATGAGTGAATGAATCATTCTCTCTTGGTCATATCGGGGCTAGCATAGCCCTGTGCATGACTAATCTGGGAGAATGTATGCTTGATGTTGAAACATCAATGCTCATCACTAGCCAAATCAACATGGATAATCCTGTGTATCATCCTCCTTAGCCAAATCAGCATGGCCACTCTTGGAGGATAATATGGAATATGCTCATCTATGGATTAGTATTGGGGATTCACTACTCCTTTCTTTACCATGTCTCGGATGAAGTCCTGCAAGAAGGTTTTGAATTTGCACCACTTCACGACTTGCAACACTGGCTGTGACATACTTTGTCTCTACTATATTGACTGATACATAAACGTACTTCCAACTTATCTCGAAAATCATAACTGATTCCAAGCTAAAGCAACACCCTGAGGTGCTCAATCTGTCTACTGCACTCTTTCTCAATCAGAATATGTATATCTATGTAGCCTCACTTCATCACCTGAAAAAACCATATCCAATTGTACCATGCTTCACTTCCACCCATTGGAACTTCCTTGGCTTCAACCAAATATTGGCTCAGGGTGCTCACTGCAAAGCAAATATCTGGCCTGACATTAACTAGGTACATCAAGGATCCAATCTACTGTAAATCTCATCCGATCTCATCGCACCTCTAATCCCAAGAGTACATCTGGCCAGGATCCTCCATCTCGAACTCTGAGGCCAACTCCCTCTATCACCTGAGTAAGTCTTGTTGTCCAATCTGCCTCCCTCTGAGACAAAATCCATGCCCAGTCCTCCTAACTGATTGCCTCCTCTATCATTGTAGAAAGATCACATCTCCTAGAAGCCTCTTGCCTTTGAAGCTTCTTTCTGGTCTCCTCAACTCATGACACCTATCTGTTAGTCCTGGGAGATGGCTCTTTCCCACCTAGATCTGGGGGGGAACTCCCTCTGAATAATCGACTCTCTCTTGAGCCAACTGACTCTCTCTAAGATCAAGCTCACTCTATACATTCTTGGTTAAAACCAAGCTCATCAAGTATCCATTGATCTCAGAGCACCATGCTCCCTCTGAAACATGACTCCCTCTAAGTCTGTAAAATATCTGGAGCCATCTTCTCCCTCTACATCTTATGAAGTCTGATCTCCAATGAACTATCCTGGGAGGATGCTCCTCCCTACTGGATCCTGAGGKTTGACTCCCTCTGAACTCTRGCTCCTTCTGAGYTGGTACTTGGTGGGGCCACCTACCTCACCACTGGTGGAGCCRTCTACTCCTCACTGRCAATCTCCATCTGGAACACTATGTATCCCACAAAAGTATCCTTCTTTTTGGAAGGTTCTAACTTTGTTTTCTTGGCTTTCAATATATGGATGTATACAAAACAAGAGAAACACTTTTCTAGTGTTGTGACCTCCATATTAACCTTCCCGGGACAAAGACAACAACCAAGAACATCTCCTAGAAGAGATCAATTTCATCTTGTAAATAAGTGCATCATTCGTACTAAACAATGAACATTTACASAATGATCATTTTACTAACAATATTCAAAACATTTGATARAAAAAGTACTYAGTAGTAATAGATCTCTAAMSACTGTTGTCTYGGTTACAATATTTATTTAATATGCAACAATATAAAAATATCAAACCTGATATGCAAACCTAGAGTCTTAATTGCTAGGGAGGGTGCACTATTCCTATGAATGCACTAGATCCAATGATCCATTTGRRYCATTGCTTGGACAAGGTCCCTTGTACATCCCTTGCAAACACCCTCATACTTTGCTAAATGATATAACTTGGAAACATAAATAAGTGCATACCTCTGAAATTTGTAGCACCATCCATCTTGTCTCAAGGTTTGCGCAATTGGCAAATAGCAACTGGCAACTGCAATTGCAACTGTAACTGGAAATTGCAACTGCAATTGCAATTGTACAGTGGCAATAATTCAACTAGCTTTGAAACCATGTTGGTGTTTTATATGATTCTCAGATCTGGTAGTTATTTCCTTATGATTAATAAAAAGATTCACTGTCATACATCAATTATCATAGAATAATTATACACTGAAAATCTCAACTATAATACTGCAGCGGAAATGACAAGATCTAGAAATATTAACCATGCATAGTAAACAAAAGAACACAAGAGTTTATTGTGGGAAACCCAAACTTGGGAGAAAACTCAACAACCTTTCTCTAGAAGAATTCAATCCAAGATATTACCAATACATCACCATCAATAGCCAAAATACCATACAGATAAGATCCTCCCCAAGGCTAGCATCACCAAGACCTAGCGCCTCAATGAGATGACCAAGAATAACCAAGCATGAGCTTCTCCAAGTGTGGCACACTCTCCAAGACAACCATAACCAAGGTATAGCGAAATAGCCAAAAACTGCAGCTGCAATTGCCTTGTGCGCACTGCAGAAGGAGTTGTTTGACTGTCAAAATGAAACGAGTCAGTCTTATATTTATATTGATCTATGCATCAGTCTGGGGTTGACTTCTTATTTCTGGGTCTTCAATTTTATTATTATTATTCTCGTGGGGTCGACATCTCTTCCTGGTCTTCAACTTCTTCTTGGGGATTTTGTAATGGTGTAGATGAGTCTTCTTATAATTTCTTGTGGAGAATGGCTATCCAAAGTTGCAAATCTCCAACACAAGGTCCTAGAGACTAAGACCTTCTTACATCCCAGATAATATTGCATCCAACTGAAATAGATTCCATAGGCAGAAACCCAAAGCAATAACCAACTACCAACACACATAGATATCACTCCATCGATACCATTTAGAGACTAAATCCTTTAAGTGAGTTTTAACCATCCATGAGCCAGGAGAAAAGCTTACCAAGTGAGAGTCGAGCTACTTGTTAAACCTCCTACAAATCTTTGTTCTTCTCACTATCACACCTTGTAAACAAAATGTCACAATGAAGAGTACACAAGATAGGGCCACACTTATTTCTAGCATGCAGGGGAGGTGGGAAGTCGCCCTTTCATACACCATCATTGCACTTGAGATTTGAGCTTTGAATTGGTAATTCATGTGTTAATAAATGATGAGGGGACGTGGCATTCCTTTGAACCATAGTATCCTTAGGGAGTTGCGCAAAGGTGTTGCCCCAATTTTTATTCAAAGCCCTTTGTGGGATTAAGGTGGCTTCATTAGCCAAAAGTTCCACTTGAGTATTGCATTTTCTTAGAGCATAAAAATATAAGATCGAATGCAAGCTCATATAGCTTGTTGTCAAGCATGGTTATATTCTTAACTACCATTTTGAAAATAATAGTTAAATCTCCTATGAGAATCAACGATTTGATATTGATTTCAACTACAAGGGAGAGACTCTAAAGAAGAGTATAGTCATTTGCTTGATTGTTTGTTGATGTGCCTAGTCCCCTGCAAAGGTCATTTCTGATTGCCCCTTCAAGATCAAACAAAGACGATCTCATGCTGGCCACCCTTTAAATGGGATATTAAAAATAAAAAATTATAAAAAATATATCTCTACTAACTTAATGCATATAACATAATCATATTATAATAAAAAAATAACACTTGTATGTTAAGTCGATATTTTTTAATTTAAAAAAATTATTTAATTTTTTTTCAATACTTTTGTATATAATTAAATTAAATGATATCAAATATAAATGTATATTGAGTTAAATAAATATAAATATATATTGGGTTAAATATAAATATATATTGGGTTATAAATAATAATTATAAAATACGACTCTTTCAATTTCATTTCATTACCAAAGAGATTTGATAAAGTGATAAGGTGAGGTATATCTGCAAAGGCCCCACAAAGGTCGGAATAAGAGGAATTTACGCGTTACGGTCGAACACGTGATCTTCAGTTCTATTTTGTTCCACCACTCAATACACCGAAATAAGCGCAAAGACCCTCACCGAAATAAGCGCAAAGACTATAAGGGGAATTTTATCCCACGCGGTCTAGTCGTTTGGATCCCCAGTCAACACGGCAATTGGGCTCGCTGCAGAAGTTAGAGGTTTTGCGTCTACGTCATAATAACTTGAGTGGAAGAATTCCAGTGGAATTGGGCTCGCTGCAGAACTTAGTGGAATTGCGTTTATCATACAACAACTTGAGTGGAAGAATTCCATTGGAATTGGGCTCGCTACAGAACTTATCGATCTTGTCTCTATATTCCAACAACTTGAGTGGAAGAATTCCAGTGGAATTGGGCTCGCTGCAGAACTTAGTGAGATTGTATTTACCATCCAACAACTTGAGTGGAAGAATTCCAGTGGAATTGGGCTCGCTGCAGAACTTAGTTAAATTGTATTTACATTCCAACAACTTGAGTGGAAGAATTCCAGTGGAATTGGGCTCGCTGCAGAACTTATCGATCCTGTTTTTATCATCCAACAACTTGAGTGGAAGAATTCCAGTGGAATTGGGCTCGCTGCAAAACTTATTGATCTTGTCTTTATCATCCAACAACTTGAGTGGAAGGATTCCCGCAACTCTAGGGAACTGCAAAGCAATGACATATTTGATGATGTTCGACAACAAACTTAGAGGAACAATCCCTGAGGAAATTGGCAAATGTGTCAATCTAACAATGTTAAATTTATCCAAAAACCAGTTGAATGGAAAGATTCCCACATCTTTACAGAATTGTACACAATTAAGTACAATTAGGGTGTCTGAGAACAAACTTAGTGGACATCTAGACATGGTATTTCCAATTACCTTGAATATTCTCTCTGCTCATTCTAACAGATTTTCTGGAACTCTCCCTCTATCTTTAGTTAATTGTACTCAACTTCGATTACTAGATTTAAGGAAAAATAGATTGATAGGTGAGCTTCCCAAATACCCTTCATCTTTTCAAGGGTTACGAGTTCTAAGTGTTGGTTATAATAAGCTCCAAGGTGGTATCTTTGAATGGATCACAAATCTCCCTCAGTGTTGGATTTATCCAATAATAAATTAAGTGGAAGAATACCATCTAATCTGAGGAGACTCCTAGGATTTCAAATCCTTGGGTCTTCCCAACTTAGTGGTGATACACTATACGAGGAAGTGCAGGTTGACATCAAAGGTGTTGAATATTCTCTAACATATGTGTTATTGGCCAACACAATATTTGACTTGTCTAACAATAATTTCATTGGAGAAATACCTCCAAACATGGGAAGTTTGAGTGCCTTGCGGTTGCCGAATTTGTCTCGAAATCGACTCGAAGGGCAAATTCCTGCATCTTTAGGTGAGATATCTACTCTGGAGCAGTTAGACTTGGCTAAAAATAATTTGGGTGGAGAGATTCCTCGAGAACTCTCTAAATTAACCATGTTGGCATCTCTAGATGTCTCATTTAACAAACTCTGCGGGCGAATTCTAGAAGGAACACAATTGGAGACTTTCAATATGACTTCATTTGAAAGGAACAAGTGCCTATGCGGTTATCCTTTACAATCCTGCAATGGAACAAAAAAAAAAAGGGGAGATGAGGCTCCTACAAATGTTAGTAAAGTTTGGGGATGGCTAAGTCACGTGAATGAACATGTTTCATTAATTGCATTAGGTCTAGGAGTAGGGATTGGATTTGGTGGAGTTGTAATATTGATAATTATGTGGAAAAAAGCTTGGTATTGGATGGTACCTCCAAAAATAAAACCATTTTATGGAGTGTATCGATTTCCTAAATAATTTAAACTTTTATCCACCTAAAATATTTTTTAAATATTTAAAAAAATAATAAAATTTTATATTTATATTTATATTTTTATCACTTTATATATTTTTATTTTCCTTCGGCAACTTTATATTTTGCACATATATTAAAAAGTTATACGGATAAACTTTTGAGTAAGGTGCACGATGGAGTGTTATTGGTTGAAAGTGACATATGGCTTCATAGTGACATACATCCTTGCAAAAAATAAACCCATTTTATTGATAGATCATTGTTTCTTACTTAATTATAAATTAATGAGTTGCACTTGAGAGTATCGTGTATTTATATTTTAATATGTGGGATGAATATATTTAAAATGGTAAAAGGTCATTTTTTGAAAAAATAATTATTTTAGAAAAATAAAATTAAATGAATATATTTAGAATAGGAAAATTCATTTTGTTAAAAATATTTTGGAAAATAAATATTAACATTTTTGAAAAGAATATTTTTTTTATTATTATAATAGAAAACATTTCAAATGATAAATAAAATAAAAACAATTATATTTATTTTAACTATAAAATGCATATTGTTTTATAATTTTAACTGAAAAATTAAATGAATATATTTAAAATAGGAAAATTCAATTTACAATATGTTTTCCATTGAATCTTTATCTATCTTTAACATATTGTAAAATTATTTTCAATAAAATAAATAATTCGATTAAAAGTAAAAAAACAAATAATGTTATCAATAACTATAATTTGATAATTATTTATAATCATAATGATAAAAATTTGAATATGAATTGGTTATCAATAACTATTAGGTTTCTATAATAGTATAGTAGAAACATGTAATATTTTACTTTTAGTCAATTTGATATGGATATGATTAAATATTTTGTTCTTAGTTGTATTGATTTTACAAATATCATCTTAAATTTAGTTTTACTTTACATTTATTAAACATAAAGAAAAATTAAATGAAATAATTGAAATTCAAGTTTATATATCATTAAAAGATATATAGATATATAGATTTTACTTGCAATTTGAGGAAATTAGAGGATGGAGAATACAAAATTTTGATTTTGTAGTTGTATTGATTTTACAAATATTATCTTAAATTTATTTTTACTTTTCTAAATATGGAGAAAAAATAAACGAAAGAATTGAAATTCAATTTTCTAGATAAATACTTATAGGAACTTATCTAACCCCATTTATTTTTTATACCTCCAAGAGTGATCTATATTCTATCTAAAGTTTTCATTAAACATTGTAGTGGTATATATTGGTTGTCAAATTGTAAGATTTTCTAAAAGATTTGGTGAAAGAAACTTGTATTTATTAATTTCATTAAACATTGTTCTTCGTCAAATTGTAAGATTTTCTAAAAGATTTGGTGAACTAAACTTGTATTTTATTAATGGTTGGATTGTGTATATTAGTTATCTTTTTTTTGTAAGAGAGTGTAAGAAGTTGTATTACTGTAGAAAATTATGATACAGAAAAGGGGGACATCCTGGTCTGCCTAAAAGGAAACCAAACCAGGGGTTCCCAAGTTGTGCATGATGATATTTACGAGGGGTGGGACTAGTCTGCCACCAGGGGAAACCAGGCCAGTCCTACCATATCCAGTTTGATAAAAGATAAGCAACAGAGTCATAAAAGCAAAAGATGAAACAAACCGCTAAACCCAGGTGGGTAGTAGCTCAGAACTAACATGACTAAGTCTGGCATTACTACCATTAGACTAACCATTCACTAGTTTAGGACGATGATGTGTTTCTTTCCACCATCCGCCTAGCTCTTGTTATCATCCTTCTGGGAGATCGTGCGAGTCTTCCGAATGTGGGCTCGTGCACCATGTCCATTGACCGTCGTGATGTCCATGTGGTGGACATAGCGCATATAGAGGTGGAACTGAGCAGCCAACCACTCCATCTGGGATTTCTGGTCCTTCTCGACCTCAACTAACAGTTTGGTAATAGTTTCCAGACTGCTGAGGCGACTCAAGATTTCATCCAACATTTTCTTTCTTTCCTTGTGACCTTCCTATTTGGCGTCTTCCATTTCTAAACTCACTTTGTCGATCATCATCTTAGTTATCCAAGCCATCTCCATCATTTTATGGTAGAGGGTTTCCATGGGCTACGTGGCTAGAGGGTAAACCCTTTGTTTTCATGGAGGAGTAGGTTCAACTTCTTGCAAAATCCAAGTTATCCCGAAATCCAGGAGGGCACTTATTCTCAATCGACTAAGAGAATCCTTTATTCTAAAGATTTGTTATCTCTCTATCTAGTATAATTTCTTTTAAGTTAGGCAAATGTTGTGTTAAGATGTGTTAATATGTCAATGGGATCTTGGTTTGATGGTAAAGAGAGGGGGGTGATGTTCCTCTTAGTAAATTCCAAATCCTTAAGAAACAGGTTTTGACCCTCATGGTTGTCTCACTTATGCAAGCCACTATGCGATTGGGGCTAACAATAGGGCCTCGATAAATGGGTTGTTTGACATGGTTGTGTATAGGTGTAAGGTCTAAGAATATTTGGAAAAATACATACACCTTATTCATGGATTTTTAATGAAGGGGATCTTTCTATATTGTTGTTTTTCAACCACATTCCATTGTGATACTTCTAGACTAGGGGAAATACTATTTTTAGAACTTTCTATATTAAAAATTTTACATGTAAGAATACATACACCCCACTAGAGGCTTCTTGGCCAAAGGGATATAGACTACATTCATTATATTACTCCCAAATTGGGGACACACCTACTTTGAAAACCATCTAAAGTAAACGTTTTAGTCGCATAATACATACAACCCACCCATGATTTCTTAGCTAGAGGGATCTTTTTAGAGTGTTGTGAGCCGATTGCATTCCATTGTAATACTCTTAGATAGCGGGAAACCCTATTTTTGGATCTATCTATAATAAAGGATCTACATGATCATGTATATTAAAGGTTCTATGTGGGAATTCTACACTTAAAGAGCATTGTAGATAAATAAAAGATAGGAAAGTGATTGGAGAAATGAAATGATAATCAAGAGCCTTAATCTCAAGGAAGCCTTCTTGTTACTTTTAACTCTAGTTAAGTGATTAAATTGAGAATAATATTAATTCAATGCACTCAAATTGTTATAATATTTAAATAAATCACTTTTAGTTACCTTTTTCTTTCCAAGGAAACCCTCACGGAAAACCCTCTAGGTACTTAACCATAATTCGTGGATGGTAAACAAGGTAAACTGGTATCCCTAATTACGGGGCCTAACCTGGTGGGGACATTGAGTGAGTCCCAACAATCTCAACAATATAGTTGGTCAGGGACTTGACCCGGAGACCTCTTGCATTATAACCACAACACTTATCCGCTCAAGCTAACCCACCAAGATTTTAAATTAAAGGGCATGGGGGTGGGCTTTGATCCACTTATGTGTGCACAAGTCACAAGATCATTTAATATAATCTCTCTAGGTGAAAGAACACATTCGACCACTACCTAAATTTTAATTACCTTATAGTGAAATTATATCAATTATGGATATATTAGAAAAAAAAATAACTAGAAATTGTCCCTGATGGTGTAAACAACATCCTAAAAAGAAATCCATATGTTAAATGTAATATGTTTGTTTGAAGCTCTAGAAAATGTGTGTGAAATGATCTAAATATAAACCCGGTGGAGGAATGTATGGAGTAAAGACCTTTTTAATTCTCTAGAGAATATATCATGTAAATCATGGTGGAGTCAACCAATCTTAAATGGGGCACTAAATGTGGCACAATTGTACATATTTTGTTCCTCCTTGGTTCTAGAATTTTCAATAGGGCCACTATAAACCAAGCAAGAGCTCTCAATCATTAACAAATTCCATGGATATGATAATATGTTGTAAAGGGTTTGAACAACATGGGAACACATCTGACTATAATATAATTGAACGTGGATGGATCTCTGAGTAAGGTTATAAGAAAGCCATGAGATTGTCCACCCTACTAAGAAATTCAAGTAAGTGATCCATGAGATTGTCTTATCCACCATGGATGTGTTTTTTTCTTTTCTCTTCTCGTCTCCATTTCTAAATGTATTTTCTTAGGTTGGGACACAATCTCATCAAACAAAATAAACTTGCTAGGCACCAACGCTAGTAAGAGGCAGTCAAAGGGGTTCACAGTAGTATAATGAATCATTGTGGAACCATTCATAAATGCATGATCCCATGGAGAAATTGTAGTTGCATCATCCACGTTATCTAAATTAGGAGCCAATATGTTTAGATCAATTGTTGTACTCTCAATAGTGAAGTTAATGTTAATTGTCTTATAGGAAGTGACAACCTCTTTGAAGTTAGGTTTTCCAGTGATAGTGCCACCACCCCTTGTCATGTCCAAGTGATTCACATTGCAGACATTCCTCCACAAGGAATATGAAAAGGGCCATATTAAGAAATGATGATGTTCCTAGGACTCACCCATGAGTCCACCATGTTTCTTTGGCTACTTCTTTGGTTATTCAACAAGGGTGGAAAAATATTCCTTGGCTCGACACCTCTTAGGGCCATGGTTTCCATAGAGGGGGTGTTATTGTCACTGAAATATTCAAACAACATGGATCTTAGCCATAGCACCCCCTTGGTCACTACTGGGCTTCAATCTCCCCTGGGAACTATATGAGATGGATGACCAAAGAATCATCTCTATGATAGTTATGTGGCTTAGAGCCAAAGATAAGTGCATGACAAAGGAAACATTAAAGGAAATCATCATTCATAGATGGATGACCACATGTTATTTGGATGAATGGATATGATTACATCATTGGACGACCATGGATTGGGTGACTATACACGATTGACTAGAGAGGGGACGTGGAATGATCTAGATGAATTGACTATCATCTAATGGATTTGTATGTACACAAAGGCCTCTACACACCCCATCAATATAATATACAATTCACAAAAGGGACTATAGTTGTTCGCTAATTTTGTATGAAACAACTCAACCTCGATGTAAAGCTTGAATCACAATTTAATAAATGACTTGAATATGGTTCTACACAAATTGCTTCTTGAGAAATAGTAAAATTCAACAATGTATGCCACTTAAGAAGCAATTCATTTGTTCTTAACACTAAATTCCAAGAATGTTGCACCTAATGATTGATTATATTAAACAATAAATTAATACAACCTCAAATTGAGCATCTTTCCCTAACACCAAAATCATATCGAATTCAAATTTCAAATGAATTTCATGTGGCTATGTACCACATAATTCACCTCATGTCAAACCAACATTTACTAGTAAAGTCCCACATTGTTGATCTTGAAATCAAGTGGCTTCCAATAATAGTTTCATAAAAATATCTCAAAGAAAAATCACGAACAATGTATCAAATAAATTTGTCGTGTCATTTGTATGTAACCACCTACTATTGCTCACATCAAAATGCCATTTTATCACAAGATCTCTCTACTATCACCAAAATGTACTCTCACCCATTTCATAAGGCCACAGTGAGAACATGGGTGCTCAAATTCGAAATCATGGAGACATTGTTACCCACTACTTTCACACCCCACCTGACACAAAGTTCCACCCTAGACCAAAACAACAAAAAAATGAAACTCTTTACCTTAGGGTCTCTAGACCCTAATATATTATATTTAAATAAACCCAAATTGAAGAACCAAAAATAAAATAAAAATAAAATGAAAATTGGAGTCATCCATTTATTTTTAAAAGACTCAAACAAGAAAATATTTTTTATAAAGAAAATATGCAAAAAGGTAAAAGCCACAAAAACAATATTTGAACCAAGTTTCAACCACATCCTTTTTCACACACCTTCCATAGGTTACCTCAAGGGAAACAATGTCAAAACTAAACAACTCTGATTTTTCCATGGCTCGCCTAGTGTGAAAGTGTTTGGTGCTATGTAGTTGAGGGTTCCCACAATACTGGTTGTTAGGACCCTATAATGTACCTTTTTGTTCACACTTTTTGCTACCAGTACATCCTTTTTCTACTCACATTTAAACTTACATTATCACCTTACCCTATCTTTCCAAAGGTATATAACGTCTCTTCTCTTTCCTATATGTTTAATCTGTTTTGCATATAATTTTACATTATTCTCATACTTAACCATTGATCAGAAATATATAAGTGTTGAAACAGTTCACTGCAGATTATCATTGCTATTTAAAGGCTTGTTGCTAAAACAGTCAAAAGCATGCAAACCCTGTGGCTGAAACAGTCCATGGTCTACGATGTTGAAACAACAATTCACACAGAAGAAGCTGTTACACTCTTCGTGGTCCACGATGCTGAAACAATAATTCACACAGAAGAAGCTGTTGCACTCTCCATGGTCTACGATGTTGAAACAACAACTCACACAAGAAGAAGTTGTTACACTCTCCATGGTCTACGATGCTGAAACAACAATTCATAAGAAGCTGTTACACTCCCACAACGGCCGCACCTCGAGCCAGAATTAACCATCGCTGTTGCGTGAGACCACGTTACTGAAATAGTCAGAACGCAAATCCCGTTGCTGAAACAACCCGCGATTTGCGATGCTGAAACAATATACAACAATAGTAACAAGAAGATAAATAAATAAGCTGTTACTCCAGCCGCAACAGCTACACCTCACTCAACACCATTTCAATTATTGTAATATCATTCTATTACGGGAGACTAGGATATCCTATTTCATTATAGAGATCAGATCTAACTAAGAATAGGATTCAGATGTGCACATGTAATTTGATGATCAAATTGTATCGAGGGGATTCTCCTCTTTAAATAAGGGGAAATCATCATTATAGAGGTACTTTTTTTTCTAAGAAAGGAATTACAAAGAAGGACGTGTTTACTTCAGACATTGTAACATGATACAGTTGACAGATGAATAAAAGATTGTTTTGAGCATTTCTTTCTAGTTCCTTTCATTTCAGGGGAATCTTGTGAGAAGGGAGGGCCCACCTTCTTCACAAGATTCACCCATTAGCTTTGTAGTGTGTTAGTGTTATTTCTGTTCATGCCTTGATTAAATTTTGTTTTGTTGAAACACTACTTTACTGAACTCTGTCTTGCTGAAACTCTGCTTTACTGATTGTTACATTGTTTTCATATAATTCATGCTTGGGTAGTTGTTAATCATTCTAGTTAGCAATCCTGTTTGGTGAATTTATGAAAGCGTGATAATCAGGGACAGGTGTTGAAGATTCCTTCTTGGGGAATAGGGTCTCGCTCTCTGTTAAGAGATAGTTAGCCTATAGTGTGTGTCAATCATTCCAATTAGTAATGAGTTCATGAAAGTGTGATGATCGAAAACAGGTGCTTAAGATTCCTGCTTGGGGAATAGGGTCCCGTTCTCTGTTACAGAATAGTTGGTCTTTCCTTTTGTAGTATCTTGAAAGATTTATTTCCTAGGTTGTTATTTCTTAATGTAATCTAAGATTCTTTGAACAATTGTTTCTTTAAACTTTGAACTCTGCAATAGGTAGGTTGCTTTCCTGTAATTTAGAGTAGAACTTCAGTTTGTTCAAGGCAAAGTGTGATTAATGTATTTTTACTACAACTCTAGATTGCTTTTGAGATTGAGCATATATAGTGTGTGATTACCTTTGAAATAAACAGACTTCCCT
>ML782290.1:288115-303819 GCA_009831015.1 Picea engelmannii
CGTACTGTCTCCAAAAGAGTGATTTTGAGAGATTGACAAGTGTAACTTTCTTCATGAAAATGATCTTAAAGAAGAGCTAGATCTTCTATCACCATGTCATTATCATGTCATCATCTTGATAACCAAAAATGAGGATAACAGCCAGAGAAAATAAAACATATATTATTATTATTA
This sequence comes from Picea engelmannii, assembly GCA_009831015.1. Taxonomy (NCBI): domain Eukaryota; kingdom Viridiplantae; phylum Streptophyta; class Pinopsida; order Pinales; family Pinaceae; genus Picea; species Picea engelmannii. The sequence goes on from ML782290.1 coordinate 288,290, forward strand.
TCTCTCACAGTTTGTGGTCAAAATCATGGTTCCTCACCTTCATCGAGAAACATAGGTTAGTATCCAATTGAACATATACCAAATAATAATCTCATAAGCTTAAAATGTAGTGCAATGGGATATTACCATGGATGGAGCCAAATAAGTCCTACACATTTCAAATACATGTGGTTTCAATCTCTCCTTTGTTAAGGGAGTTGTAATATTATAAGCACTAATATTGATCAAATGCATACAATATAGTGGATATCAATAAAACAAAATATGTAGGTAGACATGCATATAGATAGAGAAAGTAATTTAACTTGATCTATCACTGGACGACACAACATATTTTTTTTTTTGTAAGTAAGAGATTTTATATATAAAGAGCCTTCAAAATCTAGACCAGAGTTACAGAAGCTTGAAAACAACCGTGTTGTAGTTGCCGAACTGCCCCAAGAAAGGGGAAACCAGTTCAGCTAGCCAGCTAAGTCTAGCAATTTTACAGTCTAACAGTCTTAGATAAACAGAGCTAATCTGACTAGGCTACAGCTAAGAAAATAAACTAGTGAAAAGATCATATCCCCAGAGGGGTCAGACACTTGGAAAATAACCTGGCCAGGTGGCTTGGTATGCCGCATCCCAAGGTTCCTCTTCGACGGGCGTCCCTTTCCCTTCCATTTGCATGTCACCATCCAAGTTGCCCCCTTCCAGGTTGGCAACTGGTAGAGTGTCTCATGATGGATTGTGTGTGTGGACACCCATAGCTGCCGCAACCTTCGTGTCCTCATGCGTAGCCTGCACCAAGTCGCCACCTTCTGGCTGTTGCAGTTGTTCATTCCTGTCAACAGGCTCTACACGAGGCAGATTTGTTGCTCCCGTGGCTTCTGGAGTGGAGTGGAAAGCCCCCTGGAAGGTGGAAAGGATCTGAAGGAGAGTCGAGGTCTTCCCATCCAAAAGCTGCAGTCGGAAATGAAGGTCCTCCAATCCTTGTCGGAGCTAAAAACCAGCCCATAGAGGATGGCCAGGCTGTCCTGTAGCTGTGAGTCTAGGATGGAGTCGGTGGAAGAGTGTAGCCTGTGCTGGGCATTCCGAAGAAAGGGTGGTGCCTCCAAGGGTGGGTGGGAGGAGCAGGCTGCTAGTGCAAAAGAAGGTCTGTTGGCTAGGGAATTCAAAGGAACTGCGGGAAAGCGTGAGAGAAATCCCAACGAGCTGTCGGTGATGACCAGACCTTCAAACCGGGAGGCAGGCGGGGTGGAGGAGGTGAGAGGTTCCAGCTCGAGCTGTGAGGGATGCGAGGAGTGCGCAGAGGGCTAGCCAGGGGGAGAAACAGATACTCGGGGCTGAGGAGGATGCCATGGAGAGCCTCTCCTTGACCTCCCTCTTTGCCGTGGCATTCTGAGTTCATAGGGAAGGAAAAACTAAGAGGAGAGTCCCGGATGGACGTGGAGATCTTGGAGAAGCTTAAAGACAGTGAGCACCATGAAGGATGGAAACCAGAGTAAGCCAGGTCTAGGCGACTAAGGGATAAGAGGGTTGGGATGCATGTGGGGGTTAATGGTACCTGTAAACCGAGAATCCATGGAGGAGACATCAATGGGAGTCGGGTGCACCAGTGTTAATGGTGCAGTGGACGTCGTAAAGGCGATTAAATGCATGGAATAGGTAGTGGGGCTTGGCACGAGCCTGACACATGGTCCCCTGCCACGCTGGCCTGTACTCTCCTCCTCATCCCGCCATGTGGCCCGCACCAACACCCCATCCAGGGGGACCACACAACATATTTAAGTCCTCACTTCTCATGGTATAAAAAGTGTTGAAGAATGCAACATGAGTCCTCTGGGAGATTACAATGAATGCAAACATTGCATCCTTGAGCGTTCTAGCTCCCTTTGATTCGAAGGGAACATTGAATTAACTCTTTTCCAATGAAAGCCTCCACAATCATGTCCCCCATACATTGGTTTTGTTATAATAATTTTTTTTAATTTTATTCATATTATATATAAAATAAGTTATATCTTTTTTTAATAAAGATTTGAAAAGTGTAATTAATTATTAAATAAAAAAAATATTTAATTATAAAAAATGATTAGTGAAAAAAAGAAAAATGATTTGATATTATTTTTTAAACTTTAAAATTAAAATCATAACTTTAGGAATGCTTCAAACTTTTTAGCTAACCTCAAAGGTATTCAAATTCCAAATATTTCCGAACTAAAAAGTGGAAATTGAAATATAGGATTTCATCAAAACTACTCAAATATAAGAGATCTACTTTAATTTAAATGTCCTAGTTAATTGAGGAAAGCTTACTAGTTTCCCAAATGATTGGACGCTCTAGCTATTGAGATGACCTAAACTAAGTCAAATCTCATCAAGAAGAATTATAATTTGTAATTGTAATTGTAAAAAATGTAAGCGATGGAAATTTTAGAACAAAATATCTCGATGGTGCATAAGCGATTATTAGATTTTTAGAGTGGGTCAACAAAATATCTCTATGGTGGAGAAGCGATTATTCGATTTTTAAAGTGGTCAATCAATTGAGTAGACTTTGAATCTGAAAACAATTTGTTGCTGCTATTGAACATATAATTGAATCTTTTTTTTTCCATAGGAAAATTTCTCTTATATATTAAAATAAAGTTTTCCATTCAGAACACATATTAAGCAAACAACACTAGAGTTACCGACCTCGCCTTAGCATAGAGTAGCTTTTAACTGAATTAGCATGAGTGAAGATTTTGTCACCAAAAAAAAAGTCCTAGCATATCTCGAATGAACCGAGAGTACATAACTCCATATTGTCTTAATGGTAGTTGGCCTTTTATCAAGCCAAATAAGATATTTAAAGCAAAAAACTGACTACTAAGCAAGAGAACTTTCGATACTTCAAAAGAGATTTAGAAACAATGAAGGACTTGCATGCCCATCTTCCATCTGGTAGTAAATAATTTTTCCTTCTTGGTGCTACAGAGCACTATTGGATAGCTCATCCACCTTCTGATTAAATTCTCTAAAGATGTGTGAGAACTCGAGAGTCCTGAAGTTCTTGAGGAGGCCATTTATCTAGTCCTTCCAACACGCCAGATTCAAGACATGAAGGACACAATTCTGATTTAACTAGTCTATAACAATTCTTGAGTCCCCAAACACCTTAAGGTCTAGGAGATGTAAACGAGATGCCAAATTTAGCAAATCCCAAACTCTCAATAATTCAACTCTAGTGTTCATACCCAAAACACTATTTAACATCCATCCAAACTCTGTATCTGGATTTATCTTGATGACTCCTCCTGCTCCACTGATCTGATCTCATTCTAGAGCAGCGCCATCAAACCCCCAGTCGGTCTTCCCTCCTTTGGAAATGGAGGATTTCTTTATGGTAAGGATGGAGGTTTATGAACCTGTGAATTCCCTAACCACCCCAAGGTCATGTGAAGGACCAAGAATGTATATGCCCGACCTTTCTAAAAAAAAACTTTGTTTCATTCCAACCACAATTTCCAGCAAATGATAGTAGGCAGCGAGGGGTGAAGATGATGTCTTCTATACCAATCTTTAAAGATTGATTGCAGGGAAGAGCTCGTCCAACAAGTAGTTAATTTGTAGGATTCTAAAATCAGATTCCAGACCTGCGGGGTAAAACTACAGTGCATCATAAAATGTAATGCTATCTCTGACTCTTGCAGGAACATGCCACAAATGCTCAGTCCATACCACCCTCTTCTCTATAAATTGTCTCAAGTGAGAATCTTGTTTTCCAGCAATAACCAGGTAAAATTTTTGAGTTTTGGAGCAAGATCCCAATTCCAAAGCGAACAGTGCCACCAACTATTATTGTAGATCTAAAGTTTAGAGGCTAAGGCATCGTAGGCATTTTGGCCGAGATGTAACCCGATTTATCTCCCCCAGTACAAATTAGTTTATTCGGGCGATATGTCAAATGAATACCTGATTTATTCAATGCTCTGCAATAGTGGTACCATTCAACAACCTCTACACCTATTAATCCCATCTCTATAGTTGTTTTCCAATGTGTCAAAACTTCCCCCATCCTACCCAATCCTCTTTCTTGATACAGGAAGTGGATACCCCACTTCTTAAGAGAAGCGATAAGACTGGGTGATAAAAGTGTCTGCTTACCCAATCTAAGGATCTCGTCCTTACCAAGGCGAATAGAAAGGCCTAATCGTGGATTCCAAGCCATCTATTGAGTGACTACATCCAGCGATTTTAACAAACTTCTCCAAGTGTTTGAGATGACCTAAACTAAGTCAAATATCATCAAGAAGAATCAGAATTTGTAATTTTAATTGTAAATAATGTAAGCGATGGAAATTTTAGAACAAAATATCTCTATGGTGCATAAGCAATTATTAGATTTTTAGAGTGGGTCAAAAAAATATCTCTATGGTGTGGAAGCGATTATTCGATTTTTAAAGTGGGTCAATCAATTGAGTAGACTTTGACTTTGAATCTGAAAACAATTTGTTGTTGCTATTGAACATATAATTGAGTCTTTTTTTTTCCATAAGAAAAATTCTCTTATATATTAATATAAAGTTTTCCATTTAGAACACATAATAAGAAAACAACACTAGAATTACTGACCTCGCCTCATCACAGAGTAGCGTTTAACTAAATCAACATGAGTGAATATTTTGTCACAAAAAAAAAGAAGTCCTAGCATATCTCGAATTAGTCGAGAGTACATAACTCCATATTGTCTTAACAGTAGCTGGCCTTTCATCAAGATGGAAAATATATCTAAAGCATAAAACTGACTACTAAGCCAAAGAACTTTCGATACTTCAAAAGAGATTTAGAAACAACGAAGGACCCGCATTCCCATCTTCCATCTGGTAGTAAATAATTTTTCCTTCTCGGTGCTGTAGAGAACTATTGTATAGCTCATCCACCTTCTGATTAAATTCTCTGAAGATGTGTGAGAACTTGAGAGTCCTGAAGTTCTTGAGGAGGCCCTTTACCTGGCCCTTCCAACATGCCAGATTCAAGGCCTAAAGGAAACAATTCTAATTTAACCAGTCTATAACAATTCTTGAGTCCCCAAACACCTTAAGGTCTAGGAGATGTAAACAAGATGCCAAATTTAGCAAATCCCAAACTCCCAATAATTCAACTCTAGTGTTCGTACCCGATCCACTATTTAACATCCATCCAAACTCTGTATCTGGATTTATCCTGATGAACCCTCCTGCTCCACTTATATGACCTCATTTCGGAGCAGTTCCATCAAGCCACCCAGCCGGTCTTCCCTCCTTTGGAAATGGAGGAGTTCTTTGGGGTAAGGCTGGAAGTTTATGAACCTATGAATTCCTAACCACCCCAAGGTCCTATGAAGGACCGAGAGTGTAGATGCCCGACCTTTCTTAAAAAAAGTTGTGTTTCATTCCAACAACAATTTCCAGCAGATGATAGAATGTAGTGAGGGGAGAAGAGGATGTCTTCTATACCAATCTTTAAAGCTTGATTGCAAGGAAGAGCTCGTCCAACAAGTAGTTAATTTGTAGGCTACTAAAATCAGATTCCAAACCTGCTGGGTAAAACTACAGTGCATCATTAAATGTAATGTTATCTATGACTCTTGCATGAACAAGCCACAAATGCTCGGTCCATACCACCCTCTTCTCTATAAATTGTCCGAAGTGAGAATCTTGTTTTCCAACAATAACTAGGTAAAAATTTTGAGTTTTGGAGCAAGATCCCAATTCCAAAGAAAATAGTGCCACCAACTATTATTGTGGATCCAAAATTTAGAGACTAAGGCATCATAAGCATTTTTGGCCGAGATGTAACCCGATTTATCTCCCCCAGTCCATATTAGTTCATCCGGACAATATGTCAAATGAATACCCAAGTTATTCAATGCTCTGCAATAGTGGCCCCATTCAACAACCTCTGCACCTATTAATCCCATCTCTACAGTTGTTTTCCAATGTGTCAAAACTTCCCCCTTCCTACCCAATCCTCTTACCTGATACAAGAAGTGGATACCCCACTTCTTAAGAGAATCGATAATACCAGGCGATAAAAGTGATTTCTTACCCAATCCAAGGATCTCATCCTCACCAAGAAGGATAGAAAGGCCTAATCCTGAATTCCAAGCCATCTAGTGAGTGACTACATCCAGGTATTTTAACAAACTTCTCCAAGCCTTTGAGACCTTATGTATTCCAATCATGGATCATCTCATCCAAGACACCATCGAGGAAGAGGTGAGGTAATTTTCATTTAGCACTCTATGCCAGAGGTTGTCCTTCATCAAGCATCGCCACAATGTGTTTGCAGCCAACGCTCTACTGAACACAAACAAGTTCTTGACTCCCCAACCACCATAGGATTTTGGTTTTGCAATGTATTCCCTATGCATAGGTGAATACACTCCTTTGCCCCACTTCCCAAACACAAAAAATTAAACATTAGTTGTCTAATCCTATTGAGAACTGAATTAGGAATGATGGCTACCGCCAACCAGAAAAATGACATGCTCTCAAGAACCTCTTTGGCGAGAAAAAACCTCCCTCCTAAGGACAACCATCAGTGGCACCAGTGACCAATCCTTCTCTCAAACTTTTAAATGAGCCATCTCTGGTTCTCGACTTTGTAATTTGCAGGCTTAAGAAAAAATCCCAAGTACCGAAAACATTCATTTAGATTCACAAAATTGTAAGGAAAGAGAGCCAGAGAAGTGGAATGTTGACTTAAGTGGATTTATAATTAGACTTGAAGCACTGTAGAAAGTTGAAAGTATATTTTTTATTTCCCTCCATTTGTCTATCCGATCTCTAGTCGTGATAAGGACATCCTCTAGAAAGAAAATATTAAAAATCTTATGGATCCTGGATATCTTGACCCTAGAGATTTTCCCTTCTGACTATGCCTTCTTGAGTAGTAGACTATGTCCTTCCATCACTAAAATGAACAACAGAGGGGATAAGGGGAATTATTTCCTTAATCCTCGCCCACTCTAGAAGAAAGGAGATGCCTCATCATTTATCAAAATCGCAAAGGAATTTGTATTAACACAAATCATTATCCAGTTTGTAAGCATGACACCAAAGCCCGTCCAAAGAAGAATTATTTGAAGAAAATACCAATTAACACAATCATATGCCTTCTGAAGATCCAATTTTAGAATAAGAGTTCTCAATTTGTTTGCTTTGATGCTGTGAAGACATTCATGTGTCGTACCTACCATATCCAGAATCTCTCTTCCCTTTAATAACCACAGTTTCTCCCCTGATAAAGACCGCGATATGATCGACTTTATCATGTTGGCTAAAATATTTGCAATAATCTTGTAAACTAGATTACAAAGAACAATGGGTCTGAAATCCCCAAAACAAGAGGGATTTTTCACTTTAGGGATGAGGACTAAAAAGGTCGAGTTTAAGGACCTTTCCATTGTTCCATTCCTCTTGGACTCCTCCACCACCTCCAGTATATTGGCCCCTACCAAATCATAGAACTAGAGGAAGAATTCCACCATCCACCTGTCTGACCCAAGACTTTTTTCCTTGGCAAACCCCTTTAGGACAGATAATATTTCTTCTTTGGAACAAGGTTTCTCAAGAACTTGAATATCACTCTCAGCGATAAAGCAAGGGAAATATTGGATTGTTCTCACTTGTTCAACAATTGTGTTCTGTGTTCTGTCTCATTTATGTGTAAAAGCCTTTAAAATTTCTCATCGCTTCTGATTCAAGTGCCTCTTGACCAGAATGACAAGTGTCATTTTCATAAAAGATTTCCCAAATAGTTTTTTGATTTTTCGTGTGGCTAGCAAATTGATGGAAAAATTTAGTATTCAGGTTGCCCTTCTGTAACAAGGTAGCTCTTCTCTTCTGTCTCCATGTTTCTTCTTCGACTAGCATGAGATTATTCTGGGCTTCTTCTAACACTTTGATTTGGAGGTCTACTTTTGTCGTATCCTTCCTTTTATCTTTTGTAAGATAGTAAATCTCCAGTTCCTCCTCAACTGTGACTAGCTCAAGGTGCTTTATCCGCTTTTGCTCTTTCTCCTAAGAAATCACTCTACTTTTAAGTTCTTTAAGTTTACATACTAGTCTTCTTAGGGATGAAGGTTCAACAATGAACTCCGAGGAGTTCCAAACCTCATGTAGTACAACATTAAAACCCACTTCCCCTAAGCCAGATTGGGTTCAATGTGAACGGATAGGCTACTTTTCACTAACCATCATCGAACTGGAGAACCACCAGAGTATGATTTGAGATATATGTGTAAGCCACCTATGATATGTGTCTCCCAACTGACATGATCAGGTCCTGCATAGTGATGAATTGTGTGGCCAGGTATGACTTTTTGACTATATAAATGGTTTGCTTATTGACTATATAAATTATTTGGCAAGGTATTGAAGGGGTTAATTTTTGTTGAAAATACAAAAATCAAAAAGTTAATTACAAAATAAATGATGTTGATAAAAATAAGGAAAAAATCATAACGAATTAAAATTTAAGAAGAACATTAATCTCAATTATTAAAATAGCTTAGCAAGATTTTGACATACATATATGATATACTTGGGAATAGAGGTATTGTTGCTCAAATTGGAATTTTATTTGTTGTTGTACAGAGTGGGGAACTTGTTTCTTAGGACCTTCCACATTTATACATATACATATGTATGTATGTATGTATGTATGGTAATACATTGACTATTATCCAATTTAGTAACATGTAATCTAAACCTTTTATCCTTTTACTCAAAATGGGAGGGGAAATGGTAATTTTGATTTGAAATTTGTACTAACCATTTTAGATTAATGAAATTACATATATTCATAAATTATATTGCAATAGAAATATTTTAAGGTGTTAAATCATTTTTGTATTAAAAAAAACTATTTCAACAATCCAAAATTGTAATTTGGACAAAGATTCTTTTCTAAAATGAAAAAATAAAAAAATAAAAAAAATAATAAAATGTTTAACCTTATTGATAAAATTAAAATATAAACTATATTTTACCTTTACTAATAAAAAGATAAATAATTAACTTAAATTAAAAATATAAATAATTACACTAAATTAAAAAAATTATAAAATATAAATATGACTCTTTCAATTTTGCATTGATTGTTGTTATAAAGCTATAAAAGATTTGACAAGGGGCATAATATGTCCACACTAGAATATAAAATATCTTTTTTGGTTCCCAATGTTCCAATCATATAAAATGTTGCGTAGCAAGCTGAATATTGAGGGCCATCATGTTTGCGAGTTTTCTTCCATTACTACCCACTAAAAACTTTCTTAGTTTTTTGTGACTTTCTTCACCTTAATATGCCCGATTGACTACATCGATTTAAACTTTGTTTTCACCCGAGTCAATACGGAAAATTTAAACATCGTGTAACATGCCCTGGATTGCATATGATATCCCATCAAGCACGCGCTTGACTGCATTAAACGGGCACCCAACCAAATTCTTTTCCATTATCAACTTTCTTCATAGGACTGCATATGAAACTAGTATGTCTCTTCAGCCCCATCATTTTGTTGCAAAAGAATGTACCCTCCAGGATTCAACGGATCAATTGACATCATTCAAAAATAAAATGGACATGGGGGCACTTCTGTCGTTTAGAAAGGCCATCCAGTGGACATCTAAAAACTTGGAGAAGGTATTCTCATGGAAGGGTGTTCCCTACAGAAAGCACACTAATGGAGTGGTTGCCCTAATCCTTCCTCAACTAAGTCTCCAGGGTACTCTTTCGCCATCTCTTGGAAACCTTTCCTTATTGCGTATGTTGGATCTTTCAATGAATACTTTGACAGGAAGAATTCTACCCAAGTTTGGGTAGCTCCAAGCACTGGGAATGCTTAACCTCAACCTCAATCTTATTGGGAGTACTCCCCATCTCTCGCAAACCTCTCGTTCCTACGAACTTTTGATCTTTCATCTAATAATTTGATAGGGACTATTCCAATTTCTCTCAATAGTTGTAGTTCCACATCTCTATGAGAATTGTAAATTTATTCTAACAACCTCACTCGTCACATCCCTTGATATCTAGGAAATTTTACTTAGCTATCATCTCTCAAATTTTATTTTAGCAACTTGATTGGAATAATTTCAATGGGATTGGGCTCTATACATAACTTAGAGAATGTCACATACCCACTACCTCAATCAAATTTTTCATTGATTTCTGCAGAATCAGAACCCCAAAATTACCTATGGAGGCCTAGCACAAGCTAGCTCTTTCTCTCTCTCTCCGTTCCCATGTGATCGCGGGTCATGATCATAGTTCAAATAAACACAGTGTATTTTGTATTTCGCGCCTCAGCGCTACAGTGATGTCGAATCGTTCGACTCTGCAACCACCGAACCCCGACAGGGCTAGCGACCGGCCAATAGGGACGAATCCCTATAGGGTTAGCAAATGGCCAATAGGAACAAATCCCAACAGGGCTAGAGAAAAGCGAATGAAAACAGGCCTCGTCGCATGGTTAAGTGGAGTACAGGTGGCAGAGGGGAAATGCGACACAGTAGTCAATAGGGTAGGAGGGGGCTCCATTTCACACACCACACTATTTCGGACCCCCCCCCCACTAAAGGCAAAATAGCAAGGGGGGCTCTGGAATGAAACCTTAGCCGTAGATCTGGGCAAGTGGACTTTGGCCGTCTAGGTTTGCTTGTTACTTACCTTAATGTGCATTCGTGCCCCCGCTTAAAGACGACATCTCTTACTCACATCTAATGGTCGTTACAGACCCTGAGATCCTCCGAAAGAATCTCGTCTATTCATCGGGGTTGATCATCACAAGAGTCCGAACTCTCGATCACAGGGCTCCCGAATTCATGATTCTCGATTTCCCCGAAACGGGTAATCCTACAACACGTGGCCTTCGTCATTCAGACGGCTCAGATCTATCCCAGGGTTTTCACCATGGAAAATCTCGAACTCTCGTCATCAAGAATACTGATTCCACGATTCCCGATTTCCCAAAATGGGTAATCTTATGACACGTGGCCTCCATCATTCGAGCAACTCAGATCTATCCCGAGGTTTTCACCATGGAAAATCCTGAACTCTCATCATCAGGAATCCTGATTCCGCAATTTCCGATTTCCCGAAATGGGTAATCTTACGACGCATGGCCTCCATCATTCGGACGACTCAGATCTATCCCAGGGTTTTCACCATGGAAAATCCCCAACTCTCGTCATCAGGAATCCCGATTCTATGATTCCCAATTTCCTGAAATGGGTAATTCTTATGACACGTGGCTTCCATCATTCGGATGGATCAGATCTATCCTAGGGTTTTCACCATGAAAAATCCTAAACTCTCATCATCAGGAATCCTGATTCCGCGATTCCTGATTTCTCGAAATGGGTAATCTTACGACATGTGGCCTCCATCATTTGAACGACTCAGATCTATCCCGGGGTTCTCACCCCTATACATTGGGGTATTAATCCTTGGGTAACTCCTGACCAATCCAACAACTATCGGGTTTTTCAGCCAAGATCTGACGGCTCAGATTGGTTCCTACCCATGCATTCTTCCATGACTCCCTGGACGTGGAAAAATCAACGGTCTAGATACTCCCATGGACCTTGGAGATCTATGGTCGGATTTCTTCGCTGCTCACGAAGACACAAAAAATGAAGGTGTAAGGCATTTAGCACCCTACTTACTCCTACCAATCCAATGGTCATGCGTGACCACAAGTTTTCCCGATGGAATTTCGTCTGTCGATTAATACCTATCAGGGTTAAGGCACTTAACACTCCATCTTCTTCCTCCGATCTGACGGTCGTGAGTGACCGCAGATCTCCCGACGAGATCTCATCCATCGATTTAATACTTCCTCCTCATGATGCCATCTCAGGTTTTAGAGAGATCATTCCTCCTCATGCAGGGTTACTAAGGCCTTATGCCTTCACCTTCTCTTCCCGGTTCTTGATGGGATTTTCAAGGAGGGTATCTCTATGGGGAGGTTCACCCAGGGTACTATCTGAGGCAAATAAAGGTATCGTCCTCCCAAGAACCAGACGTGAAGTTTGAATTAGATCAGTACACATATAAATAATGATTCATGAGGACATAAGCCATACGTAGTATTTCCATACAAATATACAACTACTAGTATTGATCAAAGTACCATACAGACATTCTTATCATGAAATCATTCACAGTTTCACAGCTTATGAGCATAATTATCAGAGTACATATATTTCAAGATGCAAAAGGAAAAACACTTATCATAAAGTAACACCAGGGGTTATGCAACTGCTGAGAGGGGTGCTCGTTTCCACCCAACCGTAGGCTCAACGACTTCCAACGGATTTACCACTAGCCACCCCTGAGCTGAGACCATGATGCTGTGAGACTACATCTCTATTTTCCAGTGACCAGGAGAAAAGTTTACTGTCCTTCCTCTCTGCTATCACTCCCTCTGCATATTGCTAGAGTTCTCTCTTCTTCCCCTCATGTCTACCCCCAATCGCTTCCACCCCACGCCTTATCCTCTTGCGAGGTTGCATGTGGCATGATTTCCCTGACATTGGTCAGTCATGATGGCTCTATGGATGGGCAGTTCACCTCCCCATCCCTCATTAATTCCTGAGGAGCCATTAACCTGCCGGCCCGTGAGACATTTAATTTGGGGCCAGCGAGCCGCTTTTGGTTCTCCGGGCCAGTGAAGTCCAAATACGGTATTAATTCTCGGTGGAAGTTAACACCACTTTTCTAGGTGCCTTCCACCACCATCACGGTCTCTTTTTCTGCACATCCCCTCTCAGCAGTCCTGAAATATAAATTCATAATGTTATTCACATTTATTGACCTTTTCCATAAGGTCCATTCACATCACATATTCACATTCATGAGTTTGCCACAGTTATGGCTAGTCCAGTTATTTTTACAAACTGGGGGAAACAGGGTGTTACAATTCCCTCCCCCTTAAAGGAACATCATCCTCGATGTTCTTATCTTTTAACATGAATTGTATGTACAGAAGTAAACAAAATCATATATGCCTATCTCATAGCATCCTCCATTTCCCATGTAGCCTCATCTGGGCCAAAATGTCTCCACTGCACCTTTACCTATGCAATGGTTCGGTACCGGAGCGGGGTTTCCTTTCTGTCCAATATGCATTGGGGTTATGGTAGAAATTCTCCCTCCATTTCCACCTAGATCACAGACCAGTCAATTATATGATTAGCATCATGTACATATTTCTTCAATAATGAAACATGTAAAACATTATGTGCTTTTACTGTGGGAGGGAGTACTAGCCGATAGGCTACAGGTCCCACTCTTTCTAGAACCTCAAAGGGTCCACAATACTGGGGTTCCAACTTGGCACAAGCTCCCATTTTTAGGGAACTCCTTCTGGGATTAATTCTGAGATATACATGGTCTCCCATTTTGAACTCTCTCGGAGTTCTCTTTTGATCAGCATAACTTTTCTGTCGGTTCTGAGCGACCTTCAGATTTTGTTTTATCTGGGTCACTTGTTGTTCCATTTCTTTCAACATGTCGGGTCCAAAAGAAATCCTATTTATAGGATTACTCCAGCTGACTGGAGTATTACACGACCTACCATAGAGGACCTCGAAGGGACTCATCTTTAAGGATGCTTGGTAGTCGTTGTTGTAGGCGAATTCTACCAATGGCAGGTAGTCTTCCCATTTTCTGGGTTGATGCATTACATGCATTCTTAACATATCCTCTAATATCTGATTCACTCTTTCTGTCTGTCCGTTGGTTTGAGGGTGATAGGCAGTGCTGAATAACAATTTGGTCTCCAAACCAACCATCAGTGATTTCCAAAAATTAGAAGTAAATTTTGTGTCTCTGTCAGACACTATCTCTTTTGGCATACCATGCAGTCTAAATACCTCTTTCTTGAATATCTGGGTGATATCTATCGCCTTGCAGGTTGATTTGACGGGGATGAAATGAGCAGACTTGCTCAGTTTATCCACCACTACCATAATGGCATCATTCTTCTTGGTTGAAGACGACAATCCAGTGATAAAATCCATGTAGATGGTTTCCCATTTCCATTCTGGGATGGGTAAAGGGTGTAATAGTCATGCTGGGTGTTGATGTTCTGCTTTCACCTGTTGGCATTCTATGCATTGGGCCAAATATTTGGCTATGTCTTTCTTCAATCCAGGCCAATAAAATTGTTTTCGGGTGGCAGTGATCATCTTCTGGTATCCTGGGTGACCAGTGTATGGTATTTTATCTAGTTCATCCATAATGAACCTCTTCAAGTTGTCACAATTTGGAATGTACAGTCTATACCTGTAAGTGAGCATACCTCCTTTGGTTATCTGGTAGCCTTCATATTTTACTCCAGCGGGTTCTTGCTATAGGTATAGGGTTACATTCTGAATGAAGGGATTTGTCTCCTGTGCATTTCTGACTATGTTCTTGACATCTGTCTCGCAGGTACTCACCGCTGCCAGGTGAATTGTTTTCATGCTTCTGCTAAGGGCATCAGCCACCCTATTTTCTTTCCCTTTAACGTGTTTGATTTCAAAATCAATTTTTCTAAGGAGGGCCATCCATCTAGCTTGTCTAGCATTGAGTTTTGGTTGGTCAAACAAATACTATAATCCACAGTGATCTGTCATAAGTACAAATTTTCTTCCCAGGATGTAATGCCTCCACATTTTCAAGGCATGCACTATGGCAGCCAGTTCTAGATCATGAGTCACATAGTTGACTTCATGTTCATTCAATTTTTGGGATTCATAGCAGATCACACTTCCTTCCTGCATAAGGACACCTCCGAGCCCTTCCTTACAGGCATCTATGCACACAAGGAATTCATCTTCTGGGTCAACGATTTTCAACATGGGTGCATGGATTAGCAGATGTTTCAAGGTTTGAAATCTTTCTTCACATTGCTGTGTCCACAAGAATTTTGTCCTCTTCTTCTGGAGGGCAGTGATTGGACAACCAACCTTGGAGAATCCTTTTACAAATCTCCTATAGTATCCCGCCAATCCCATAAAGGATCTGATGTCTGAAACATCCTTTGGGGTAGGCCATTCCATGATAGACATGATCTTGTCAGGATCTACTGCTACCCCTTCCTCGGACAAAACATGTCCCAAGTAATGTATTTGCTTCTGAAAGAAGTCACATTTGCTGAATTTAGCATAGAGTTGATGCTCTCTTAGCACTTGCAGCACAAGTCTAAGATGCTCTTTGTGTTCTTCTCTATTCTTAGAGTAGATTAATATGTCATCAATAAAAACTAGTACAAATTTATCTAAAAATTTACTGAGTACATTGTTCATTAAGCACATGAAAGTGGCAAGGGCATTGGTTAATCCAAATGGCACTACCACAAACTCATAGTGACCATACCGTGTTCGAAAAGCGGTTTTATGGATGTCTTCACCCTTGATTCGAACTTGATGGTATCCCGACCTCAAGTCAATCTTTGAGAAAATAGACGCACCTCCCAACTGATCGAATAGATCATCGATCCTGGGCAAGGGGTACTTGTTCTTTATGGT
>ML782290.1:337795-356545 GCA_009831015.1 Picea engelmannii
GTTTATTACTTAAACATAAATTAATGTGATTTATTTACATTTTAATTTTGTTGGTAACATGAAGAGAATATATTAGAATAATAAATGAGAATAATACTTCTCTACACTTTTGAAAGATATATTTTATTTCTAACATTATATCTCTGTGGTTTTCAAAGAGAATAATACTTCTCTAAGGTTTTTACCTTTTTTTAAAGGAATAATCTCTGCGGTTACTCTCAATGATGTGAACCATAATACTTCTCTAGATTTTGAGCACTTAGACACGTGAAGTGAAATCAGGGGAGTAACTTTTTACTTTGATTCAATTTTAATTTAAAATATATTTATAATTTAGTAATGTGTGAAAAATAAAAGAGATTTCTCTCTCTCTCTCTCTCTCTCTCTCTCTCTCTCTCTCTCTCTCTATATATATATATATATATATATATTTAATCTAAAGTAAAAGTTGATTCGAGAGATAATAATTAATATCATTATTATGAGTTAACAAAATTAATTTCCATTTTTAAAGTGAATCCAAAATAATAGTTGTTAATTTTTTTCTCTTCTTTTCAATATGAGCACTCCACCACCTATTCTAAAAACTCATTATGTCAGGGGGAGGGCCCCCAAAATCACCCTACAAATCCTTTACCATTATAAGGAATCATTAGAAAAAAAGAGAGAAGAAAGAGATGCCAAATGCAAAATAGAGTTGGAATCATTAGAAAAAAGGAGTGAAGAAAGAGACATAAACTCCAAATAGAGCTAGAGGCAATGCTTGATAAAAAAATTAGACTCTTCAAAGATACCATTCAAACTCAAATAAATGATAGATTGTTAGGGTTCAAGAGTGAATTGCAGACAATGGAGGATAGGATTCAAGAAATGTAAAAACATAAACAATCAACCCAAGAAGGATAGGTTGAAGAAAATCACAACTTGAGAGATACGATTAAAGAGCTAGAAAAAAAACTAACCAACAATTTGACCCTCGGTAATATAGAAAAAAAATTGGATATCAAACCCATCAAAGAGGAAATGAATAAGCTAATCGAATTGGACCATGAGCATAGTAAAAGATCTTTGAACCTCATAATTTTTGGTATAAAATAACAACAAGAGGAAGATATGCTAACAAGAGTAAAAGAAGAATTACAAAATAAATCATAAATTGATACGACTTACCTCATAGAAGCAAAGAGGCTAGGAAACATAATTGATCATAAATATAGGATGATCCATGTCAAAGTAAGTTGTAATGACCAAAAATATAGCATACTCAGTAAATCTATGAGATTGAAAGGGTTAAGAATATTTATAAATGAAGACTTCATTCCCGCAGACCAAGCTAAAGTAAGGAAGGAAGTTCAAAAGGTAAAAAAAGTTAGGAAATAAGGAAATTGGGCAATAATTAGAAATTGGAAAGCTATCGTTAGGGATAGAGACCAGAAGGATAATAATAAATAGGAATTTGGGACACTCGGGATCCTTTTTTGGAAATGTCATGGCTTTCCATGGTGCAAAGGTTGTATGATAAGTTGGATCTCGAGTAATATTGATGTTATTTTTCTAGCTGAAACTTGGGAGCATGAAGAGTCTAAGGTCCCTAATATAGAAGGATTTGTCTTGTGGTCAACATGGAACAAAAAGTCCCACCGTAGAGGGATAGGAGGCATAACTTGTTATATTAGAAATAACATTTATCCTCACATTCAACTTCATAAGATCGACCCTCTCAATCAATACATTTGGATAGAAATTTCAGACACCAATGCTAAGAAGATGTATATAGAAATTTGTTAATTTTCACCTATTAATTCTACTTTTTATAAGAAAAACAATCTAGATAGAAATTGTCCCTATAATGATTTAGAACAAGATATTTATAGTTTGAAAAATGAAGGTAATATCCTCTTGCTAGGAGACTTTAATGCTAGGACTGTGACTAAACAAGCTACTTTTTAAAAAAATGATTCCAACCATAATCCTTTATGTCTAGAAGAGGACCTTGTTTTATCTAATAGCTACAAAATAAGCTTTTAAGACCTAAGTGAGAATTTGTTTGGCACTGAGTTGGTCAAACTCTGCAACTCTCAAGACCTAATAATTTGCAATGGAGTAATGAAGTGGCCAAACTCCGACCAGATGACTTGTATTCATGGGCTAGGTAGCAATGTCGTAGATTATGTGATATCTGATATCCTCGTTTCCAACCAAATAGTAACTTTTTACCTTTTAAATGATCATGAACCTAACTTTGATCATAGACCTTTAACCCTAACTCTAAATTTTTCCATGCATAGAAGAACCATTGAAGAGAATTTTGATAATAAAAGGCAACTATGCTTTAACAAAAATAAACTTGACCTTTTCTTAAAGGATTTAAATAGTGAATTACATCTACTAACTTATAAGGGAAACATTGAAGAAATCTATCATAATTTTACAACTACCCTTATGTTACACATTATTTTCGTCATCCCTATGACCATTAATGATGTAAACCTATCTATTGCCTTCAGAGGGGTCAGTGGCCCGACTTCCTAAAGAGAGAAGGGAGAAGAACTTTTCCTGAGAAAAAAAGTTGTATTTTCCCTTGTAAAAACCCTGTAAAAGAGGAAGTTCGCAGGTTGCTATATAGGCAGGGTGCGAGAATGCCTGATTCTCGCAAGTTGCACCATAGCTAGGGTGTGATATGTTCACAGGTTGCTCTATAGGCAGGGTGCGAGAGTGCTTACACATGGGAAAAATGAGTGTTTTCTTGAATCTTCTAGAAGGAGAAACTTCCATGGTGAGGTGGTATCTGAATGATTTGGATCTTACTTGCTTTCATGATTTAGTGGGATCATCCTAACCTCCTCACCTTATCCTCTTCAACTTATAAAAGGAGAGGAGCTCTCATGGAGAAAGTTAGCTTTTTGTTAGCTTTGGTTAGCTTTGGAGCTTTTGGGATTGTTAGCTTTGTTAAAGTGGCCTTGAGATTTGCTTTGTCAAGATAGATTGTGAGTGTTATCAGATCTATACTCTGAGAATTCTTGGAGTGAAAGTGTGTGGGGAATGAAGGAAAGTTGGAAGGGACCTTACGACATCAAGGCCATGGTTATAATCTCTCTTTCACATTTAATATGATACAGTAATATGATTCTTTCCTATAAAGCTCGTTGTGTTTTATTGTAAGATTCCTTGATCACATGCATAGGTTTATATTGAGTTTATGCTATTACTATCACTTTGGTTGGTTGTGTTCTTTTGTAGGATTATCATTGTATGAGCATTGGAATAGAGCTAGGATGGTGATGGTGAGAGGAAGCGACATTTAAACGGTACGTCACTCATCCCTCTTTAGTTAGTAAATTTAATATTTAAAACTTAAGGAAAGCGTCATGTTCTGGTGTGTTTTGTTATAGATCTAGGTGGATCTAGGGAGATCAGTTAGTGTCCACACCTATCGATTAGTCCGATAACAAAATTGGCGACTCCACTGGGGAATGTATTGTTTCCTAGTTAGTCTAGTTTCCCTTGTTTTGATTGCTTGTTTTCTGGTCTCTGAGTCTGTGGGAGATCCATCCAGACTGTCTGGATCTAGAAGTTCACTTAGATTCCCTGTCCTTTTTCAAAATTTTCTTTGATTACAGATATTCTCGCACTGTACCTCTCTATGGACTGCGAGAATCATTGATGTTCGCACCCTGCTGTTAGGTTCAGTGTGAACTTCTCGTACCCTACCAATGTCTAGCTTGCGAGAATACCTAATTCTCGCACTGTAATATACTGCTAGGCTGCGAAATTGTTTGTAAACTTTTTGGATTGGGTACTGTCATCTTTTGATGACCCAGTTTTTCTTTGATCAGCTGGATTGAACTTTTGAACCCTATATTGATCTGTTTACAGTCTTCTTGACATTCTTTGAGTTGTTTTTAGCCATCTTTGCTTTGTTTGGTTTTGAAGGATTAGTCCCTTTCTTTGAGTGTCTTTCAATTACAAAGCATGTGTTTTCTTTAGAATTGCTTAGGGAAAGATCAGATTTCTTCTGAATAGTTCACTTTAAAAGAGAACTTTTAGTTTGGGTTTCTTTGTTTTAAGAAAGTTCATTATTGCTTTTAGTGAAATTTTTGAAACAAAATGATTTAATTTCTTTCTTTATATTATATTGGGGGCATCCTTGCATTTGAAGTAGTGAAATTGCATGATTCTTGGCATTTATTGATCTTGGCATTTATTGATCTTGGCATTTTTTTATTCTTGGCATTTATTGGGGGCCATGAATCGTGCATTGGTGTTCAGCACCTTTTTCGCATTTCTTGAGAATCTTGATATTGATGAGTTTAATATATTTTGGGACATTGTGCATATGGGAATGATAAATGTTTTCTCCTTCTCGTAGCATAGCTTTCATCGAAATGAAAAGATTGCTTCTTCATATCTTTGCATAATTTTCGAGTCAGTCAAAACACCATATTGTCCATGCCATCTTCCTTTTGAGTAACAACAGCCATAAAATAAAGCACTTATAAAAATTGATTAGACATTTTTATATTTTCTAGTAGCACACCTACATTAGATTAGTTGTAGGGCTTTGGAATAGGTGAGAAAGATAACTTTCCAAAGATGCAAACAACATAGAATCTTGAGTTAGGGAGTGGTTAAATCCACTTATTACATTTTTTCCTGGGAAGCCCTTCTAACACAAGGGTCAATCACGAGGTCGCATTGAGACTGACAGAGTAACTCACCCTACTTTGTTGGTCTTGGTGTAGAGATTACTTTTATTATGGGGGTCACTTGAGAGGTATACCCACAATGATGAGTGGAAGCCTTTTCAAGTTGATTTCGGGCTCGATACTCTGCCTTTGCACATGGATCGGACTGTCAACTGTTTCCCCAGGCATCACTATAGTAATTGGTAACCTTAGTGGCCTATCATTCTAGGTTCTTACACGAGGTGACTGTGAAGGGGAAAGTCTTCACGGTACCTGGAATTGACGTTGACCAAACTCACTCGGGTTCCTTGGAGGGTATACCCACGATTATGTGTGGGAGCTTGCACCAGGGTGTAAGTCCATTAAGCAAGTTGCCAACGTAACTTTTCCACCCTCTCTATCTCAGCCCCTTCTTACTTTGTTCCTGCGACGTTGGATTTCATCACCAACTAGTGAGTTCATTGTGAGAAGGTTTTTTTTGCTTGCTTTCTTACTAGATTTTTAGTGTGTGTTGTTTGTTTTCCCTAGAGGACTCTACATTGGATTTATTTAATGGCGTCAGTTCCCAGAATGACCAATGAAGGAACCCCTGCTCCAGGGGAACCTTTTGTTTTTCCTTCTTATGGAAATATTGGTCCTCCTCACATTGCTACTTTGAGCCTTCCAGGTCTCACTATTGGATTACCGGTATGGTTGTTTTCCACTCAGGTAATCCCGAATGCAGTTAGTGCTTTAGTCACAAGAACTTCCCCCCAAGAGCATCAACCTCATGTTGATCCTTCACCTTCTTCACCAGTAAGGTCTTCTTCGCCTTCTTCACTTGCAAGGTCGCCTTCTGTTTCATCTTCTTCGTCGAGTGAAAGTTCTAAATCTAGTAACCCAATGAATAAGAAGAAGACGAAAAGAAAGATTAAGAAGAAGAAAGATAAACAAGGGTCAAAACCTCCAACCACTGTCAAACATGTTGGAAAACAACCAGTTACTGTTAATCGTGCTGGGAGTGTTGATGATGTCAAGATCACCCAAACAACTCGTAAGCCCAAGTACCCTTGCAGGCTTTGTAAGGGTATCCATCTTCTTAAGGATTGCCCTAGTCTACCCAAGGTTATAGAAATATGGTCTACACATCCTCACCAACCCATGTTGTCAGCCTCTGAACAACATACTGATGACTTCCCATCGACTAGTCACGATATAGTTGGGAAGAATAAAAGTAGAGCCAAGTTCCCATGTATGTTATGCAAAGGGAGTCATCTCACTCACCTTTGTCCTCATATGGATGAAGCCTTGAAATTAATGGAAGACATGACTATTTCACCGCCTCAACTTCAAACCGCTTAACGCAAGCTTTCTCTTAACCCACCTGTAGTTGATGGAATGATCACTCCGGTCCCTTCACCGGTCAATCTGGTTGATCATGTCATCAATCTGGTTACATCCTTAGTTGAACCAATTGACAAATTGGTTGATCCGATACCTTCCTCGGTCAATCCCACTCTCCCCTCAGAGAGTGAAACTAAAGAAATCGATATGATCCCATCCTCGGTCGATCTCACTCTCCCGTTAGAGAGTGTCACCCAAGTGGTCAATTCATTTCCATATGTTGACCCCATTCTCTCCTTGGAGAATGAAACACAAGTGGTCGATCTGATCTCTCCATTGGTCGATCCTACTCTCCCGCTAGAGAGTAAACCTGATACTACCCATGTTTTTCTCGTTGATACAGAATCTCCCATGCCGAGGGGTATTCCTCCTTCTCCCGTAGGACCCCCTCCAAGTAATGAGGCCATCCATTTTGATTAGGGTGTGCTAACTGGACCTCGTCTTCCCTCTTACATTCCTTTCCAGATTACCGTACAGGTTTTTGGTCAGGACGTTCCCCAAATGTTGATAGATGAAGGTTCTTCTGTTAGTATTTTGTCCTCTATTGCTTGACAAGCTTTGGGTTGTCCTCCACTTGTGTCGGTTACGCGGAATCTATTAGCTTTTAACAGAAGAACTAGTCAACCTTTAGGGACCCTTCCTCAGTTTCCTATAACTCAGGGAGGGAAAAATGTCTTTATCGATGTCATGGTAGTCCAAGACCCCTTGGATTTTTCTTTACTCCTTGGGAGAGATTATGTCTATGCCATGAAAGCTATTGTGTCTACTCTTTTTCGTGTGATATCTTTCCCTCACGATGGATGATTTGTGACTGTTTATCAACTTTCATTCATTGACCCTGATTGGATTGCTTCCCTGAATGGTTCTTGTATGCAGACAGTATCACCCCTGCCACAGGTCAATTATGTGGCATTGTCGTCCATGGCTTCAGCTTTCGATGACTTAGATCCAGTAGTTGACATGGTGATCTCTTCGATAGGGTTGTTATAGTCTGATCTCTTTACTCCTTTCATGACCCTCGACATGGTGTCCTTCCAGAGTGTGTTTCTTCCTTCCAGTGAAGACCTCTTGGAAGCCATGATCGAGTTTTGTCCCTTGACATGGTGTTATTCTAGAGCATTGTCCTCTTGGAATCCATGATCAAGAAGAGAGAATTATGAGGATAGTTTTTTCATCTCTGTGGCAACCTTGTTAAAAAATGAAACAAAGGTTACGAGCATAGTTCATTTTTCTATGTCAAGTTCGTTAAAAAATGAAATAGTTCTCCCCCTCTCTATTTGAGTCAAGTCCTTCATCTAGTATTTGAAGCTTCATTTCCTCCACCTTTGTCATTGGATGAAATGAATCTTGGGGGGAAATATTTCCAGCCTCTGGACTTAGCTGGGGGATAAGTACCAACCATCCCTATGTTATGCGTTGGGACGTCGCAAGCATAGTTTTCTATGGTTCAAGCTTGTGTAAAAATGAAACCAACTACCTCAAGCATAGTTTCCTCTGGTTCAAGCTTGCGTAAAAATGAAACCAGGTCCAAGCATAGTTTTGTTTATTTTTTAAGCTTGTGTAAAAATTAAAATCTATCCCAAGCATAGTTTTGTTTTGTTTTAAAGCTTGCATAAAAATGAAAACAATCCCAAGCTTAGTCTTTGTTCTTTCTCATGCTCGTAAATACATGAGAATAAGTTACCGAGATTAGTCTTTGTTCTTTCTCATGCTCGTAAATCAATGAGAATGTAACCGAGTATACTTTTATCACCTTTTCAGACTCATAAAGGTTATACGAAAAAGGAACCCCCTAGAGTTCCCTTTAAGCTCTTTTCAGACTCTCTAAACATGAAAAGATTGTCGAGCGATCTTGTTCCTTTCACGCTCGTTAAAGGATTTGAAGAAAACATCTATTGAGCGATAGTTTATCTCTTTTTCGGTCTCATCGGACTATTTTACAAAAAAGGAACTGAGAGAGTTCTCTTTTAAGTGTTTTTCCAGACTCTATAATCATGAAAAACCTTCGAGTTTTCTATCTCTGGACTCGTTAAACAAACATTGACAAACCTGTAATGGGACCGAACCACTTCTTCTTAGGGTTCGTTAAATACACTCTGAAGGACTTATCTGAAGGATAAGCTTATATTAACAAGCATATGTTATCCTCCTCAAGCTTGCGTAAAAATAAAGAGGTACTCGCTAGAAATGGTGGGGGAAAATTGGGAAAGAATTGTGTCTAAACCTGTATTCCATGAAAGAGTCACTTTTGAACATGACACCCTTTCACTTGCCTTGTGTCTAGGTTGGAAAGTCCACTTGTCTCTTGATCATACTCCTATAAGATTACAAATTCGTCTGTGATCCTTGTTGTTGAGTCAGTATTTCCAAGACAGTTGTCATGTCATCAATATGTTCAAAGAGAAATTCAACCTGGAAAGCCTTCTATTGCATCAACCATTTCTGCAGTCTTTAAGCCTTCTATTGCATCGGCCATCCCCGAGTCAGTCCTGAATCACTTGTTACTCTGATCTACATCAAATCTTGTTACTTGTTTCGTGTCATTGATGTGGGATACATTAAGGCCCTCCTATGACAAGTCTTTTCTTGTCGACTTCAACTCATTATCCAATAATTAAACTTAGAAACTAATTGGTACCTTGGAACTTGCATGCCTCAATGGCAGGTTTCCTCGCTTTCGATGGTGGGTTTTCATTATTGACCCCTAATCGGGACATTCCGTCGAGTGTTCGACTTCAACTCATTAATTCACATTCATTGGATTGTACTAGTGTACCTTGGGAGTCATTGACATTAATGGTGATTTCCCTCACACTTGTTAACGATATACACTAATGACCAGTAATCAAGTAGTTTCTACCATGTTCGACTTCAACACATGTATTCACATGGTTAGATTCATACTATAGAGTGATAGAGATGAAGACCCTAGATATTTTTCTAATAGATCCAGGTTGCGTTGGAGTATATTTAGTGTACTATTGCATAGATCCACATTGTATGTCTGGGGGCTATGTTCAAATTTGAGTTTTAACACATAGATCCATAGTGTATTTTTGGTGGCTATGTTCAGATTTGAGTCATATTGGCATGGATCCACAGTGTATGTTTGGTGGCCATGACCTGTCTTACTCGACATGGATCTTCACATGTTGGCATTTATTCTTTGATTCATTTGTATTCTGAGTATGGGAATTCCTACCTCAGTGATGATATATTATTGTACTGTATTTCCTTGTTTGTTGGTAGGTTTCCGACCATCTGTTTCTTGTTCCCTACACACACTCGACAAAGTATTTTAGCTATCACTTTGTTCTAACTTCATACTTTGGGGGGCTCTCTATTACACATTATTTTTGTCATCCCTATGACTGTTAATGATGTAAACCTATCTGTTGCCTTTAGAGGGGTCAGTGGCCTGAGTTCCTGAAGAGAGAAGGTAGAAGAACTTTTCCTGAGAAAAGAAGTTGTATTTTCCCTTGTAAAAACCCTGTAAAAGAGGAAGTTCACAGGTTACTATATAGGTAGGGTACGAGAATGCCTAATTATCGTAGGTTGCACCATAGCTAGGGTGCAAGATGTTCGTAGGTTTCTCTATAGGCAGGGTGCGAGAATGCTTACACGTGGGAAAAATGAGCGTTTTCTTGAATATTCTAGAAGGAGAAACTTCCATGGTGAGGTGGTATCAGAATGATTTGGATCTTACTCAATTTCATGATTTAGTGGGATCATCCTAATATCCTCACCTTATCCTCTTCAACTTATAAAAGAAGAGGAGCTCTCATGGAGAAAGTTAGCTTTTTGTTAGCTTTGGTTAGCTTTGGAGATTTTGGGATTGTTAGCTTGGTTAAAGTGGCTTTGAGATTTGCTTTGTCAAGATAGATTGTGAGTGTTATCAGATCTATACTCTCAGAATTCTTGGAGTTAAAGTGTGTGGGGAATGAAGGACAGTTGGAAGGGACCTTATGACATCAAGGCCATGGTTATAATCTCTCTTTCACATTTAATATGATACAGTAATATGATTATTTCCTATAAAGCTTGTTGTGTTTTATTGTATGATTCCTTGATCACATACATAGGTTTATATTGAGTTTATGATATTACTATCACTTTGGTTGGTTGTGTTCTTTTGCAGGATCATCATTGTATGAGCATTGGAACAGAGCTAGGATGGCGATGGCGAGAGGAAGCGACATTTAAACGGTATGTCACTCATCTCTCTTTAGTTAGTAAATTCAATATTTAAAATGTAAGGAAAGCGTCATGTTCTGGTGTGTTTTGTTCTAGATCTAGGTGGATCTAGGGAGATCAGTTAGTGTCTGCAACTACTGATTAGTCCGATAACACCTTCCCAATTCTATTAACAAGTTCTCTTTCGAGGTGTCCTATAAAAAGAATAATAGAACGACCAACCCCTGGTATGATAAAGAATGTAAAATTGCTAGGAAATCCATTAGGGATGCTTCTAATGAGTCCTTAAAACTCGATAAGATCAATATGTACAAATCCTTAATTAAAAGGAAAAAAAGGTACTATATCAATAAAAGGAAAGAGAAACTTTCACAACTATCTAAGTTGGATCCTAAGAAGTTCCAGAGGCAAATTCTAAACCGCAATACTAAAGAAAATAATATGTTTCCCTTAAGGGACTAGAATTACTACCTTAAAATTCTTTATGAGCTCCCTAATGCCATGGACACCATTCATATTGTCCCTACAGAGGATAATTTTTTTTCTTTGGATGACATGCAGTTCAGGGTTAAGTTGCTTGCAAATGGAAAAGCTAAGGACATTGAAGGCTACCAAGCTAAACATTTTAAAATCGGAGGGCCTATCCTTATCCCTCACATACACAAAATCTTCAATTTAGCAATCAAGCAGGGCTTCCCTAAGCCCTGAACGCAAATCCTCATTGTTCCTATTTTTAAAAATGGGGATAAATAGCATTCCCTCTAATTATAGGACCATTATGATTAGCCCAATTTTAGCGAAGCTTTATGGAATTATTTTGGAAAAGAAGATTAGCCTTTGGCTAGAAAGTCATGGTAAAAGATTTGAAGGACAGACCAGGTTTAGGAGATATCATTCAACCGTGGACCATATTGTTACCTTTAGGATCATTGCAATGGAGTTCCACAATGCTAAAACCAATCTTTTTTGTTGTTTTGTTGACTTTAGAAAATATTTTGATATGGTTCCTAGGAAAAACCTTTGGAATAGGTTGGAAGAGATAAAAGTGCCTTTCGATTTGAGGGATGCTACAATAAGGTTTTATGAGAATGTTATTTCCAAGTTTAAAAACACTGAGGGCTGGTCCAAAGAGTTTCACTGCAATATTGGAGTCAAACAAGGTTGTCCCTTGTCCCCTACCCTTTTTGGCATATACATGGACAAGTTAGAATATTTCTTATAAGAAGCATGTTGTGTTGGCCCTACTCTCACTATTATAGTCATCAATATTCTTCTTTATGCCGATGATATCGTTCTTATGGTGAGGAGTCCCCACGATATTGAAAACCAACTAAGAATCCTCAAGGAGTTTTGCTCCAATATGGGTAATGAATGTTAATACCAATAATACTAAGGTCATGATCATGAAATCCAATAAGATCACTTATGATACCTTCGTATATGATGACAACAAATTGGAGGAAGTGAATTCATACAAATATCTTGTAATTGATATTCACCACAAGCTTAACTGGAATTATAACATCCAGAAAAGGATTAGTAGGGGATGGAAAGATTCTTATGGGCTTGAAGACAATTGTAAATCAGTTGATCTTTGGATTTGGGATAAGAAGAAAATTCTCTTTGAGACTCTTGTTACACCTATTATTATTTGTGTATGTGAATTATGGGGATGTAGTATCTCTCATGAATCCTAGAGAAAGATAGAGAAAATACAAAAGAATTTTGTAACCTATAATCTCAAAATTAAAGGAAATACACCCTATCCCATCCTCCTCTTAGAATCAAGCCTCCCCTCCATTGAGAGCATGACTATGACTAGATACCTAAGGTATAAGAACAAGTTAAAAAACATGAGATACAAGAGGCTTCCTAAAATCTCTTAAAATCCATTCATAACCACCATCGACTCAAGTGAGGATGGAAAAAATATGCCCAGTCTTGGCTAAACTATTGGGGAATCATGGAAGACACCATTTTGTAGAATAAAGATATTATTAAAAATATCATCAAATCAAAATTTAAGGAGAAAATGTGGTGTGAAAAAGAGTTAGAGCAAAAAATAAAATTAATGTATTATAAGGATGTAATTAACCCTAATCCAGAAGATCAAAATTATCTTTTTGTTTTGACAAGTGTAAAGAAAAAAATGAGCATTGATAAGATAAGAACAAATTCTCATGAGCTCCATAGTGAAACTGGTGTTGGTATTATGGTAGTTGCGGTAGGTATAACCTCCATGTGTAACCTTTGGTTAGAATAGAATATTCTAGAAGTAAGAGAAACCCTAAATAGATGTGTAGAAATCCTAGAAGACAATTTGACTCAGTAAAATAATTAATAATAAAGTATTATCTTCTAGAAGGACAAGTCGGCCTAGACAAGTGACAATAACCACTATAAATAGAGGGTGCTTGAACTCATTTGTACTCACTTCACTCACTCTCTCAGTCAAGTCTAGCACAAGTTTGGAGCTGCAGCTGCAAGTTTGGAAGGTACATCTTCTGGGGTGATTCTTGGTCTCTCTCTCTAGCGCTATCTAACCTAAGATATGCGCCCTATCTTCTAGTATCTATTGGTGATATTCTTGGTGAAATATTGAAGTACATTGGTGGTATTCTTAGTGACGTCTTGGAAGAAGTGCAACTGCAACTGTTGTAGTTGAGTAGTGTTCTTGTTCTGTGATTTTGTGACTTTCTTTCTGGTGCGCTATATTTGGAGAAATATGCGCTCTCTTGGTTATCTGTGATTTCTAGTGCTACTTCTAGAATCATTCTATCTATAAAATGTTATGGTTCTTGGGGGTTCCTGTGTGCCTATGGTTGGGTGACAATATCGTGTATTGTCTATGGTTAAATAAGCACATCGAATATTTTAACAGGTTATGGGCACACACTACCTTTAGAACAATCCAACTGTTGGAAGGTAGAGCGAGAGTTCTTTTTCAAGCTCGTTGTATCACTAGTTGTAGTTGTGGCTAGGATTTCTGATTTTGCAGCTGCAACAAACCCTAATCCAACTCTTTGGGCACCTTGAGTGAAGCGTTGGACCTAATTTATGGATATTCTCTTGTGCCCTATCCTAGTGCACCCTATGGTGTCCTCAAACAACAAAAATGTCAAGTTTGATTTCTTGGTCAAAGTCAAATTCAAAGTCAAAGGTTGCCTTTTGGTCAAAATTGATTTTGTGGTCAAAGTTGAAATTTCAGGGTTTGTAGCTTGTTCTAATCCTTGAACCTTTTTTATTCAGTTTCTAACCTCTTCTTGTCAATATGGTGTCTAGTTTCATATTAGAAGACAAGTTGAATGATACTACAAATTTCAAATGTATGCACTTGTATATGCTTTCTAAGTTATGTCATCCAGCAAAGAATGAGTGTGTTTTGCAAGGAATATACAAGAGACCTTGTCCAAGTAGTGATATTGGATTCAATACATTCAGATGAACAAGCAGTTGAGGCTCCAGGTTCTAGGTTTGATTGATCAAATTGTTAAGTTTCAATTCGCACATATCAAGTCTGATAGTTGTTATAGTACAAGTAAACACTACAGTTGTGACAACAATCTTTGAAAGGTTCTATTATTTTTAGGTATACTTGGTTTCATGTAAGTATTATTGATATAGATGCTTAGTGTACTTGTTTGAAAATTGAAATAACATCTCCTCTAGGAGATATCTCTTGTTTTTCTCCTCGACATGTCACCTTGGTAATTCTATGATGACTACCATCCTTGTTACCATGGATATGTTCTTATGAAAATGCTATTGGAAATATTTTTTCTCTTGTTGTTCTTGTTTTGGGTAGGTCACAAGAAATAGATATGAGATGGAGCTACAATGACATTTGCAAACATGGAGCAGATGAATCCATCAAGTGGTGAGGCAGGTGATCTCACCATGTACCAATTCTAAAGGAAGCGTGGAAAGAAAAAGGAGTTTTGGACATTGTTCACTTATATGTGCATGGACCAATGAAAATAAAGATCTCGAGGTTCGATAATGAAGGAGAGTACTCCTCCAAGGAGCTCATTTCCTTTTGTAAATTAGACGAGATTAGGAGGGAGCTAATTGTCCGACATAATCCTCAATATAATGGTGTGGCAGAAACAAAGAACCAATTCATTGAAGAATATATTAAGGGAAGGATGAATGACCAGAATCTATCCATGTTTCTATGGGGAGAAGCAACTATGGAAATCATACATGTTCAAAATAGAATTCCTCATCATATAATGAATAACATGACTTAA
Organism: Picea engelmannii; assembly: GCA_009831015.1. NCBI lineage: Eukaryota > Viridiplantae > Streptophyta > Pinopsida > Pinales > Pinaceae > Picea > Picea engelmannii. The sequence goes on from ML782290.1 coordinate 352,308, forward strand.
GAAGAAGCCTTCTCTGAAAAGAAGCCAAGTGTGAAACACCTAAGGATCCTTAGTTGTTTTGTCTATATTCATGTTCCCAAGGAAAACAACAAAGAAGTTGGAACCTTCAAGAAAGAAGAGAATATTCATTGGATATAGTGAGACATGAAAATATTATAGAATCTATGTCCCAAGTCAACAAAAGGTTGAAATCAAAAGGGACATGACTTTTGATGAGAAGATTTCCTATAGAAAATCTACAAAACATTCCATGGATTCGAATGATGAAGAGGAAAATGAATATACCAACTAAGAAACTACATGTTCTCTAGAACATCTCAATGTTGAACCTTCCACCTTTGAAGAAGAAGTCAAGAAGAAAGAATGGAAGGAAGCTATGATGGAAAAATATCAATCCATCATGAAAAATGATGTATGGGAAATCATGCCTAGACCTGAAGGAAAGTCTATAGTCACTTCAAAATGGGTTTGTAAGATAATGCATGTAGTAGATGGGAGTATCGATAAATACAAGGCAAGATTCATGGCTAGAGGGTTCTCCCAGCAAGAGGTAGAAGGCTATGATGATACTTTTGTTCCAGTTTCCAGATACACCTCTATTAGAGACATCATATCTCTTGCAACATCCATTGGTTGTAATTTACATCATATGGATGTAAAGACCACTTTTCTCAATGGATTAATTGAGGAAGAAGTATACATATAGAAAACTCAAGGTTTTGAGGTACACCCAAGAGAAACCCATGTATGCATATTAAAGAAGGCCTTGTATGGACTCAAGAAATATCCAAGAGCTTGGTATGCACAAATTAACAGTTACTTGACAAGACTTAGATTTTGCAAGAGATGTGTTGATCCAAACCTTTATTACAAGGTTGTGAATGATGCACTTGTGATCCTACTACTATATGTTGATGATTTTCTGACAGGTGCAAAGCCTCTCATTATTCAATGTAAGAGGGAGTTAGCCTTTGAATTTGATATGAAGGATCTTGGTCTCATGCATTATTACTTGGGACTAGAAGTATGGCAGAAGCATGGTGAAATATTCCTAGGGAAAAGGAAGTATGTTGTAAATATCCTTTAGAAGTTTGGGATGATGGATTACAAATACATGGAAACTCCCATGGTGACAGATATGAGGAAGTTGAGAGACTCTGATTATGATCCAGTAGACTCATTCCTATACCAAAAGTTGATTGGCTCATTGATGTATTTGGTTAATACCAGGCCAAAAATTTTCTTTTCTATGAACATGTTGAGCCAGTTCCAGGTGGAACCTAGACATGAGCATTGGATAGCTGCAAATCAAATTTTGAGATATCTTCGTGGGATGCTAAATTATGGTTTGAGATATTCCTCAAACAATGATGTACAACTACATGGATTTATTGATTCAAATTGGTCAGGGAGTGAAAATGACAGAAATAGTACTTCTGGTATATGTTTTAGTTTGGAATCTTCTATGATATCATGAGCTAGTAGGAAACATAATTCCGTTGCACTCAACACTGCAGAAGTAGAGTATATTGTAGCTTGTGATGCTTGTGCGGAAGAAGTATGGCTACCTAAGCTAGTTTCTGGACTATTTTATTAGGTGTTAGATTCGACTATGATATATTGTGATAATCAGAGTTGTGTGAATATTTCATATATTCTCATGTTCCATGACAGGTTGAAGCACATTGAGATCAAGTACAATTTTCTCCTTGATAAAGTCGAGAAGGGAGAAGTGATTCTCTAGTACATCTCCACCGATGAGAAGATAGTTGATATTTTGATTAATACTTTGTCCAAGATAAAGTTTGTATACTCGAGGGACAAGCTGGGACTCGTGGAGATTTCTCCCTTGGTTGAAAGGGAGGATATGACTTCGTCGGTTGGGAGGGAGTGTTGATATATGACATCATGGATAGTCAGTGTGTTGGTGGACATAAATTCTCTAGGTGGAGAATGGTCTAGGAAGAAAAGATTGTTGGTGGATAAAAATTCTCTCTATGGAGGATGGTCCAGGTTGAAATATTGTTAGTGGAAAGACATTCTCCCTATGGAGGATGGTCCAGGTTGACAATTTTTTTATGTACTATGGACAACTATTCTCATGGGGAATTGCATGTACATGTAGAATGGTCCAGGACAACTATTCGTCTAGGATGCATGTCCGTATTAAAAGAATGGTATGTCTCCATGAGTTCACAATAGTGACTAGAGTGGGAAGATTGGTATAGGAAAGACATTTTCCCTGAGTTCACAGTAGTTTCCAAAGGGGGGAAATTGGTCCAGGACAACTATTCTTCTAGGGCGTATGTCTAGATTAGAATAATGGTCCTTGTAGCCCATGATGTGGCTTTCAACATCTGGGAGGACAACTATTATTCTAGGAGATATGTTCGGATTAGAATAATGGTCCTAGTATCCCATGGCATGGATTTCAACATCTGGGAGGACAACTATTCTTCTAGGACTTATGTCCGGACTAGAAGAATGGTCCTTGTATCCCATTGCGGGGATTTCAACATCTGTTGGGATAGTCATTCTTCTAGGAGGTATGTCCGGATTAGAAGAATGGTCCATGTATCACTCTATTGAGTGAGTGAATTATGAGAGACACTCTTTTGAGTGCAATAAGTCCAACACATGAATTATTCAACATAATGTCTGATTACTCAGATGGAGTATTCCCTCGAGAGATGATGCAGACAATGATACAATTTGATGTGAGTAGACTGTTGTACTACATGGTGATAACTTGTGTAAGTATTATTTGATTTCAGTGGAGACTATATGTCTATGGACAGTAGCTATGTACTACTGTACTGGATGTGCTCCACTAGTAGTGACTATGTGTCACTAGATAGTAGTTGTGCGCTACTAGGAGTGGTTGTGTACCACTGGGTAGTAGTTGTGTACTACTATGGATTGACAATGTTGTGATCTATTGGATGGGATTGTAGTAACAATGTACTACTACTGGATTTCCATGGAGACTACCGGTAGTGTTGAAGGTGTTTCCTAGGTTGGTGTGCCAACCAGTGGTGTTGGAGGTGATTTCCAACTAGATGGATAGTGATGATGATGCTCGTGACTTGATCTGTGTGATCACAAGATATCATGTGTGGCTATGATGATTCTACCTATAGAATGATCTACAATACTATGAGAGCCTTGTCCATACCATGTGAAATGGATGGATTTGTTTGAAACCATTACAATTAATACCTCCCTAGCTAGGAGAGAGTGTTGGTATTATGGTAGTTGAGGTAGGTATTAACCTCCATGTGTAACCTTTGGTTGGAATTCAATATTATGGAAGCAATAGAAACCATAAACAGATGTGTAGAAACCCTAGAAGACAAGTCGGCTCAGTAAAAGAATTAATAATAAAGTATTAGCTTCTAGAAGGACAAGTCGTCCCATAAAAGTGACAAGAAACACTATAAATAGAGGGTGCCTGAGCTCATTTGTACTCACTTTACTCACTCTCTCATTCAAGTCTAGCGCAAGTTTGGAGCTACAGCTGCAAGATTGGAAGGTACATCTTCTAGGGTGATTCTTGGTATCTCTCTCAGTTCTATCTAACCTAAGATATGAATCCTATATTCTAGTATCTCTTGGTGACATCTTAGAGTATATTGGTGTTATTCTTGGTGATGTCTTGGAAGAAGTGCAACTGCAACTGCTGCAGTTGAGTAGTGTTCTTGTTCTGTGGTTTTGGTACTTTCTGTCTGGTGTGCTTTATTTGGAGAAAGATGCGCTCTCTTGGTTATCTATGAGTTCTAGTGCTACTTCCAAAATCATTCTATCTAGCAAAGGTTATGGTTCTCAGGGGTGGTTGCGTTCCTATGGTTGGGTGACAATATTTTAATATTGTCTATGGTTAAACGAGCACACTGAATATTTTAACAATTGGGCATTGGTCAATTCATAAAATTCCATGGGATGAAAGAGTGTATCACCTTTGTGACACTAATAAGGTTGAATATGAAAAGCATTTTCTCTAATATTGTCTAGCCTACAACCATATTATATCTCAATTTCAAAATATTTGTTACACTACCAACCTTCCTAACCTCTTAACTCAACAAAACTATGGTGATCTTGGAAATATTCTCTTAATTCTTTTCAAGCACAAAAACACAATTCTAAAGAATTTGAAGTAATCACTTACCCTCTTAAGGTATGATAGACCAATTCGGTTTCAGTGGACATTAATCATAATCATAATCATCATCATCATC
>ML782290.1:377958-390820 GCA_009831015.1 Picea engelmannii
AAAACTGCTTTCGCAGCATTTTGACCAGTTAACTTGTAAAGCTATTTCCAGGCAGAATAAATCAAATTTTGAAAAAAACGAGAGACATTTCTTTCCATAATGGGATGAAGAAAAAAATCCTCTCTCAGTTTTTGCACAGGTGCCATGAGCAGGGATAATCAAAGCCATCTTCAAGGCCCATTTTTTCAGTTTTTCATTTTCCTGTTGCAGTCCTGATTTTGCGGGAGGTGTTTCGGTGAAATGGAAGTGAATTTGGTGAAACCGAAGGAGGTTTTTGTCCATAACATGTCTATATAAAATAACCTCCTTCATTGTTTTCCCAGGTGTCAGTATTGAAGAGAAACAAATGTCTTTGCGGACCCCTTTTTTGCATAAATTCGGCCCGTCTTTCTTGGCGAACAATTCAATATTTTCAGGGATTTTTGTTATTTTTGGCTAGGATTGCCCATCTGTTAAAGAAGGAACTCAAAAGTGACACTGTTGATAGGTTTTTGGCCCCCTAATATAGGATTTGATCCTGTTGTTATGGAAACTGTTTGATCTTGTACTATTTTTAGTATTTCAGTTCCTGTTTAATAAGATCTCTGTTTTTTATGTAAAGGATATAAAGCCTATGCTTTCAAGGGGAATGAGGTTAGACTGGCAGGGAGATGACAGGGATATTTTCCTATCCACTGTGAAATGTTTCAAATAATGTAAGTCAGTTTCATGAAGAAATACAAAGGAATTTCAATTTCCAGATTCTTGTGTCATGTTTAAGTGGTGAAGTGTTCCTCTTATGTAACCTGTTATTTTTCCTGTTCACCTGCCTTTTCCTTTCTGTATTGTTTATGAGAAGATAATGTGTGGGATTTGTTATTAAACACCATGTGCTGGCTCCAAACAATATCTATGTTTTCTTTCCATGATTGAAATGTAGAATTCGGATGAGATCTGCTTTGCATTTGAAACGAATTTATGTTTTGTCTTCCTTTCCCATTTGATAAGATTTAAAGGATCCACTGATATGATTACCCTACTTGGTTATAGTTTGTTTTAGCTATTCATTCATTCAACACTTTAATTTTTGACTCCCATAGCCCAATGGTCTTCTTTTGTTGTCTCAACCAGAAAAATCCAAGAACGTATCTTATTCTGCATAGCTAGCCTAATATCCTATTTCAAACAAATCTAAATTTGACAGAGAGATCCCTCTCTGAGTCTTGGAGGGATATATTCAAGAATAAAAGTTGTTTTAATGTTTCCTCTGTGACTGCCTTCATAGCCTTGGGAAAATTACAGAGTGATAACACACCACACCATAATTCCAATTCATTCTCCCATCCAGGGTCTTCATTTACTTGGTCTTGGGCTTCAACTGCTAGTTTGCATAACCCTTTTCCTTAACCAGTTTATCAGGTTTTATATCTAGATCAAATTCTTTGACTACTTCCATCCATTTTCCTCTTCTTTCCCCCATCTCGTTTTGAGTGAATAGGGATCAGACTGTAGGGTGAGGCATGATGGCTTTGGTATGGTTCTTAAGGATGTAAGATATGAAGTGTTTTACTGCCTTGTATACTGCGTAAGCCTGCTTGTCTATAGAAGGGTAATTTAGTTTGGCCCCTTGGATATTAGTGCTCATGAATGATATTGGGGCCTCGTTGTTGTCATCATCCTTCTGAGTTAATACAACAACTAACGATTGATCAGAGGCGAAAGTATAGAGGAATAAATATTTGATAAAATCGGGACTTCGCAACGCAAGGGCTTGAGATATCACAATCATAATATTTCTAAAATCCCTTTTCTGTTCATCGCCCCACTTAAATTCAACATCTTTATGGATCATTTTTTGTAAGGGTTTGATCGTTTCAGCGAAATCGGGGGTGAATTTCCTCACAAAATTAATTTTTCCAAAGAATGATTGCATAGCCTTTTTGTTGTGGGGTAATGGAAGCTAAGCTATAGCCTTAATCCTTTTTGGGTCTATGTGAATGTCTACTTGAGATATAATGTGGCCTAACAACTTACCTTCCTCGACCCCAAAAATTGTTTTCTTAGGGTTTAAGGATATACCGTATTTCCTACACCTTTCGAAAATATGGGTTAAATGTTGTATGTGATCTTCTCTGTTCTTTGAATACACAGTCATTTCGTCCAAATAGACTACCACACACTTGTTGATTAGTCCTTGAAAATATATGTCCATGGCCCTTTGGAAGGTCACCCCTGCATTGATTAATTAAAAGGGCATGCGTTTATAGACGAAGGTTCCCCACTTGGTTCGAAAGGTAGTTTTCAAGCAGTCTTCTTTCAAAACTAGAGCCTGGTTGTAACCTGAGAAACCATCCAGCAGGGAGAAAATCTCAGAGCCAGGCACGGTCTGTAAGAGTTGCTCCATTGGTGGGACTGGGTAGTTTTCCTTTTCTGAAGCTCTGTTGAGGTTTCTAAAATCTACATATAGGTAGATATCCCCAGACTTTTTCCTCACAGGAACCAAATTTGCTACCCATGCATAGTCTCTAACTTGGAAAATAATCTTGGCATCTAGTAGTTTCTTCAACTTCTGACACATGAGAGGTTCCACAAATGGGTGGTACTTCCAGAGCTTCTGTTGGAAGGGTTTCACTTCAGGTTTTAATGGGATAGTGTGTTGAATGATACATGTATCATAATTTTTCATATCTCGGTAGGACCAAGCTAAAACATCTTGATATTGCTTAAAAATTTTGAGATAAGCCTTCCTTTCCTCTTTAGATATTGTCTTGCCGAGATTTATATTCTTGGGGTTTTCCAGGGTTACTAGATTTATAGTTTCATGCATGGGACAAGAACTCTCATCTTTGCATTCTTTGACCCTTTAAATCTTTCCCTTAGGTCAAAAAGGTTTTCTAAATTGGCTATTCCCTTTGGTATCGTGTAAGACCTTGGTTTGTCAGTCAGTTGATCTATCTAAGGATCGGTTTTGTGGATTGTTCCTGGAATATTTCATCGTTAATAGCCAAGTCTTTAAAATTATCTTGATTGGTCAAAACATTTATGATCTGTTCATATCCTTCAAAGACCTTCCAATTAGAAATATTTTTGGGCACCGACGGTTTGTAGAGTAGCTACATAGTGAACCGGGAGGCTTCATAATCTTCTAGAGGTGATAGCATTGAGGCAGCGGTGGCCAGAAAATCAGCAAGAATGTTCTTTATTCTAGAGATCGATGTAATGTTGAAGGCTTCAAAATTCTCTATTATCCTCTGCACTTCCTGTTGGTAATTCCTCAGGTGTGGAGAGTTGCAATGTATAGTGTTCCTTGCTTGTCTAACGATGATTTTAGAATATCCGAAAACCTTTAATTCTTTAACGTTTAAGTCCATTCCTTTCTTTATCCCTTGTACTAGAGCTTCATACTTGACAGTGTTGTTTGTGCATTCGAATTCTAGTCTACAGGATAGGAAATGTTGTTTACCCTTTGGATCAATGAAGATGCACCCTGCCCCTAACCCTTATTGTGATTTAGATCCATCAAAGTATAAGGTCCAAACTTGTGGGAAAAACCTATTGGCTTCCTCTTTCTTGTCATGTTCTTCCTCTCCTCATGTTTGTTCCATGATTTCTAACACAGGTTCTTGACAGAAGAGGGTTTCCTCTGCTATCGTCAACAATTTTTCTAGAAAAATCATTTCAGAGTTTTGAGTAAGAGGGACATCAAATGAGAAGGGGGAGAAATTCTCGAAATCAGAGTCACAAGAATAATTTCCTAGCACAGGGAAATCTGTCGATGAGGGTTCATTGAGGGTTTCTAAGTCAGTGACAGTATGATTTAGATATCTTTCCCTATCGATCCTGATCATATTTGTGTGTCCCTTTAATGGCAGCCAAAGGTGATCCCAGTTTGTACTAAAGTACTCGTTTAACTTCTCAGACCAATCTTGACTCAATAACAATTCATAAGATTCTGGGATATCCACTACAATGATGTCAATCACTTGCACAAATTTAGGGTGTGTCACTATTCTGATCATTACATCTTTGAGCTCTCCCATAACCTTCACCTAGGTTCTATCTAGTTGTATAACATGTTTATCTCTTTTGAGAGGGACTGTATTTATTTTTTTGCAAATAGACAATGGCATGACAATGGAGGATGCTCTTGAGTCGACCAAAAAATTATGGAGGTTTCTATTGAATACTTCAAACATCAAAAGAAATGGTGGGACAAAAGATTTTCCCTTTTTATCTTCAAAGCAGGCATTCACAATTGCCTTATTCCCTAGATCTGTGGGAATTAGATTTCCTCCTTGGTCAGTGCTTATTGCAGGATTTTCTATTGATTTCAATGCTTGTAGCAGAAAGTCCTTTTGCTAAGGGATTCTACATATATCCATGACCGATATATTTGCCTTCAAATTTTTCAAGTCTTCTACTATGTTGTAGTCTAGCTTGGGTGATTCTCATGTATGGATGTTTATAGGATTTCTTCAAGGAAAAAAAGGTTCTTTCAGGTGATTGGGAGTTGGTTTTCCTCCCAAATTTTGGGTCATAGTAAGGTCATTTGAGACAGGTTGACCCCTACTTCGTGTTTTCACAGGCAAGACTTATGTGGGTGGTTCTTGAGCCTCAAATAGGTCATCAAAAGGCATAGGTAGGTCAAGGTCCCATATCAACATGGTTGTTTCTTCAGGTGAGTCAACTTCTTCTTGATCGACAATATTCATAACTAAGCCGCTTGATTGTCCAGTTAGGGAAACTTCGTCTAGAAACCGGTTGGCCATCAAATTCATGGCATGCACCCATTGAGGGTAGTCTCTTTCAAAGTGTTTCTCTCTATGATAAGTACAGAAAAAGTCGGATGCTACATTTCCCAGATTGATGTTTAAGTTGGTTGGGGGAGGTTCAATTGCTTTGAAAGGAAGATTTCTTTAAAAAAAGGGTTTGTAGGGCCTCTGGCCTTGGTTTCTCTCCCCTGCACTTCTCTTCATGTCTATAATTTCATTTGATAACTTATTAACCATGCGTTGTAGGTCTTCTATGTCTCCACTTCCCTTTTCAGGACCTTGTTCTATTTGTTTCCCACTGGGTTTGTTCAACATAAGTCCTCTCCTAGGAGGACCCTGAGCTTCTTTCTTAACTAATGAGACCTGGCCTTCTTCGCATCCTTTCATTTGGAATTCTATCATTTTGGATTCTTCAAAATTCTCAGCTAAAGTTGGTTTGGCATCCCTTTTCACAAACATGGAAATAAAAACTGGGAGAGTATTAACGTATACTTCGATTTGCAACTCCTGAGTAGGTTTAGCTTTGGGCTGGAATTTGTTTAAGATAGTGGTAAAAAATTTATTGAAATATTTAACCTTTTCCTTTGAACTCATGGTGGTGGCAAACAACTTAGCCATCAAAGCTCCTGTAGTGGTTTCTTTTGCAAATTTATCCAAAAAACCCTTTTGAAACTTCATCCAACTAGTTATGGACCCTACAGGTAAGTTAAAATACTAAGTGGAGGCTGAGTTCTCAAAAGTGTAGGGGAAAATCCTGCATACCATGTCTTCATGTTGGACATTCATTAACCTAATAGCTAGTATGAATTTTTTGATATGGTCTTTAGGCAATCCTGAGGTCTCAGGGTCAAATTTAGGGAGTAACTTTTCTGGATGTCAGGGAAGGTTATGTACCCGTCCAGGGATGGCTAATGCATATATGGCCAACCAAGGTTGATTATTATGAGGTGGGTTTCCCCTTTATTCATTATGGTCATTGTTATCTTCCATGTCTTCAGATCCCGAAACTGAGCGTTCTAAGTTAAACCTTTCCTCTTCCAAAAAATTGTCGGGCTCGGAGAAGTTGTCAACTGGTGTTTCAAGGATTAGATTAAGAGTATGTTCAATTTTGGTGAGGACAAAATCTATCAGTTCTTCTACTATGTGCACAAAAACCTGGTCGAGGGTATCTACTAATTGTCTGCTTACTTGTTTTCTATGAGTAAGTAACAGAGCTAAGGGAAATGATCCGATTTGTCAAGCGTAAGCTCTTGTGATTCTTCTGAATTGGTTCAATTCCTCGTGAGGAAGAGCGTAAGGTATATTAGGGAAAAGATGTTCTTCCTTGTGTTGTGGTCAGTTAATCATTTCAGGAGTACTTAGTGTGTGGGTTGTCTTGGGAATGAATAGCCATGCATGTGGGTTGTTTTGAATCTACAAGTTGTGTGAAATACTATGTTAGGTATATTTTCATCCATTCATTCTTCAAGCCCTCCTTCTAGCACCAATTTTGTTGAGGGGTCATAAATCCCTTTAACTCAACAGTATCAACCAAACCTGCCACCGAGGACCAATTAGACTCTGCAACGTTTAATGGTGGAATGGTTCTCCAGATCTTGCAATCTGGCCGATTAATCGATGGGTTTTATGTAGTGATTGATATGATGTCTTATTATAAAAACTCCTCCTTTAGTTCAAACGTTCTCTTTTTGTATTTTCTCTTATAGGTGGGACTGATACAAGATAAAAGCCGGTATAAACCGACTAGGTAACAAAGTGGGAAAGCTTAACTACTTGATAAGTCTAAGCTTGGGATAACCCTTTCACTCTAGCATGCAGACAATGATTCTCTACCACAATCCTAGTACTAATGCATTAACCTGATGGTGTTCCAGTTATTGACTGAGGTGTGATTATTAGAAGAAAACATAAATGCAATAAACGATGGCAAGACAAATAGTTCCCTTAGCTCTAATCATCAATCACATACTAACACAATGATTTATTTTTCATCATTAAAGACAAGAACTATAAAACATTGAATCAAATAACTTATCAACATATTTAGAAGCTCTTACTCATTACAACATCAATTCATTAGATAAAATAGAAACAATTCTTCTTCAAATCCATTCACACACACTTTTGATGAAAAACACAAACTTGTCTTTAGTCCTAAACATGACTTCTCAATTAAGGTATCTCTGAAATAGTTCTTTACAAATCCAAAAATGAGGGTCTTTGCAACAACCATTAACCTTTGCTAATAGGTCGATCCTCTTATTTATAACATATTATTAACTAAAAATAACTACTACAAGTGCAGCTAAGTAAAACAAAAACTCACCACATGGCGCTTTCATCTCTCAATCTTTCTAAGAGTCATCACATGATCTCACTTGAGTGGATGGATCTTCTCGTACTCTAACCATTTGATCAAGAGATCCTCACATGTGTTAGCATATGGGAATCTATGTTGTTCCATTAGAGCCGAAAGGATATTTCTTATCTCTACTGCCCTTGCCTGATACTTGACTATTCTAGCACTTAAATGCTGCAACATGGCTTGATCTTTGATCGAGTGTTCCACGAACTGCTTCACTTGTCCTAGCACCATGTATGCCACCTTTTCTATCTCTACAACCCATGATGAGTCTTGTTTGACATGTGATTTGACTATGTCGCAAAAGTCGATAAAGTCATCGACTATGCCGAATTTGGGGAGGTCGATGTCTCTCATTGCCCGGTTGATCTTGGTCCAGCTCTTTTCGCACTCATCCCATTTCTCTTGTATTTCCTGATGAGGTTCTTGAGCCATTTTTACCCAATATTCAGTTGACTTCTTTATGCGATGGATGCTTCTTTCGTTTAGTACTTGGATGTCGTGGTGTTCATCATATCGTCCCTATTGAACCATGTTGATGTAGTCGATCCTTTCCATGGGTTGTTGTGATTTCTCGTACCAAATTTCCATATCATTCCACGTTTCCAGTGCCATGAGGGTGTCTTCTTGAAGATTCATTGTCCTTGCGATGAATAAGTGTCGATCATTCGTAAATTTACTGTAGGCCTCCTAGAATTTGCTCCTTAGGAACACCACAACCTGTGTGGTGTCCTGGCAATATTTTGCCAAATGGTGTAGATGTTCCAATTCCTTCAGAGAAGAGACCAACTCCTCGTCATCCCTTTGTGCTCTGTCCAAGGTGGCATCTGTGATTTCCATCCCTGCACCAATAAGTTCAGATGTCTTGTCATGCTTTGTGTTGATCAGTTTTTCCTCTGTGGTGATGAGGATGGAGCGATCTAGAGTAATCCTCCTCTTCTTGGTGGTTCTATGCATGATAGATTTTTTTTCCGGTCATAGGAGATGTCATGTATGTCAGCAAATTCATCCACAGGTTTAGGGATTTGTTGATCTCCCTAGGTAAGCATATTTCCCAGGCTCCCGATGGTGTATATTTGTTCAAGACTAGGTTCTTGAACCTCCTCCATGTGTTTCGAAGGTCTGGCCTATATTTTTTTCACATCGGGAGGTTGAGTACCGGTTGAAAATGAAGCATCGGGGGTAGGCTCGGTACTTACTTGATAATTGACTGTTGAGTGTCGATTTCGTACTATGGAGCTTCTTCTTTTTTCTCACCCGACCTTGGCTCGTCTGTCAGACTATCCATTTGAGTTTCTGGTACATTGAATAGTTCAATGTCTAAGACACTTTCAACCCCTTGGTCAGTCTATGAAGGGCCCCAAATTTTAGCACTGGGAGCTCGGGAATATGTCTTCTCGGGCTCCTTTTCCTCTTTGATCTGCACCGGAGTCACCAGGGATACCTCCAGACTTTCTTCATCATCATAGATGTTTATCAATTCGCAAAGGGGGTTTGGTGCACTTTCTCTCCCTGATGTTCTTACTATCTCCGACTGAGATGAAACTTCCCCCAGTGATCCGACCTGTGGCATTGTAACTTCAAGGTTATCTAACCCGATGATTTCATCAATTAGTACTAGCTCAGGGATGCTTGGGCCTACTCATCTTTCATATGGGTTGTCGGTAGGGGCCCCTATCATTCCTATGAGGTATGGGTCATCTTGCATCTGATCAATTACTCATTGTGCCTTTTCTATCATGAGTAATCCCCTTGCTCGTGCATCCAGTGTCATAGGGAATCCTCTATCCTGCACCAGAGCTAACAGGGGAACCTCTGTTTCTTCTGCTACCTTGATTTCTTCCCTAGCTCTGAGGGCCTCTTGAATTGATTGATCTATGGTCGTCGCCTATTCATCCAAGCTCATGGCCCTAAACCTGGTCATTTTGGGGTCGTCCATCCTTTCTACCCCCTCGTCCCAGTCTTGGGCATTTTCTATGAAGATTTCATCTTCAAATTTGTCATGGACGTACAACCAACATGATGACACTTATGAAGCGTGTTTCATGACCAGGCCCTTTGGATTATACTTGCGAAATCAGCTTGTATGGAACCTGAAATCGAGCTGGCTCAACCCTTCTTGTTTGGCTTGAGCTGTATCTTTAACCAAGTAGAAACCTACATGGAAACCATAGGGAATGAAGGGTCACTTCTTGTCCTTGACCGGGGTGAATTGTAGCCTTGAAAGATGGTTTGATAGCATATTTTGCCTACTACAAGCCGTTTCGGGACATGATATGGTAATATATGTGGTGCTCTGATGGCCCCAAACACCCTGATGTAGGTGTCGCACTCGTCCAAGTACCAGTGGCCTACCTTGGAAATCATCTTTTTGGCCGCAGCTGATAGTATCGAGAATTCCTTCTTAAAAAGAATGAAATAAATTTGTGTAATGAAGTCATCTCATATTAGGGAGTAAGACTTTTTATACCTGTTCTCCCATAACACATTGAATTAGATGTGGACTGGGAGCTCTACAACATGCCAACTTAGGTTCATGCTGGCAAAGACGTTTCTAGCACACATGACATTGATAAAATACAAAGCCATGTAGAAAGATGGTGTCTTTCCTTCCTTGCATCTGAGCCAATTGTATACACATGCTCAATTGTTTAGAAATGATCGCTCCCTATTTGAAACCGCTCCAGGATATTTCCACTATGTAAGCCAAAGGCATCGACGCCTCTGAAAAATATGGAGCAGTCCTTCTCTCCATATAATCAATAGATGAGAGCCATCAAATAGATGTATGGCTCCCTTAATTTGGTCGTCTCGTACCAGCCAGTGCTCCGGTTGGTGTATTTCTTGTCTTCCCTCCACCATGAGGCTATCACCCACCTGGTGTCGTGGTGCTCATAGAAATTCATGACAAAATTTGTATTTAGACGCTCCTCAGGGTCTCAAAGTTTGTAGTACTTCTGGACCTCTACCGCAAGGAACTCCCCGACACACCCACCATTTTCATCATTGATTAAACATTTATGTGTATCTGTGTGGTCAATGAGCCACTTCAGGAGTTCTATATAGGGAAAAACAAGGGTTCTTCTTGCCACCATATGTAGGTACGACTATCTGATGTTTGGAAAGACTTGGTCATCGAGCACTCTCACATATGGATCACTGTGTGGGATATATTCTGGGTATTCCTCCCAGCTAATCTTTTTAAAGAGCTCTCCCCAATGTGGGAGTGTCATCTTGGACCCTGTGCTTGCCTTTATATCTCCAAAGGCCGGAGGCTGTATGAAAAACTTCTTCATCGCTGTCTTAATGACAAGTTCCGACCTCAGAGTGTATTCTAATTATTTTGCGGCCCCTGAAGAGGATCGTTCACCTACCTCTAGTTCTTTCAACTTCAGTGCCCTCGACGATCATCTGGTGGTTGGATTTCTTGGTGACATTGTTCCTGCAATTAAAATAGAGCTTTAGAGAATGTGTAAAGAACAAAATCGGATAAAAAACATATAATTCGTAGCCATATAAAATTTATAGACTTGGATACATACCTATGAAGCTTGCTACAACTTAGTTGTTTTGATAGTCACGGGATCTCTACAGCCTTCTAATTACTCCTCTTTCTTCTACGGATGCTCTGAATTTCCTTGTGCGCAAAATGATTTCGTTTACAATGGCTCAAGAGAATTTAAACCAGGGAAGAACTTACCGTGTCACATCAACCATTCAATTCGGGTGATGAGTGAAATTTAAACAAATATGTCCTTGAATCTCTACAACTTAAATTCATCGTGGGTTGACGACGGAGGCGTGGGGCTGATGTGGTCTATCGATGATTTTAAATTGTCATTTTGATTGGCACACGAGGTAGAAACTAATGTGGGACTTGGTATTAATTAGCCCCTTAAATGCTCAAAATCCGATCGTACCTAACGCTAAAACATCCCATCTTGTCACTCTCTTAGTGGGTGGATCAGGGATTGGGGATGTGCTATGAATGTTTTCGTTGATGTTCTTCTGCAAAACAATCTGATGCCTATCAATCTTACCATACAATGTTGTCGTGGAAAAGATGACACAGAGGTGTGACTCGCACTTAGGGAACCAAGAATGACTTGGGGTAAAACTAGACCGTACGGTTCTCCAATCTAGTAAAGACACGTGGCGCTGAAGACTAATGACCTAATTCGCATGTATTAATTGGAGTTAGGACTTTTCTTAAGTTATTCATTCTAAAACAAACCTTAGATTTCTGGTGTTGAAAACATATCCAGGGTCAGCGATTGGCGATAAAACTATCAAGTTCTTTCTTCGGATTAGCTTCCTCGAAATAGTCCCGATGTCAAAAATTCATTGGGGATCGGCAATCAGGAATACTCTTTAGCAGGGTCAAAATGTTCATTGCGATCCTTTTTTAGGTTTTCCCCAATTTTGATAAGCCCATTAGGTATCGGATATCGAAATTATCTTTTCTTTCTTTGTTACATCTATTCCCCTCGTCTTTTACTGATGCAGAAGGGGAATTGGCTATCGGTGATATCCTTATGCAAGACTTTATGAAAAACAAAAAATTCCTTTTTCCGATGCCGATGGAGATCGACGCTTGGTGATTGGGGTTTCCTGAGTGATTCTTTTCCATCTTTGGATTCTTTCCGATGCCGAATCGGAGCGCATCGAGTGAAGTGTTTTGGTTGTTGATTCTTTATTCAGGTGTTAAGGCCTTTTAAGTCATGGGGTTTCATAAGTTCAAAACAAAACTGAATAGATGATGAGAGTCATATAATAAGCAAAGAAAAAACATTTCTCAAAATGAAGTCGAATCAGATAGTGCAAAGATCAAGTGGTACCCAAAAAGTAAAAATTTGACATAGGGTTTTTAGGGTGTGTTGAGTGTTCAACAAAACCTCAATTAAAGTTCACCCACCCACATGTATAAAGAAGATTTTTGTTGCCTCATCACCAAGGATGGCATATTGGCCTATTGTTTGTTTCCAGAGAATAAGAATCACCATTTTACTAAAATGTTCCATAAGCACAAAAACGTAGACATATCCATGGTTGGTTTTCACCATCCCATCAAGAAAGTCCATAGATATTGTTTCCCAAGGCCTCGAAGGCACTAGAAGATGAATGTATAGAACCAACATCCTATTTGTTTGTTTAAAGTTTTGTATATTGTCACCTCATCACTAAGGATTTCCTATTGTCTATTTCCAAAGAATAAGAATCACCATTTTACTAAATTGATCCATAAGCACAAAAATGTAGTTATATCCATGCTTGGTTTTCACCATCCCATCAAGAAAGTCCATAGATATTCTTTCCCAAGGCCTTGAAGGCACTAGAATATGAATGTATAGAACCAATTTCCTATTTGTTTGTTTAAAGTGTTGTATATTGTTATCTCATCACTAAGGATTGCATATTGTCTATTTCCATATAATAAGAATAACCATTTTACTAAAATGATCCATAAACAGAAAAATGTAGTCATATCCATGCTTTGTTTTCACCATCCCATCAAGAAAGTCCATATATATTATTTCCCAAGGCCTTGAAGTCATTAGAAGATGAATGTATAGAACCAACTTCCTATTTGTTTGTTTAAAGTGTTTTAACTTTCTATTTGTTTGTTTAAAGTGTTGTATAGTGTACAACCCCAGATAAAATTGGAAACCTCATTCTATATTCATGGCCCATATACATATGATTCTAGGTTTTCCATTATTTTATTTACACCACTATGGTCAACTTGAAA
>ML782290.1:391513-457348 GCA_009831015.1 Picea engelmannii
ACTTTTTTTCTTCCTCTCTCGTGGACTCATAGCCCCCACTGCTCACTTGCAACCCTTTATTGGTTTTAATATTATAATCATAATGTACCAACATACAAAATCAAATTACACTATAGGATTTGTTACTTAGTGTATCATGCCATTCTTAAAAATAAACCACATATGTCTAGACTTATGGCCAAGTTATCATTAACATGTGCATAATGATCTACTTAATTGAGGGATAAAAATTGATGTATTATTTTTACTCCTAATATCATATAACCCTTATACTAATAAGCACTAACCATTTAATGTTCTACTAACCAATAATTAAGACTCCAACTTACTATAATACTAACCTCTAATCGCTAATCACTAACTAGACATTCACCCCTAATTCCTAACTAACCATTCAAGTAATCTATAAACTTAATGTAAACGCCTAATCAATAAACCCAACCCACCTAAGACACTAACTTAAGCCATTGGGTTTATGTCATAGTTGTAACCTCCCTTGATCTAGTACTTACAATGCAATCCAATACTATAATAATATCCTTAAAAAGGGTTTGTTGTGTTACTAAGTCATCACATTTTTGCAATGCATGTTGGTAAATGTAATTATGATATTCGACTCATTCCAACTTTATCTAAGGGTATGTGCATGTTTTAATATTTCCATGTCTTACCTATGTGCATTTTAAGGTGGAGGGTGTTGACAAGTGAAAATGACCTCTCATCATAAGGGATGAATCACACATTATATATAAAGGTCATGGCTAAGTTAAACACTAAATTGGTGTATGAGGCCCTCTTGTTTATGGAACAAGGGACCCCCTCCATCCAATGATTTGACTACTAAAGTTTAAGGAGATGTACATACCCTACCCCCTATGGATTTGAACCTATAACCTCCAAAGAGGAAACACATGTTCTTAACCATTAAACACATATTCTTAACCATTAAGAGTCTTTAAGAGTTTTCAATTTTATTTGTAGATACAAATGCACAAATTATCTATAAAATTGACATGACACATGATACAGTTATACAATGATAAAATAACTTTATTTTTATATTTAATTAAAAAACCATGGAAAAATAATACAACTATTAAAATACATAAAAATTGTAAAAATACTATCAAATAAAATAACAATATCCCCAATAAAATAACAATATACTGTGGACAAAATTTTGTTGAAAACATCCCAACTAATTAGATTGTGCATGCATGCACTCTTTAGTGAACATGTTGTGTCACTAATTGATCAGGTTGTAATGAGTTTGTTTAACTGTATAATTGATCCTATATAACTAGCATACTCGTAGAGGTGTGGAGTAGCAATGCAGTGTAGCACTATCTGTGGGAAGAGAGGAGAGGATGATTGTATGTATGTAATTGACTATTGTAATTATCCCTTGAATAATAAGAATACATATTATCATTGTCCCATGGTATTTTCCCATGGTGAGTGTTAATTGTGGGATTGTTGTTGTGTCTTGCAGTTCTCAGTTTTTCTGCTTGTCAATTAATTTTTTTCTGTTTATGCTTCCGCTACCTAACAAGTGGTATCATATGCTTCTGCTACCTAACAAGTGGTATCGGGTGAAATATATGGAAGGTAGAAGAACAAAATATGTTAAGAGACGAGTAGGGGAGAGAAGAACAAAACCAGAGCAGAGGAGTGATAAATGCGATCATTTGATTATCATCGTTGTCTATGCCTTATGGAGGTAGTTGTAACAATCAAAACTATTTTAAATTGGAGTTTACATGCATAGAGTACGAGAGGTATGAGAGCGGTTTTTTGGTTTTCTGTGGTATGAAAATCTTGGTATGCACATGATATATTTTGTGAAGAATCACCTTAAAGAAATCAAATTTATTTCGATACATTATAAGAGGATCGAATAGGTGGATGTTATAATATTTAAAGAGGTGGAACTTTGTTATATATTATGCCCAATATATATATTTTAAAAGGGTCGACTTTGTAAAAGGTTTTAAGACAAATATATTAAATGTGTGGTTTTTTGGTTTTAAACCTTTTAATTAAATATTTTGAGGTTCAACCTTGAAATATAATTATTCCTCCATATTAAAAAACTTGGTTTATTATAAGTTGTGGTTTTTTGGGAGTTTGTGCTAGTGGTGAAAGTGAACAGTTCTAAGTTCTAAGTTTGAGGTGGAGAAATTCAACGGAAAGAAACACTTTCAGCTATGGAAGTTCAAGATGCGGGATTTTCTTGTGAAACAAGGATTGCAAAAGGCCTTGGTGGGCAAGTCAAAGAGACCAGTAGGTATGTCAGACGAGGACAAAGATGATCTAGATTCAAGAGCTCTCAGTACCATTCATTTGTGTTTGGAAAATGAAGTTTTGTTTAACATCATTGGCGAGGAAACATCAACAAACTTATAAATAAAGATGGAAATTCTTTATATGACAAAGTCATTGATGAGCATAATGTTCTTGAAGAGGTAGTTGTGTAGCTTACAGATGAAAGAAGGTACACAAATTGTTGATCATATGAATGTTTTCAATACATTGATTTGTCAATTATCTAGTATGGAAGTAAAGTACAAAGATGAGGACAAGGCAGTTACACTATTGTGTTCATTGCCTGAGTCTTGGGATCATCTGGTCACATCTATGTGGTTTAGTTCAACATATGTCATTGATTAAGACATTGTTATGGGAGCTCTGTTGGCTGAGGAAATGAGGAGAAGCTCCAATCAAGAAACCTCAACAATAGAAGCAATGATGGTCAGAGGTTGATCTATAGAAAGAGGGAAAAATCAAAGGGGTACATCAAGGTCTAAGTCAAAAGGCAAGAAGAGTGAGCAGAAATGTTGGTTATGTGTAAATCAAGGCATCTGAAGAAGGTTTGCTAGAAAAGACAGAATAAGAGGACTCCACAAATGAAGCAAAGGAAGCTAATTTAGTTGAAACAAGTTCAAACCCAGGTTTAGGTATGGTTGATGAGGTATTGTCTACTTGTGATATTTCACATCAACATCAACATTGGTTTTTAGATTCTAGTGCATCCAATCACATGTGTCTTAATATAAATTGGTTCTCAACTTACCAATCTATTGATGATGGTGTTGTTTTTATGGAAATGAATTTTCTTGTAAAATTATTGGAGTTGGTAGTGTCCGAATTAAAATTCATGATGGTTCTATAAGAACATTAATATATGTAAGGCATGTACTCGAACTTAGAAATAACTTGATATCTTTGGGAGTTATAGATTCTACTAGTTACATGTGTACAACTCAAGGTGGAGTACTGAAGGTGTCCAAAGGAATCTTAGTAGTCATGAAGGCAAAGAGGATCAAGAACCTTTATCAGCTTGAAGGAAGAACTAAAATAAATCAAGCAGTGGTAGCATATGAAGGTTCAAGTGAATTTTTTCATTTATGGCACCAGCGTTTGGGTAATATGAGCGAGAAAGGGCTTAAGGTATTGGTTGATCATATGTCACTTCCAAGTTTAAAGTTTCTGAATTTGAATTTCTGCAAGTATTGTGTTTTTGGAAAACAATGTAGACAAAAGTTTAAAACAGGAAGACATATAAGCAAAGGTATCCTAGATTACATTCATTCAGATGTTTGGGGACCATCCTGTATGGTTTATTTTGGAGGATCGTCATATTTTGTGACATTTATAGATGATTACTTTAGAAAGGTTTGGGCCTATTTACTTAAAAGAAATGCTAATGTATTTAATACTTTTAAGCAATTCAGAGCTATGGTTGAAAAGTGCATTGAAAGGTCAATCATGTGTTTAAGAACAAATAATGGAGGTGAGTTCACATCTATGGAATTTGAAAACTATTGCAAGGAATCTGGGATCGAAAGACATAAGACCACGATTTATAGTCCTTAGCAAAATGATGTTGTTGAACGCATGAATAGGACTCTTCTAGAGAGAGCAAGGAGCATGCTCAATAATTCCAAGTTGCAGCAGGAATTATGGGCAGAAGCAGTTCTTACAACATGCTATCTGATAAATCGGTCACCATCAATTACAATAAACTGTAAGATTCCAAAAGAGGTATGGACAAGTCATTCATGTGATTATTCAAATCTGAGAATATTTGTTGTGACACTTATGCTCTTATTTCTAAAAATCAATGTTCTAAGTTAGATCCTAGATCAAAGAGGTATGTATTTGTTGGTTATGGTGATGGAGTTAAGGGGTAGATATTGTAGGATCCTATTGCCCACAAAATCATCATAAGAAAAGATGTAGTATTTGATAAATCCTCACTCTTAAAATCAACAATGGTAGATGTTGAATTGATACAAGAACAAGTATCACAAGTTCAACAAATTCAATTGGAGACTCAACCATTTTTAGAAAGGGAGGAGCATGAAGAAGTTTCAGAAGAAGAAGATGAAGATGCAAAAAATATCCAGGAAACTGAGGATATGCCTCAACCATCTCTAAGGAGATCTACATGGGTCAGGAATCCTCCTACAAGGTATGATGATTATGTTTCATATGTGGCTTTGGTTTCTATTGATGGAGAAACTAGTTGTTATCATGAACCAATAAAGGTATCTGAAAGTGATAAATGGAAATAAGTTGTGAAAGAAGAAATGGATGTCTTAGAGAGGAATAAAACATGGGACTTGGTAGAACTTCCAAAGGACAAGAAGGTTGTCAGCTGCAAATGGGTCTACAAATTGAAAAAGGGCATTGATGATAAAGTTGAAAGGAATAAAGCAAGACTGGTAGCAAAAAGGTATTCTCAAAAGGAAGGTATTGATTTTCATGAAATCTTTTCACCACTTGTGAATCTTGTTTCAATTTGTGTTGTGTTAGCACTAGTTTCTTTACTTGATCTTGAGTTAGAGAATTTAGATGTTAAAAAAACATTTCTACATGGAGATTTGGATGATGATGATGATCTCTCTCTCTCTCTCTCTCTCTCTCTCTCTCTCTCTCTCTATATATATATATATATATATATATATATATATGGAACAACCAAAAGGGTTTGTTCAAGATCGCAATAAGAGATTTGTTTGCAAACTCATGAAGTCATTGTATGGCTTAAGGCAGTCTCCCAAGAAATGGTACAAGAAGTTTGATTCCTTCATGGTGAGCCTAAATTTTACAAGAAGTGAATATGATCACTGTGTTTACTTTAAAAAGTTGGAAAATGGCATATTCATTATTTTGGTGTTATATGTTGATGATATGCTTGTGGAAAGAAAAAGCATGGTCAAAATCAACAGTTTAAAGGCTCAATGGGCTAGGGCATCTGATATGAAGGATCTAGGAGCAGCAAAACAAATCTTGGGCACAGAGATACACAAAGACAAAAAAAATGGTATGTTGTGGTTATCGCAACATATGTGGATAAAATACTTATGATATTCAGTATGAATAATGTGAAACCCGTACAGATCCCTTTGGCTTCCCATTTCAAGTTTTCTTCAGGTTTATGTCCTAGTAATGAAGAAGAAAATGATTATATGTCTTGTGTGCCATATGCAAATGTAGTAGGAAGTTTGATGTATGCGATAGTGAGAACTAGACCAGATATTTCACATCATGTTGTTGGTGTTGTCAGTAGATACATGGAAAATCTAGGTAAAGAGCATTGGGAAGAAGTGAAAGGGTGATTTGGTATCTTATAGGCACAAGTAATTATTCTATCACCTATGATGGTTCCAGTGATTCAGTTTGTGGTAATATAGATTCATATTTTGCAGGTGACTTGGACAAAAGGAGATTAACTTCAGGATATGTCTTTACTCTTGCAAGAGGACTTGTTAGTTGGATGTCAAAGCTTCAAAACGTAGTTTCTTTATCCACTATTGAGGCAGAATATATGGTTGCTTCACATGCATATAAGGAGGCAATTTGGTTAAAAGGTTTGTTGGGTGAGTTTGGAAGGATGCAGGACAAGGTGAAAGTATTCTGTGATAGTCAAAGTGTTAGTCATTTGGCTAGCAATCCAACATATCACAGTAAGATGAAACATATTTCTATTAAATACCGCTTTGTAAGACAGGTTGTTGATGAAGGGGGAGTGGCTCTGGAAAAGGTCCATACAAAAGTGAATTATGTAGACATGTTTACAAAACTAGTTTTGTTAAAGAATCTACGATGGTGTTTGGCTTCTCTTGGATTGCATAAAAGGTGATGAATTAATTCAGACATGATATGTAACACCACTTTTTACATAACTCATACATGCATTATATAATCCACATGCATTCAAGCAGAGAAATACATTTAAGCTCAGAGTAAACATATTATTTACTGCTATAATAAACAATCAATAGCATTAACATTAGATTGATATACATAGCAGAATACATGATAGTTATAATTACACAGAGATGCAGAATCATGAATAAAACATCATCTAATACTTATCTTTGAAAACCTTGGCGATTCCACCAACCTCATGTAGGCCTTCCATGAACCTCCCAGCCTTACACCACACTGCTCGTCAGCTCAGCTGTGGGTCACCCCCGAGCTGGGACTAAGCTCCACCCCAAGGAAAGGAATCCTAGGCTAGGATGAGGTTACAAGGAAAAAAACACAGAAAGACTGGAAGGATTCTTCCCAAGATGCCATCTTATGCCCACTACTTCCAGACTCTCATTCCCCACATGCTTGTTCCACCCAGGAGTATACACCTTCACAAGCACAGTCCATCGGTGCTACACCTCCCTCTCTAGGTCTTGGAAACAGGTCGGATCAGGAATTCTCAAAGCCCGAAGCTGGTGCTGGACACTCTTTGGAAGAAACCACTTCCCAACAAACTCTCTCACCTGGAGAGAGTTGCTCACAGGCCTGACAACCTGCCTCTTCCAACAACAGTCACCTCCCTCACCTAGAGAGAGGTCATACATAGGCTCAATCACAACTTGCACTGGCCAGTAAGCCATGTGCAGTCCAGCTCTATGTGGCCACCACAACCAACCAGGAATACAGACACGGGCTTCCCGAACAGGCTCAACAGTGACCGTAAGGTCTCACAGTGACGGCTTTTGGGATTGCATGACAAGTAATTTCCGCAGGGATCAACACAGACTCCACAGCTCAGAATGGAGAGTGTTTCGGCTTTTTAGAATCAACACGTGGGCTTCTGGTTCAGTGGATGTACCATTCAGACAGTTGACGGTGGAATGGGGAGGAACTCCTCTCACAGCTCATCTTGGTTGTTTTATTCACATGCACCAGGGTTGACACGTGTCACCCATGGAACTGCATGCATTCCTTCCCATTTGGAAGTCCCTCGTCCTTCCCCAAGAACTTAGGATAAAACATCACATTCAACATAATTCACATGGATTTTTGGAATAATAATAAAATATTATTCCCAAGGACATAAGCCCCTAGGATTATCCCCTAGGCTCAACACTTAGCCCCTCTTCCCACCTTCTAGCCCCTAATTCCTTGCCCACTCTGTGGAAGCTTAGTCCCCCATCACTCATTCATTGTGGTTGATCTGCACGCGGTGGTGTTTATATTTTATTAATGTGTTGCATACATACAAATACAAAATCAGGCCCTTGGCCTACAACCCTTAGGCTCTCTGGCCTATCAATCACATAATCCCATAGGCTTATACAAACTTGGATCACCAGCCTATAACACATATTTACAATTCATTTCATACATCATATTTACAAAGGGCTCGGTCTTGGGGACACTATAATCCCCTCCCCTTATTTTTGCACTGTCCTCAGTGCAACCTTACATTGTCTCTACAAGTTTTTCAAATTTTTCAAAAAAGATGCAGGTACTCTGCTCGCATAACCTCTTCATGCTCCCATGTCACATCCTCAGGACCATACTAGGTCCACTGGACCTTTACAAGCTCTATAGCTCAATTCCGAAGCTGTTTGTTTTTCCTATCGAATATGCGCACATGATGTACTTGTAGGACACCTTCTGGTTCCACCTGAATCACATTCCAATCGATAACATGATTAGCATCAGGTATATATTTCTTAAGCAGTGAAACATGAAACACATTATGTACAGTCATAGATGCAGTTAAGGAAAGCATGTATGAAACTGGCCCAATCCTTTCCAGGATTTCAAACGACCAACACAATCTTGCTGCCAACTTGGCGCAACTTCCCAGCTTTAGGGAACTACTGTTAGTTTTCACTTTCAGGAAAACATGATCACCCACTTTGTATTATCTGTGGGTTCTTTTCTTATCAACATAACTTTTCTGCCTGTCCTGGGGAGCTTTCAAATTTTGTTTATTTCTTATCATTTGGTCTTCCATCTCTTTGAGCAGCTCAGGCCCAACTACTACTTTGTCAACTGGATTATCCCAGCTCACTGGAGTGTTGCACTTTCTTCCATAAAGTGATTCAAATGGGCTCATCTTCAACGATGCGTGATACCTATTATTGTAGGCGAATTCTACCAAATACAGGTAGTCTTCCCATCTTGATGGTTTATCCATCACATACATTCTCAACATGTCTTCTATTACTCTATTCACCCTCTTTGTCTGTCTGTCAGACTGAGGATGATACGCTATACTAAAGTCTAGATTCGTTCTGAATCCCATGAACAGTCCTTTCCAGAAATTTGAGGTGAATTTTGGGTCCCTATCAGACACAATCGTCTTAGGAATTCCGTGCAAGCGTGCCACTTCTTTTAAGAAGATATCAACAACATCTGCTGCCTTGTGAGTGGTTTTCAGTGGAATAAAATGGACAACTTTTGTAAGCTTGTCCACCACCACCATGATTGAATCATGCTGCTTGCTTGTTCTGGGTAATCCCATAATAAAATCCATTGTCACCACTTCCCATTTCCACTTAGGAATGGGTAAAGGCTGTAGAAACCCTGCTGGGTGCCTATGCTAAGCCTTAACTTTCTGGCACTCCATACATCTGGTGATGCATTCAGCAATTTATTTCTTCATACCCGACCAAAAATAATGGCTTTTGACTGCTGCTACAGTTTTCTGATAACCAGGATGTCCGACATACGTTACGTTATGCATTTCTTTTAGAATTTCCAGCTTCAATTCTTGGACATTGGGTATGTACACTTTGTTTTTATACAGAAGTAAGCCATTAGCTTCCAAGGTGTAACTTTCCTTGGTCTGTGGTATCTCACGCTGCTATAGATTTTCTACCAAATCTCTAAACTGCAAATCAACATTTGCAGCTTCCAGAACTCTATCCCCGATATCAGTCCTGTACATGCTAATGGTTGTAGCATGTAAGTCATGCACTTTTCAGCTGAGTGCATCAGCCACCTTATTTTCCTTACCCTTGATATGCTTGACATCAAAGTCATATTCGAACAGAAACTCCAGCCATCTAGTTTGTCTGGCGTTTAAAGTCGGCTGATCAAATAAATACTTCAGACCGTTGTGGTCTGTTTTCAATTCGAATCTCTTTCCCATGAGGTAATGTCTCCATTTTCTTAGAGCGTGGATGATTGCTGCAAGCTCAAAATCGTGAGTGGCATAATTCCTTTCATGCTCTTTTAGCTTCCTAGACTCATAACAGATTACAAATCCCTCTTGGCTAATAACTCCTCCCAACCCCTCCTTACATGCATCTGTGCACACCACGAAATCCATATTTGGATCTGCAATCCTCAGGATTGGAGCGCTGGTTAACAACTGCTTCAATCGCTGGAAACTGTTCTCACACTCTTCAGTCCACTGAAACTTCTTCTCCTTCCTTTGCAAGGAAGTAATAGGGTGAGCTAACTTTGAGAACCCTACTATAAACCTTTTGTAATAGCCTGCCAGACCCATAAAAGATCTAACTTCTGTCACATTCCTTGGTGCTAACCATTCTCGAATGGCCTCAACCTTTTCAGGATCCACAACGATCCCTTCTTCTAAAATAATATGTCCCAAGTAATGGATATGCCTTTGATAAAATGAACATTTTATTAGCTTGGCATACAACTGGTGTTCTCTTAACACTTTCAGAACCATTCCCAAGTGTTGTTCATGTTCTATCTCTGACTTGGAATACACCAAGATGTCATCCAAGAAGACTATGACAAACTTGTCTAAATAGTCCCTGAATACACCATTCCAAACGACACCACTATGAATTCATAATGACCATACCTTGTTCTGAAGGCGGTCTTGCTGATGTCCTCATCCTTTATTATTACCTGGTGATATCCCGATCTGAGATCTATCTTCAAAAATATTCTCGCACCCTTCAACTGATCGAAAAGATCATCAATCCTTGGCAGAGGATACTTGTTCTTGACAGTTACCTTATTCAACTGTCGGAAATCAAAGAACAGCCTCAATGTCCCATCTTTCTTCTTCACGAATAGGACTAGGGAACCCCAAGGTGACACACTTGGGTGAATGTACCCCTTCTTCAAAATCTCTTCAAGCTACAATTGCAACTCTTTCATCTCTAGTGTACTCATTCTATAAGGAGCTTTCGAAACTAGAGCTGCTCCAGGTGTCAAATTTATAGAAAAATCGATGTCCCTCTTCAGAGGTAGTCCACATACCTCCTAAAATACATCCTTGAACTTTGTGAGTACCTCATGGTATCCAATCTTTGAGACTACATCTCTGCATGCTTCTTCCACACGAGCTGCAAATAATTGACAACCCTTCCTGTATCACTTCTTCAGCTACATGGTTGAGATTTCTCTGATAGCCACAACTATGGGAATTCCTTGGAATGTTTTCCGATTTCCCTCTTCGTCCAGGCATGTAAACCTCTTGTTACGAAAGTCCAAGAGGGCATGGTGTTGGTCCAACCAGTCCATCCTAATTAAGCAGTCATAAGAGCCTAAGGGTAGAATATTCAATTCAACCTTAGTGCTCAATCCTTTCATGTCCACTAAACATGACTTAACCAATTCAGTGACCTTCCTCTTGGTCCCTGTAGCCAACTACACTAAAAAATACTTTTCATGTTTGCTTCTTGATAAACACAAACTTTCCACCACCCTAGGATCTACATAACTATGGCTAGCCCCTGAATCAATTAAAATAATAAGTGGTCAGTTGTTAATCATACCTTCCACTTCAATCATGTGTGATTGAAATTCTGCTTGCTTGTTGTGCAGGGCTGCGTAGATCCTCAACATTATGCTGCCCATGTCCTCTACTATTTCATCTTGTTGAACAATATGGATAGCTATGGATTTTCCATTTTTATGGGGACAATCCCTTTACTTGTGGTTCCCTTGACAGCCCCAACATTGAATGGGCATTTGTCTCTACCTTTGTGCTCCCTCTTCAATCATTCTCGGCTCTCTAAACTATGGCTGTCCCTGAAGACTGTTTCTGAAAAAGGGAGGCTTGTTTCCCTTCTGCCTTTGTTCCTTCTTAAACTTCCTCTGATCATTCCAAGCCTTCCGAATGGTAGGATTTTCTCTTTGTTGTTCAAATAAGCATTTATCCCTTCTTATGGTTTCTTCCATAGTCTTAGGATCATCATATTGAATCTTGTCACCCATGGAAGGTGGTAGTCCACTCAAATACCTCTGAATATTGACAACTTCATCTTTGATGAATAGAACATACTTCAGTAGTTTCAGAAAACTTCGTTTGTACTCATCAATGGTCATTCTGCCTAGCTTGAGTTTGAAGAAATCCTTCATCTTTCTGTCATAGTATCTTTTAGTCAGGTATTTCTTCTCGAAATACCTCTTGAACTCCTTCCAAGTGATATCATTCTCACTAATGTGTTACACCTGCACAAACTGATCCCACCACATGGATGCTTTTCCTTTCAATTGATACATCGCAATTCTTCCTTCTGCATGAGAGGAATCTTGACAACTTCATCTTTGATGAATGGAACATACTTCAGTAGTTCCAGAAAACTTCGTTTGTACTCATCAATGGCCATTCTGCCTAGCTTGAGTTTGAAGAAATCCTTCATCTTTCTGTCATAGTATCTTTTAGTCAGGTATTTCTTCTCGAAATACCTCTTGAACTCCTTCCAAGTGATATCATTCTCACTAATGTGCTGCACCTGCACAAAATGATCCCACCACATGGATGCTTTTCCTTTCAATTGATACATCACAATTCTTCCTTCTGCATGAGAGGAATAATTTTATAGTTGAAAGTATTTCCTCATGCAAAGCAACCATGTCTCAGCATCTTCCTCCTTCTTATGTTCTCCATCAAATGTTGGAGGCTTGATCTTGTTCATCTACCCTTTCAATTCATCCTTTCCAGATTTTCAGTGTTTTCTGGTAGGGGACGGACTTGAACTACTGTGTGTTTCCTTGCCCAAATACTTCGGGGAGAGACGGTAATGTTTGCTACCACTCCTTGATCTCCTTCTCCTCTCAGGGGTTTTGACACTTCTTGATCTACTTGTGTCACTCTCTTTTTCCAATTTCTTTTCTATTCTTTCCAAGCTCTTCAACATTTTTAAGTTGAATTCACCCTGTTGATCCCTGACTTTCATGAGCTTTCGGCTATCATCTCGGCGTGCCTGGTCATCTCTTTGAAATCCTTCAATGATTTTCATTATGTGCCCTTCCTTGTCTAATTCTCTTCCATGTCCATTGGAGTTCAATCCTTCGACTCCCAGGTTGACATCCTTTCCTTCTCTTTCATCCTCTGAAATGGAGGCACTCCGCACCTCTTCCATTTCCTTACTCGGCGTCTATTCTTGGCCGTCTTGACACTCGTTGAACTCTGCACACACAATGTGCAATCAATCTGAAATTTGTCAGGCCCTTAAATCTTCAAGAAATCTTACAACATTCATAAGCCAACGTGAACAAGAAAAAATGTTTTGACTTCACAAAGTTTTCTAAGCTCTGCTTGGCTCTGCAAATTTCGGGACTTCGGGACTTCGGGGTTTTGGTCCACGAGGCTCTCACACTTGCTTTTGGGTTTCAATTATTCGATACCCAGGAGTTCATAATGCAGTGACTCCCAACTTCTTGTCGCTACAATCCCCGAAATCTGATACACGGTTTCTTGTACGGGATCCAACGATCCTCGATGAGTTGGATTTAATGGTCCAGATCTTTTCAACGTTTCATGAATCGAGAGTTCACGATGTAGAGAATCCTAATATTTTGTCGCCTCAATCCCCAAATTCCAAAAATTCAGTTTCCTTGCTCTCTGGGCCCACAACACAGCTATTGCCCTTAAAATATGCTATGGTTCTTCCGTCTCCGAAGATTTTGGAACTTCGAGATTTTGGGTTTCGGGGTTTCGGTTCTTGAGACTCCCAGACTTACTTTCCTTTCCAACCTCTAACTTTAGAAATCCTAATTTACTTTATGCTCCGGGCCCACATAGCCCAACTGTCTCCACATCTACAGTGGCGAGTGGCACCCTCCAGTGGTTCCATGTCACCTATGATGATGTCATCGGGTCCCACCGCTCTCCCCTGTCTTTTCAATTCTCTGGCACATGGTACACATACATGCACCCACGTCCATTCCAATAAAAAATCCAATGGTTAGGTCCCCTCTCACATCTACGACGCAGATCTTTTTGGCATTTCGGGGTTTCAGGCATCGAGAGTCCATGTATCCCACATTTTGAACTTCCATTTGCCAAAATCCAAAAATTACGGTTTGCTCATCAGCTTGATCCGATGATCAACTCCCTTCCTATGATATACGGTGTAGATAATTTTAGGATTTTGGGTTTTGGAGGTGTTCACCTCCCTCGCTTCCCATCTCTCGACTTTGTGAAATCTGAGAGGTTTTCACGACTAACTTGAGTGCGACTCCACCAGATCTAACGGTCAAGCCTTCCTCCCAGATCTACATCGTAGATCTTCTCGGGTTTTCAGGAGTTCGCATATCGCGATTTCCACACTCTTGTGCAACTCCAAAGGGTTTTTAAATCCTGCACACACTTTCTAGATTCGACAGTCATGAGGGTTTGCCTCCCCTCCCGAACATATCCTAAGGCTCCAACACTTCTGGTGTGGATTCCTCTCTCCCTGTGGCCATAAACCACACCGTCTATGGTTTCACAACACCGCTATACCTCATGAGCTTGTAAGCACGTCAAGTAACTCCTTGACACATCAGGAGCATTCCAGGGTCCGAAATCGGTCCTCTAGACACAATTTCTCCTCACACCCTTGGTCCAAAGACCACTCGACTGGTCCATCTAGGCTCAACGTCGAAACCTTGGCTCTGATACCAAATTGTAACACCACTTTTTACATAACTCATATAGGCATTATATAATCCACATGCATTTAAGCAAAGAAATACATTTAAGCTCAGAGTAAACATATTATTTACTGCTATAATAAACGATCAATAGCATTAACATTAGATTTATATACACAGCAGAATACATGATAGTTATAATTACATAGAGATGCAAAATCATGAATAAAACATCATCTGATACTTATCTTTGAAAACCTTGGCGATTCCACCAACCACATGCAGGCCTTCCATGAACCTCCCAGCCTTAGACCACACTGCTTGTCATCTCAGCGGTGGGTCACCCCCGAGCTGGGACTAAGCTCCACCCCAAGGCAAGGAATCCTAGGCTAAGCTGAGGTTACAGGGAAAATAACACAGAAAGACTGGAAGGATTCTTCCCAGGATGCCATCTTACGCCCACTACTTCCAGACTCTCATTCCCTACATGCATGTTCCGCTCAGGAGTATACACCTTCACAAACACGGTCCATCAGTGCTACACCTCCCTCTCTGGGTCTCAGCAACAGGCTGAATCAGGAAGTCTCAGAGACCGAAGCTGGTGCTAGACACTCTCTGGAAGAAACCACTTCCCAACAAACTCTCTCACCTGGAGAGAGTTGCTCACAGGCTTGACAACCCGCCTCTTCCAAAAACAATCACCTCCCTTACCTGGAGAGAGGTCATACACAGGCTGAATCACAACTTGCACTGTCCAGTAAGCCACGCGCAGTCCAGCTCTGCGTGGTCACCACAGCCAACCGGGAATACAGACACGGGCTTCCCGAACAAGCTCAACAATGATGGCAAGGTCTCACGATGACAGTTTTCGAGATTGTGTGACAAGTAATTTCCACAGGGATCGACACAGACTCCATGGCTCAGAACAAAGAGTGTTTTGGATTTTCAGAATCAACACATGGGCTTCTGGTTCAATGGATGTACCGTTTAGACAGTCAACAGTGGAATGGGGAGGAACTCCTCTCACAGCTCATCTTGGCCATTTTATTCGCATGCACCACGGTTGACACTTGTCACCCATGGAACTGCATGCGTTCCATCAGCATGCATTCCTTCCCATTTGGCAGTCCCTCGTCCTTCCACAAAAACTTAGGATAAAACATCACATTCAACATAATTCACGTGGCTTTTTGGAATAATAAAAAAATATTATTCCCAAGGACTTAAGCCCCTAGGCTCAACACTTAGCCCCTCTTCCGACCTTCCAGCCCCTAATTCCTTGCCCACTCTATGGAAGTTCAGTCCCCCATCACTCATTCATCGTGGTCGGTCTACACGCGGTGGTGTTTATATTTTATTAATGTGCTACATACATACAGATACAAAATCAGGCCCTTGGCCTACAATCCTTAGGCTCTCTGGCCTAACAATCACATGAGCCCACATGCTTATACAAACTTGGCTCACCAGCCTATAGCACATATTTACAATTCATTTCATACATCAGATTTACGAAGGGCTCGTTCTTGGGGAAACTACATGATATATCCGGTAAATTGTTTTCAAGGTGGATATTGTTGAAAACGTGCCTACTAATTTCCCATGTGGTTGCATGCACATCAACTAAAATTATATTGTGCATGCATGCACTCTTCATTGAACATGTTGTGTAATTGATGGATTGGCTTGTAATGAGTATGTTTAACTATATAACTGATCCTATAAAAATAGAATACCTGTAGAGGTGTGGAGTAGAAATGCAGTGTAACATTGTGTGTGGGAAAAAGGAGAGGATGGTTGTATGTCTGTAATTGGCTATTGTAATTTTCCCTTGAATAATAAGAATGTTGATTATCATTTCCCTGTGGCTTTTCCCCGTGCTGGGTTTCCACGTAAATCATTGTGTTAATTGTGGGATTGATGTCATGTCTTGTGGTTCTCGGTTTTCTACTTGGCAATTAATTTTTCTTTGTTTATGCTTCTGCTACCTAACAAGTTTGTGGGCATCGTGTAGTTGGAGGCTGTTAACTAAGAACTTTTACTTAAATTGAGAACCAAATTCTTGAGCATGTTACACTTTGTTTCCAGTGTATCAATTTGTTTTTTTTTTGTGCTAATGTGTTCATGATTGTGGAGTTATAAGAAGTGAATTAGTGTTCATTATCATGCACTTTTTTTGTCGCCAAGAAAATAGAGGTATGATTGCATTCAATAGTTTCCTCATGTCGACGAAGGGCTCTCTAAATTTCTTGAACTTTCTTGTAATCCATGAGATATATAAACATAACAAAATAGGGTTGCCAATTCTTGACAAGAATGTTCTCAAATTGTAGCATAAAACCATAATCCCAAAGCACCAAAAAAACCTTTTTGTGCACCCAACCAAAGAGAAGCACCAAATTGCTTAACACACAAATGATCCTAGAGAAATATATGACATGTAGAATGAAGGGGACAAACCCCTTGGAAGAGATGTCTAGAACATCAACAAGTAGAATACTCTAGAAATTAACCACCAAAAGAACAATAGCATAGGAACCAAGACTAGCTCCAAGGTGGGATGAACTCATGGGATTTAATAAAAAGAGTAATTCTAAGAGCCAAAACATTGAAATGTCGAAACACAACACCCAAATTCCAAAAGATAGGAAATTCCAAAAGCCAACACAACCTGTGTTAAGAACCAAATATCAATATAACATAGAAAAACCTCAGAATAAGTACTCAATGCCTTGAAAAAGAGATAATGTCAGATAATAAGCCTCTTCGAGGGGGCAAACTCCTCGTACACCACATAAATGTTCAAGTACAATATGACTCCAAATAAAATGTCTCCTTGGTATATATAGGAGACTAGGAGGTACAAATACAACTAATGGCCTCAAGCCGACATAAATAAAATAACATTACTAATGTAATATGCCCCAATTAAGGGGTAATGAGTCACTATTTAGGGCTTAACATGCCCCTCCCCTTGAGACAAGTGTTGTTCGCAACACTTGAGTAACTTTGGATGCTTCTGTATAAAAGACTCATCTTCCCAAGTGGAATCTTTAGACGATAGTTTCCTCCATTTAATGAGATACTCTGAAATGGATCTATTCCTCAACTGGAAAATTATTGTGTCAGTGATGGCTTAAGGCTCCAATATGACGTTTCCTTCCTCGTCAAGTTCTAGAAATATAGTTTGAACTGGGATATTGTCACCTATAGCCTTGTTTAAGCATGAAACATGGAAAACTGGGTGTAATCGTGAAGATGCAGGAAACTCCAATTTGTATGCCATAGTACAAATCTTTTGCAACACCTTATAAGGGCCATAATACTTTGGTGATAATTTATAATGCTTCTTGTCTTGCTTGAGGTACATCTGTTTGTATGGTTGTAGTCTTAAAAACACCCAATCCCCTACTTCAAAACTTCTTTCACTACGATGTTGATCTGCTTGTTGTTTTATGCGATTTTGTGCCATGGTCAGGTTGTCCTCTAATATTTGGAGAACATGTTGTTGATGATCAATGTGATCTTCCACTGCTTGAACCTTAGATTTTTATTTTAGAGAAGAAGTGATGGAAGGAGGGTGGTATCCATAGAGTGCCATAAATGGTGTCATTTTTGTTGTAGTATGAAAGGAAGTGTTATACCACCATTCTACCAAGGGTAAGCATTTGAACCATTGTGTTTGTTTATTAGAGACAAAGCAACGAAGGTAGCCTTCCATAAAAATTTTCACTATATCGGTTTGTCCATCAGATTGAGGATGATAGAATGAGCTATGAGCCAATTGAGTACCCAAACAAGAAAATAATTCTGTCCAAAAATGTCCAGTGAAGATGGGATCTTAGTCACTTACAATAATTTTTGGGCTGCCATGTAGCTTTTGAACTGTCTCCATGAATGCAGTGGAAACTGTACTGGCTTTGAAGGGATGAGAGAGTGCACAAAAGTGTGTGTACTTGGTGATTCTATCAAAAATCACCATGATGACACTCTTTCCTTCAGACTTTGGTAACCTTGTTATGAAATCCATGGAAACCTCCTCCCAACATTGACTTGGGATGGCTAATGGTTGTCAAAGACCTAGGGTCTTAATTGTTTCCATCTTATTTTGTTGTCAAACCAACCATTCTACGACAAACCTTTGAACATCAGTTTCAAGGCCATCCCCAAAAAATTTCTTCTGGACCCTCTGGTAGGTTTTCAAAAATAATGAGTGCCCTCCTATTGGAGAGGTGTACAATTCCAATAGTACCTTTTTTTTGAGTTGGGAGTTATTACATAAATATAATCAATATTTGTACCATATTGAATCATTTTTCCATGTAAATGTATCTGATGCACTGGAATCCTGCTTCAACCTTTGAATGAGAGTACACACTTTTTCGTCATTCTTCCATTCATCCCTTGCTTCTATTATCCAATTGGGTTGGATGATAGAGATAGCACAGAGAAAGGCCTCAACATATTCATCCTTTCATGAGAGTGCATCTACCACAACATTTTGCCTCCCTTTTTTATAGACGAATTCAAAATCATAACCCAATATCTTGGTCACCCATTTTTGTTGTTCTTCTGAAGATAGTCTTTGTTCCAAAAAGTATTTAAGACTATCATGATTCGTTTTTACCTTTAAGCACCTACCTATTAGGTAAGGACGCCATTTCTTCAATGCATGTAGTTTTACCATCGTTTCCTTCTCATAAATGGGTTTGTGTAAGTCCTTTCCCTTGAGTGGTCGACTTTCAAAAGCTAGGGGCCTTCCTTCTTGCATTAGGACAACACCAATTCCATTTCTTGAGGCATGACATTCCAAAATAAAGGTTTTTGTGAAGTCTGGAGTTGTCAAGACGAGATCTTTGCACATCACCTATTTAAGTTGTTCACAATATTTAGTTGCCTTTAGAGTCCATGAAAATTCATCCTTCTTAATTAGTGTCGTTAAAGGTGCTTCTATTCTTCCATAGTGCTGAACAAACTTGCGGTAGTAACTTGACAAACCCAAAAATCCTCTAAGATTCTTCAATGTTTTGGGAATTGACTAGTCCATCATGGCCTTAATATTGTTAGGGTCTACCTTGACACCTTCATGAGATACAATATGACCTAAATACTCTACCTCCTTCACCCTAAGGAAACATTTGGATGGTTTGGCATATAGTTGTTGCTCCTTTAGTAGTTGTAGCACCTTGTCAACATGTCGCACATGATCCTCCCAAGACTTGATATAGATTAGTATATCATCAAAAAATACTAACACAAATTTTCAAAGGAAGCGATTGAAAATGGAATTCATCAACCCTTGGAATGTGGAAGGTGCATTTGTAAGGCCAAAAGGCATGACCAAAAATTCATAATGGCCTTCATGAGTTCGAAACACTGTTTTTGGGATATCTTCTTCCTTCATTCTAATCTGATGATACCCTAAACAAAGATCCAACTTTGTGAAATAGATTTCTCCATGTAGTTCATCTAACAATTCATTAATGACAGGAATGGGAAACTTATCTTTAATAGTGATCTTGTTGAGCTCTCTATAATCTGGACACATATGCCATGAGCCATCTTTCTTGAATACCATTACCACTGGTGCAGAGTAAGAAATTTGGCTAGGTCTAATAATTCCAACCTCTAACATTTCTTCAACAATGCACTCAATTTCACTCTTCTGGGAATAAGTGTATATGTACAGCCTGATGTTAGGAGGAACACTCCCAACAATTAGGTGAATATCATGATCATGATTTCGAGTGGGTGGAAGACCTTTGGGAATATCTTCAAATACTTTGGAATGCTTATCAATGATCCCTTGGAGATCTACAGGAATAAATGGCTTAGATGTTTGAACATATAGTGAGCATAGTTGTGCAATAACAACTTTATGCCCCTTTTTCAATAATTTTTTCATGCCATTATAGATTATCACCTTACTGGGTTTCCCTGTGATACCTCTTAACTCAATTTCTTTTCTTTCCAATGAAAATTTCTTGAAAATTAAAATCCATTGTTCCTAATGATTGCAACCATTGGATTCCTAGTACAACATCAACACCACCCATGGGTATAGCAATCATTGGACTATTCATTACATATTCCCCCATAGTAATATTGATCTTATTGCATTTTCCTGAGCAATTGATAGTTCCGCCATCTACAATCATTACTTGAAACTCTGGCATGGGGTATACAAACAAATTGAGAGCATTGGCTAATTTATAGTGAATGAAATTATGAGTACTACTAGAATCAATTAGGACTATTACCTTTTTATTTTTGATATATCCTTCGATCTTGAGGGTTTGAGGAGTGCTAATTCCCCAATGCATTACACGATATCGTGGGAGTCAACTCTTCAGACAAAATTGCTTATACATTTTCATCTTGAGATGGTTCTTGTTCGTGTTCTTGTTCTTCTTCCTCTTCACAATCTATGTAGAATAATTTATTCTCACCACATATATGTCCCTTAATGTACTTGCTGTCACAATTAAAGCATAAACCTTTTTCTTTTCTTTCCTCCAATTGCTGAGGTGTCAACCTTGTAGGTTGAGGTGTTTTAGAAGGAGCATTATTCTCTCTATAGATGTTAGGATTGGTCCTTCTAGTAGCCATAGCCATATTTTTACTTTCAACATTTATTGCCACCCTAAATGCATTCTCCAATGATTTGGGTTCCCAAAGGCGAACCTCATGTTGAATGTTATCCTTTAAAGTTCCTATGAATACATCAATCAAGTGCTCATCTGGAATATTTGTTACCTTTATTATCAATCTTTGGAAGTTCTCAATGTGCTCTGTAATTGAACCCTTTTGCTTGAGATTTATCAATTGGCTAAAGAAGGTATTCCTCCTTGTATCCTCATAATGTGCTATCATTTCTTCCATGAAAATTGTCCAAGTGACGAGTGTTTTGCGATATCAAAGCCATCAATACCATACAAATTGATTGGGTTCTAAATATAAATAAACAATTCGTACCTTTTGTGTATGTGGCACATTATGTAGATCAAAGAATTTCTCCATCTGAAGTATCCATGTGATTGTGTACTTGCCATCAAACTTCCTCATATCGATCTTAGGAATGTGGTTGGTCTTCAACCCAAAGTTGGAGTTTCTCCATTCTTGATTCATCTTCCTTGTGTCCTCATCATGAATTTCATGGGATACATTTTCACTTTCAGGTGTCCTATCTATTAGGAAATTTTTCAATCCTTCCATGATCTCCCTTTTTAAACTATCCATCTTAGTATCCATTTTTGCCTCCAATTTAGCTTCAGTTGAATCCATCATCCCTTGTAGTTCATATTTTGCCACTTTCTTATTTTGTAATTCATTTATGTCCCTACACATTTCTTCACCTTCATCAAGAGTCCATGTAGGACTGTCTGGAGTCTTATTTGGTGTAGAATTTCCCTTTTTGGGTGGCATGTTGGCCAAGTATCACTTTTGAACCTTGATTTTGAGGTGGTTCTGCTAGACAATCTTTCTCCTGTTGTATCTCCAAAGATTCAGCCCTTCTAGGTATGAATTTTTTGTTTTTGTAGTTCTTTGATATTTCTTCTTTGCAATTCCATAGGTCTGATCAAAATTGGATGTGCCAAGTGGAATTTATGGTAACTTCCCCACAACTTGCTGATTTTTTTCCTTTCCAGGAGATCTCACTTGTATAGCATGCCTT
Organism: Picea engelmannii; assembly: GCA_009831015.1. Taxonomy (NCBI): domain Eukaryota; kingdom Viridiplantae; phylum Streptophyta; class Pinopsida; order Pinales; family Pinaceae; genus Picea; species Picea engelmannii. The sequence continues at coordinate 413,280 of ML782290.1, forward strand.
GCACAAAATAATTGATATAAAATTCTGAAAATCATACCAGAAATACTACGGACTACCCACTATCCAATGCAACCAGTCTCACTCAATTTGGATACTCTAGGAATAAGTTATGATTTTTTTACCCGGAACACCTGCTCGAGACTAGTCAGATACCCTATCTTCCACAGGGTGTATCTACAAATTTAAGATGACCCAGAAGCAGAATTTTTTACCACATATATCTTACTAATTTCTGTGAATAACCTCTAGATTTCAGGGTCTGAAACATTACATAAAATTTTTATAACAAAATTCCACAATGACTCAATTCAGGATGATTTCAGAACCCTATCTTACATAGGCTCTATCTCTTAATGTATAAGGCCTCAGAAGCTGAAATTTTAACCCAACGTAACTTAATCTGTCTACTAAATATTATCGAAGTCGTTCCTTCTAAAACGTTGTAGAAAAAAAGTTATAGCGAAAATTCCAAGGTGTCTCATATGTAGCAGCGAAACCCCAAGACCGTGAGCTTTGATACCAGATGTTAAGAACCAAATATCAATATAGAATAGAAAAACCTCATAATAAGTACTCAATGCCTTGAAAAATAGATAATTTCATATAATAAGCCTCTTCGAGGGGGCAACCTCCTTATACACCACATAAATGTTCAAGTACAAGATGATTCCAAATGAAAATGTCTCCTTGGTATATATAAGAGACTAGGAAGTACAATTACAACTAATGGACTCAAGCCAACATAAATAAAATAACATTACTAATGTAATATGCCCCAATTAAGGGGTAATGAGCCACTATTTAGGGCTTAACAACTTGAACCTAATTTCTTTTAAAAAAAGTTCCATATTATAATCCACAAATTGAGGGATATTCTTACTAGTCCATTGTCAAGAAGAGAAACCTTTCTCTAGCAATTGATACTCAATCCCAACTCTAATTCCATTATCCTACCACCTTGGTAATATACCTCGACCTAACATTTATATGACACACATTGAATTTAATTTTAGGCATGTGAAGAATTGGAGCACAGGTATTTTTATGTCCTCGGACCTTGTATGTAATCCATTGTACTTGATGTTGGGACATGTGGAACTTCAATGTGACTATATGAGCCTACATTTTATTGATAATATTGATTAAGGTATTGATTTATAATACATACCCCCTCTTTTCTTAAGTACCGCAATTTTTAATGAGGTTGCCTCATTTGCTAGCACATCTACTTTGTGATTGTTCTCTCAAAAAGTTGATAAAATGATTTATTTTTTAAATTATTGGCTTCCTTCTAGGAATGATCTATAATGGATGTTATCTTGCTATTAGAAAAGGGAGATTTTGACCACATTAGTTTAATAATTTTGTTAGAGTCACTAATGACAATCAAACTCTTGATCTCATATTTGAATGCTATGAGTAAGCCCTAAAGTAGTGCATAGGATTTAGCTTGATTGTTCATGGATTCACTAAGATGCTAGACAAAAGTCATTTCCAATTTTCCTTAGAAAGATCCATACTGGCCATTGATCAAAATTGAACCCTTCCTATCCCTTGACTGCATTCCCGCCAAGCACGCGATGGACTGCATTAAACGGGCACCCAACCAAATTCTTTCACCTTTATCAACTTTCTTTGTCTCTCTATTCTCCCCAGTCAACACGACATCTCAATTTTGTATGATTTTTAAACCTTCCTCTGCGACTTTTGCAATGACTTCATAGTTGAAACTTTGTTTTAACCTGAGTCAATACGACCTGAAAACTTTTCTAGGAAACTTCATAAGAAATTCTTTCACCTTTATCAACTTTCTTCATCTCTCTATTCCCCAGGCAACATGACATCTCAACTTTGTATGGTTTTCCAACCTTCCTCTGTGACTTCTCCAATGACTTCATAGGAAACTGTGTTTTAACCCGAGTCAATACAGCAATTTAAGCTTCGTCTAGCATGACTTGGACTTTTCCAATGACTTCATAGGACTGCATATTATATATTGTCAACCACGCGGTGGAACTAGTAAGTCTCTTCAACCACATCATTTTGTTTCAAAAGAATGTACCCTCAAGGATTCAACGATATCGAAAAGTGTGTTGTAACAAAGCTAAACAACAAGCATACAAAAGTAATGTTCTAGAAATCATACAAAATTGATAACTTTCGCATCCTATAGAGTGTTTTCTAGAGTTTTTTTTGTTATTACATACCAATTGTCCTAGTGTACAACTTAACAAAAACACCTAATATTCTAGTTACTTTAAAAAACATAATAATTATTTAATAACATAAGACATCCATTTCATCCTTCACTTGGTGCACGGTTTTTTCTTCCTTAAGATTTACATGGGTTGAATCATGTTCCCACTCTTAAAATTCAAAAATCCTTTTCCCAAATCCTTTAGATTTTTCACAATAAATGAAAACCAAGAGAGAAGGAAGCCGAGACAATAGACTAGAAATAAGCACAGATAAAGGATGTACAAGGTCCCAAAGACTAAGACCCTCTTACATCCCAAATAATATTGCATCCAATTGAAATAGATTCCATAGGCGGAAACCCAAAGAAATAACCAAATACCAACGCACACAGATATCAATCCATTGATAGCTTTAGAGACTAAATCCTTTAATTGAGGTTTAATCATCCATGGCAAGGAGAAAATCTTACCAGGTGAGAGTCGAGCTACTTCTTAAACCTCCTGCAAATCTTTGTTCTTCTCATTATTCCACCTTGTAAACAAAATGTCACAATGAGGAATACACAAGATAGGGCATAACTTATTTCTAGCATGTGAGGGAGGTGGGAAGTTTCCCTTTCATAGACCATCATTGCACTTGAGATTTGAGCTTTGAATTGGTAATTCATGTGTTAATAAATGACGAAGGGACATGGCATTCATTTGAACCATAGTATTCTTAGGGGACTGCGCAAAGGTGTTGCCCCAATTTTTATTCAAAGTCCTTTGTGGGATTAAGGTGGATTCATTAAAATGAATAAATAATTATAAAAAATATATCCCAATTAATTTAATGCATATAACATAATCATATTATATTAAATAAATAATAATAATATGCTATTTAAATATTTTTTGGAGTTAAAAAAATAATTTATTTCCTTTCACTATCTTTTTATGGATTTTTTATATAATTACATTAAATGATACCAAATATAAATATAGTCGTAGGTTAAAGATTCTACAAAATGAAGATTTTTTCTGGGGATATTTGCCCAAAATCTGGTGAGAAATTGTTGGACTTGTAGATTTAAGGTGATTATTTTTGTAAAATTTGAGTGCCCTGTGAGTTTTTCAGCATGTTGAATCCATTTCTAGATTCAGAAATGGATTTTGAACAACAAAAAATAGTGATTCATGTAAATTTATATCGCCGGATTCCGGCAAAAAAAATCATTTCATAGAATAGCTAGCCAATGCCTATAAATATATATTGAATTAAATTAAAGTATCAAGTGTCTTTTACCTTTACTAATAAAAAGATGGATAAAAACCTTATAAAAATTATAAAAGCTGACTCTTTCAATTTAATTTCATTTCATTATATACTATATAGCGAAAAGAGATTTGACAAAGGTAGGAATTCAAGTCCTTTAAGAGAATCCTATTTTATTTTCTTTGGAATCATACACTTAAATTCTAATATAATGTTAGATGAATATTTATAAATTTTAATGATGGACAAAAAGTAATAGTATATATTGTTATGGTAATAATAATATATCAAGGGCTATGATAATAACATGTAAGGTTTTATCTATATATAATTGATTAAATAGGAATCCAATCAAAGGATTAAAGCTGAGTATTTTGTAAGGTACAACACATATTCTAGGAAGAGAAAACTCAACGTAATACTTAATTCTAACCATGTGAAGACATGTAATTTGAATGATGAAATTAATAAATAATAAAATAAAACAAAATAATCATATAATTATATAATTGCAATAGTAATAAAAAACAGCATTTTGGATAGGTTAGATAAATATAATGATATGAAATAGTGATGAATGCATAAATATAAAAGTAAGTCATTTATATATATAGACAAAATATACATATTACATAAATATGAATGACTATAAATAAATGAAGTGGTAGTGACAAGATGTATAAATAAACATTCATTATAAAATAAAATAATAATAATAATAAATGAAAATGATAAAGGAAATGATGTTAGAAGGTAGGAATATAATGAAGAATATTTTAGAAAATATAAAATATTGTAATATTACATGGAGGTGAAAATGTGATATATAGAGAGATAGTTTTGAACACATAAATAAGTTACGGATTATATAATATTGATAAAAGGTTAATAATAAAATAAATAAATACTAAAACAAAGTGAATAAGTAAATAAAAACAAAGTAATAATATAAATATTGATAAGTTACAAGATATGTATTAATGTGAATGGGAATAAGATATAATAAACAAGTGTTGTAAGGCAGCGTAGTCCTTGCCTAAGATAAATGGACAAAACCTGTTGTAAGATAAATGGTTCTTTTAGAATGTCTTTTACCCCGTTATTATTACGATATTGTGTAAAATGTTATACACTTGATAACCCTTAATTGACAGAAACAAAATCTGCTTGTAGAAAACATCAACAGTCCATGCTTAACCAATAGTCAATTTTTGGAATGTCTTGAACTCATTCAGAATATCCTCCACCCTTTTGTGCAACACGAGCCCATCTGTTATAAGCTGCTTGGACAAGTAAGGAAAACAAGCATTCATGATTGCATAATATGGATCTGCCTCTGATCCAATACCCTTTTGCATTGGAAATGCCTTAATAATGAGTGCAAAGTAAGGAGGAATCACAAAAGCATAATCTTCAGAAAGATTTTCCCCTAATCATTTACTTTTTGTGCCCTTCCTGCCTATGTTGATTGGCTGAGGATACAAGTATTTTTATAAGGTCTACAAGCTCAAAAATCTTGCAACACACCTTACTGATAAGAATTTTCAGAAACCATACCAATTGCGAAATTTTTTGTTCATTTCCCATTCACGCAATCACACCTTACTGATAAGAATTTTCAGAAACCATACCAATTGCGAAATTTTTTGTTGATTTCCCATTCACGCAATCACACCTTACTGATAAGACTTTTGATCACATATTTTGGTCTTTAATCCAGGCTCACCCGAAGAAATTATAGTTCACATACTACAAAATCTCACCTGAGGGTCTTTTGGCACTCATCCTAATGCAAGGTCATTTATCTATCTCCATACTCTTTTTACAATATGGCATAGCATATTCAATTTCTCAAGGTTTCTTAAAATATGTTTTTCTAGAAGACAAACTCCATCGATAACCACTCAACCTTTGTGCTGAAAACAACTCCTGAAAACGCGGGAAGAGCAAAAGAAACTTTGAAATTTGCAATGACAAAAGATTTCCATATGGTGCCTTCACAGTTCAAAATTTAATCCTTATCAAAATTGGATAAATACCTATGGCTTCTCCTTCCTTATGCTTTAGTCATCAGCATTGGCAATTTGTTAGAGACAATTCTACCTTCTACATACAAACTCATAATTTTGATATTCATGTGGTCAAGTCCAGGAAACACAAATTCTCAAGTTTATCAGTTTTATATTGATACAGGTGATGACAAATGGGAGGTACAAGAGCATACAACATAGAGAAGTGACAAACAAAGACAAATCCAGAGTATCCAATGCCGTCTTTTACAGTCCAGGATTCGATGCAGAGATTGGTCTTGCACCAGAGCTGATTGATGAAATTCATCCTTGCTTGTTCAGAAAATTTATACACGAATATCACATTAAATATTACATGTCTCACAAGCTGGAGGGAAAGAAATCTGCAAGTGCCAAATTCATACACGTTGTCGGCATTAAAATCTTAGAAAACACCAGCTGAGGTCAATACTTTATGGTTATCCCTGGACTTACAATTATCCTGAGACCTATCTTGTTAACTGGAACCTATATCGCTATCCTACTCTGTTTCTCTTCGGAAAACGCAGTAACCAGGGAGGGCTTGGTATCATGACATGCATGTATCTTGAGGGTTCTTAAAGTGTAAATTCTTAGTAGATAGATATGCCATTTTGAAAATGCATCATTAATCTCCGTAGACCTTATAGCACAGTAGAGAACCCACTGGAAACAACCAATGCCTACCCTACCCTCTATTGCCACTGGCAATGGACGGGTGCTACAGACCTCAACAAGTGTACGAACGAATTCCAAGGCCTCATGCTGGATGTGTCAAAACGATTTCCGAGTACTCAAGCGGCAAAACATACTTTTCTGTCAGGAACTGCATCAGCATGAAGTCAAGGGAGCTAGAAAAATTGATTTCTGGTTTGTGAGGTTCTTGTTGTTTATAAAGACTGCTTCACTGATAATGAAATTATAGCAATTGCAATCATTTTGAACTCGGCGTAGCTGGCAATAGACCTTTTTATTGTTGTATTTGACTATTTGCAGTTATCAATAACAGTTACAATGCTATATTTCACCATTTGCAGTCCTCAATGCTATATTTAACTCTAACGTTTTAAAGACTAAATAGTTAAGAGTTTTGTTTTAACCTATCTATTCATGGTGAATGGTATGTTGAATGAAAAGGCTATTTCTTATGTTGTTCAAGCCCTGTAATAGCAAACACCCTATATTTCTTCATATGTAATCAGCTGAAAGTTAAAAATAGAAGACATTATTCATTTGCCAAAAACATAAATGTCCTCTTGAAAAGACACGGATGCCTTTCATATTGTGAATTCAAATCCTTGCAAGGGCATGATAGATTTCATACTTAATTCATAAACATCACATATCTTCACAGCTTTTAAGATCTAAGATGCCTGTGACTGTTATGATTACATAAAAACTAATAAATACAAAATAAAAAGGATAATGAGATCAAATTCAGGTGCACTAGTACCCAAATAACAAACCATAATTATATTCATTTCATCTAAGCACCATGATGACAATAAGGCTGGAAGAAACATGATATCTAACAATTCAGAAACCCCTCTTGTGAGCAAAAGAATCCACCTGATGTTCATATTTCTTGTACAGAACTGGAACAATATGTATGAGAACAAGCACTAAGCAGAATAAATGATAAGAGAATCAACTTATGCAAGTTACAAGTTAAAATTTTTGTAACAACAGTAACATAAGTAGCCTGAGCAATATAGGCAATAGCCAGGAAATCAAACCAGCTTCCAATAACAGAGAGAAACCAAAGACCTGCAACTACCTGTGGAGTTCAAGGATTAAAATCATAGTTTTCTTAAACCCTTTGTTTCTGATCAATTTTGAATTATTGGCCCATCTGGTGCAACCTCATGTAAAACAACAAAAGCTCTGTTGACTTCAACTCCAAGTTGAGAAGCAACATTGTGAATTGCAACCTCTAAAATTGCAATTTCTGGAATAAGTGGTGCAGTTGTGCACAATATAAAGTATCCTATTACAATTCAGTTAAAGCAATAAAGTATCTTATTAAAACCAATTTAAAGGTATGGCATGATTTGCAGTAAGTTGTTGTCGTAAGTTTTCCATTAGAGAATCTACACCAAAAGATCCACCTAAATATCTACTCAAGAGGCATGTTAACAATATTTGAGATACAAGGCCTTTCACTACTTACAAAATGTATTCTTTGCATCCAATAATATTCAGTTATTGCTAAGACAACTTGATAAGAAATGAGAGGATTGTTATATTTTCAAGATCTCAAATATTTATGTCTAGTCATACATAAGGATTTTAAACCATTAATGTCCAGTTATACATAATAGTTTTAAACCATTGATGTCCAGTAGTACATAAGAATTTTAAACCATTTTCAGGCCTAATGAAATGTAAAATATTATTCTTGGAAAACAATAAACAAAAAAACTCCGTTTATCTTTCCTAATGACAATATTTATTATCTACATAATATATTTGTCTAGATATTAGAATATGTAAAACATAGGATGATGGATGGGATATGAGCTATTGTGTTGGTGGAATAAATGAGGCATCATACGTTTCTTACTATTATTCTGGCATTAAAATTCCACCGGCTCATTGTCCAAATAAATCAACATAGGAGGATGAATATACACATTGTGCATGGAATAATTCGGAAACAGGTCAAGGAAATCTCTATTTCATTATTGGTGATAGCTTGCGAGCCAGATTGGAACTTGTGATGTGGAGGAAAATGTGAATACCATCTTGTAATAATCTTGTAGTTTGCCATAGTTTTTGCACATAAGTTGCAAAACTATATGCATATTTTGATTGGGTAGAATAGATAGAAACAAATCATATTATTTGGACTCTTCTCAATGCATGAGATGACAACCTATAAAGTCAATGGCAAGTTACAATCATTCTATAAAGACAAGCTGCAAGAGAAGGACGAGCTAGAAGAATACCGAAGAACTTGTTTCACGAACTTTTTTTTTTGGTTTAACCGATATGCAGTATGACACTGTCCTCATTCAATGTAAATTTGCTATGCACGCAAAAGTCGCATAACATGTAGACAATATTTGTCTTTTTCTGTAGGTACATTTCATATGGAAATTCCATCAAGTCAGGGAGCACATCTTGTAATACAGGTTGTCTAATTGTATAATGTACAATTGTGTTGTTGAGGGTTCGGATAATAGCGTTGAGACGATGTTTGTATATGTAACTGCATTTCTAACTGCAACGCAGACAATCAATTGTGCCATCATTTATGAATGCAAAGGCATAAGCATGAGAATTACATCTGGCACATACAGGCTCAAAGGGGGTCGAGTATGCATTTGCTACTACCAATACACCCTCAACCTACATACATGAGAAAAGTAGTTAATATATCAAAGAATATAATATATATGTGAACAAAAAAAAATGTGCATGAAAATGTTTAATGCAAATTTTATTTGGAAATTGTGGATGGAAATGTATATGCATACATACAACAGTGGTGGAGGTAGTTAGTTTCTTGAGATCTTGTACTATGTATGTTCACAATTCTGTTACAAATGTTGCCTAGGTTGTGCGAAAGATCCTTTCTTTCACATCTCTTTTCTTCGTTATATTTTTGAAGAGCATTATTGGAAATTGCCCTTTCTGCAACTATTGTTCCATTGAGGAAAAAAAATGTGCATATGTGTCAAATAGTTATAACTGCAACATGTAACAGTTTAATAGTTGTGTAAGATGACTAAGAAATATCAGCATGCGAAATCAAAGGACAAAACTTGGTAGGGTGAATGGTATCGTTGCCTTGTCGTTGTTTGAATTGCCATATTTTATATGGAGAATGTGTTATAAGCCAAGTTTTCTTGCTACTGTGACAGCTGCACCAATGGTTGTGACGGGGTAAATTTCTTTGCTCTCTGCAAATCGGTTGATCGTCGTGTCTGGAATGAAATGATATTATGAGCAAACCGCGGACACCTTTTTGACAATACTTGTTTCATTAAGTGATATGATCTGATCACAATCACCATGGTCATATACTGTTTTCGGTATTATATTAAAATTTGTAATGGATATCCCATTACCGGGCAAGATATTTTTTGCATGTTTTTGGACAAATTGTGTAGGGATAGTCAGTGTGACTGTCATCATGGCTTCATTGTCTATCATGTCAGCATGCGCAATGCATCTAGTTTTGTTTGCCTTGTCTAAGTAGGTGTTGTAAACGACCATTATGTCTCAGACAAACACTTGTCTAGTTCGGTGGTTGTTCAAGTCTTCTATCAATAGTATACTGGGTGGTGTAACTCTGGGCCTGGCGATAGTTTTTGAGCAAAAAAAGTAATGTGGAGGGCACTTTGTATCACTATTTATTATTTTATTTTTTTTGCATGGATGTACAAGTAGATGCAGGATTTGGATGAAATGTGTTGGGTAGAGATTTGTAACCATACCTCTTAATCTGGGGAGTGTGCACTGTGACAGGCACCTCACTTGTAATCATTGATACTTCTTGCGAACTGAAAAGCAAGTGTTGTAGATGACATCAACATATTTGTTATTGCATAGATGAATAAATGACTGAGGATATTTGTTTTGTAAACATAGTAGGAGCATGAAAGATGAATCTTTACCTTTGGGCTTGTCATTCTGTTGACGTCTGTGACAATTGACTACTCATGCTTGTGTCGCTTGTCCAACGTTTTCTGATGAACACGAGAACATATATGGAATGTAAAGTGACAACTAAGTAAGCATGTGCATTGTATGTTGTTCATAATCGTTATGGATGTACGTTAAGCATATGCATTGTTCTTTCTTTAGTATCACTATTGGTTTGTCTTTTGGTAGATTGTAATTCAGCTTCCTCTGCTGTGGCACATAAGACTTCATCTGCTTCTACAATTAGTCTATTTCTTTCAATGTAGCAATGCAAAAAATACAGTGGACATAAAGATAAGTTGGTATGTAGGAAGATATGTAGTAGCTACATATAATAAATGAGGTACAACGCAGTAGAATAAAAAATAAATACAATAAATGAGACATAAAGCAATGGAGTAGAAAATAAGGGTAGAAACATGCACCTTTGTAGGTCTTCTTCTAGATTGTTGGTTAATACTTCTTCCTCTTGTCTAATTATTATATTTCTTTCAATGTAGAGGTGCAAAAAATACAATTGACATGAAGGTAAGTTTGCATGTAAGAAGATATGTAGACACATAGTAAATGAGATACAAAGGAATGGAATATAAAATAAGGATAGAAGCATGCACCTTTGTATGTGTTCTTGTACATTTATGGTTAAGGCTTCTTCCTCCTGTCTAGTTAATCTGTTTGTTTCAATGTGGGAATGCACAAAATACAATGGACATGAAGGTCAGTTGGTATGTAGGGAAAACAAGGAATATGTACATACAACAAATGAGATTCATAGGAATAGAGTAAAAGATAGAGTTAGAAGCATGTACCTTTTTTTTATCTTGATCCATGTTTGTGGTTATGTTGAGTTTTTTCTGTCCAAAATCTATTATAGACCAGAAAACATTAAGAAATCGGATGGCAGCATTTGAATGATTTTGTTATGTGCAACAAAGTATCCATATATGCTTTGAGACATCAAAATATGGATTTGTAATATGGATTGTTTGGTTTTGTGCAACAAAGTATCCAGATATGCTTTGATACATGGAAATGTGATTTTGTAATTTGGTTGATGTATATTTCATAATTCAAGAACAAGACAATTTGTATCGTGGTCGGACCAATATGTGTCTAAGATAAAGACTTTGTATTTTTCAATGGGCATATTTGACCATAAATGGTTAATAAGCGGGTTTTGTACATGGTTTATCTTATCCAAAAGAAAGCGGAGATTGTAATTGCACATGTAGTTTTCCATTTTTTTTGTTATGGCATTATTTTGTAGCATGTCAACATTTAAGTCTCCTAGAATGATAATGGTTTTGTTATGATGTAAATGGTGTAATTATTTTGAAAGAACAGTCATTATGTTGGTAAATGTTGCATGCAGAGCGACATAGAGATTCAATATTGCAATTTGTGATTCATGAAAAATTACTCTTACTAGTAGCATCTCTACATTTGGTTCTTTGAAATGCATATGCTCCAAAATTGATATATTTTTTTTCACTAATATCATCACTCCATGTGTAATGTAACTTGATATGCAATTGAAATTTGGAAATTGCTTGTTTTGCATTCATAATGTCATGTATGTTTCTTGTAAGCACATAATATCAGATTGCATTGTGTCATAGTCATTGAGTATATCATTCATATGTGTATTCAGGCTGCGTGTGTTAAGTGAGAGAATCAATACAGATGAGTTTGTTTGTATGGATCGATAATCATAGTCTAGATTCCATTTTGCAATAGTTTGAAGGCGTTGCATCTCAATATTGACTTTTTGTTTGACCTTGAAGTTATCTTTTGTAAGAGCGCTTAGCAAATACAAGGACTCTATGTTTTTGATATGGGATAGAGCTGTGTATACAAGTCCATGTATTCATATTCCAGCAGGTTCGAAGGAAACACTATCAAGTGTTAGGCCTTGTGATCTGTGAATTGTACATGCACATGCAAGTTGAATTGGAAATTGCTTTTGAATCTTTACCTGACCTGTCTTTGTTGATGTTGATATTGGTTTTGATATTCGCAATATAGATGTCCAATCATGTAAAGTGTTTGAATTATATAGATATGCTAACTTGTTGGCTTGTCGGTGCCCAATATGTGGGTCATGGAACTTAACCCATAGGACATCAAGTTCATATTTGTTGGTATATGCTTTGAATATCCCATCTGCACCATTGACGAGGCCATATTGTGAGTCATAGTTGCAGTGATATATTTTAACTAGCATGCCTAATTTCAGGACAAGTTGCAAAGGAAAAGTAGTTGTATGTTGATGACATGGTACATTGTTAATGTTGTCTTCTTCTAGGTCGACTGCATTGACGGTGATTTGATCACCAAGCATCAGTGATAACATGTACTTTTTATGCATTGTGACATCCTTGTTTTTGTAGAATAGGTAAGGGAAGGTTGGGTCTGTTGATGTCGGTCGCATGCAACTTGAATTGATAAATGCTAAGTCATCACGTGTTGGGTTGTTTGTTCAAATTCTATTTAGAATTGAAATAAAGTACTCATCTTTCTGGCGCATTGTAGTATGCAGTTCGAAGCATTTTATGTTGTCTTTCCAAAAGTCATGTATCGTTGTTTGCATGTTGATCATAGGATGTTCAAATATTAGAGAATCTTATATGGGTTGTTCTTGGTAAAAATCCCCACAGAATACCATATTGATGTTGCCAAAGTATTTGGTTTGGACATGTTTTATGTTTCTTAGATGATTGTCAATGGAATATAAGAAGCGAATTCCAATCAAGGAGGCTTCATCTATGAAGACAAGTTGTAGTTCACTATAAAGCTTTGACAAGGTATCCAGTGTTTCTTTGCCAAGTGGAAGAAATTGTGACTTGTTAAAAGCCATCAACAAGGCATAGTGGATTGTCATTCCACCTGCATTATATGCAACTTTTCCTGTATATGCAAGTATCAGTCCCTTTGGTTTCATAGGGTCACTCATAGTGTTTGAATCGTAGATCCGTATAAGCATTTGGAATAGTGATTTCGATATGAATGTCTTTCATGTTCTTACGCCATCTGTAAGGAACAAGTGCATAGGAGTGTGTATGCCTAAGCATTTCTTCATTGCAATATCCTTTAGAATTGCTTGTTTTTCTCGATTCAACAACTGTCTAATTCTGTAGTATTCATCGTTTTCGACATAGAAAGGATGGTCTGTTACTTTAAACCTGAGATTGATACGTTTTTCAGAGGCAGGTTCTCGAGGGAAAGGCAAATTTGCTTGCAAATAATAGGCTTCACGGTGAGTTGTAGTTGTTTTATGCTTTGTTGATATGTCATCAATATTGGTAGGGGTTTCTAGTTCGACAAGTGCACTTTCTAAATCACCCCATGTTGGGTTGATGTTGTACGTAAATCTAGCCTCATTGGCTTGTATTGTAGACTCATATAGAGTATATGAAGCTTCCCATGTAGGCAAGTTATGTTTTAGTGTGTCTTCATTGTGATCGAATGGAACATACAACAATAGTTTCTCTCTACAAAAGTTTTCATAGTCGATGTGTTTGTTTTATTTGAAAAAGCGTATTACATTTGGTTTTTTTCTTTTTGATATCTGTGTACCATTTTTTTTGGAATGTGATACAAATTTTGCAAGGCAGATGTGCTTAATGGTAGATGGGTGCTGGAGGTAGTAATCAATAATAGAGTGGCATATCACATCCTATGAATTATCAGGCTCTTACTTTAGAAGGACTAGTGGCTTAAGCATGAAAGTGCGTGTGTCAGGCGGAGATGTGTTTATGAAGACACATTTTCTCGAACCACAGTTCAAAGGTAGGGATAGTGTGATGTGGACTGCTTGTTGAGCAGACATTTGTTGGAGATTAAGTAATGTATTTCCAAGCATATGTATCATTTGAATAACATCAATTCAACCTTTTTCACATTCTTTGAGTATTCTCCTAAATGCATTTGTCATAGATTTGTCAACCTTTGTCATGTACGAGGTACAATATGATGCAGCAACATATGCGTTGAGGACATATTGCGCATCTGTATTTGAATTCCACATAATTGGCATCTCCTTGGAGAAACTGTTGTTCCAAATGTGCGAAGGTTTTCAGTTTAGGAAAATTGTTGGTTGCTTAAGTGTAGATTGTATAATTTGGATGTACTCATGTTTGGTTAGCTTTAGTTGCACTAAAAAGTCTTTGAAGGTCATTAAGTCATCAAAGCCTCCTTGTTCTAGAAACGTGAACAAAGATTTTGATTTGTCAATCAGAATATTTTCCTCCAAAGTAACCAGTTCGATAATTCTTGTCATTCTCATCGGCGGCATAGGGAATTTGTATCTGCAATGTGTTTTTTTTTGTTTTTTACAGCTTCTTGTATGGTAATGCCTATGAACTTTGGCAAGTTCTGGAACCAAATGATCTGTGTTTCATGTTACATACTTGTCTAGAAATTGCTCGATCTATGAGTTGTTGTCATTTCCATATATCGGTGCATCTTTTACCCATAATAATGCATGTTTGTGTTCACTGCCTCTATTTTGGAACTCAATTACAAAATAGTAGTCTGATATTCTTCCGAATAATGTTTTGTCATGACATATCAATTTCCTCAAATCATTCACTCTATGTCTGTAGTAACGAGTACATGTCACTAGGTCTTTTCTTATGAGGTAGTCAATGTCATAATTTTCCAATGTTTCTGTTTGTTTTTTCCTTTTCCTGTTTCTATATAATGTAGACAACATAGTCAACAATGGATTCCAATGATGCTCTGCACTTGTAAAAGTGATGAAAAATGTTGGAGGCCCCAATTGTCGGATCATTGCAAATATAATTTTTTTGTTTTGTTGCAGGTAGTCAGGGGAGATGCGAATGTTTTTGAAATTTATGTATCCAATATCAAATTTCAGGATTTTCTCCAGATTTTCTTTGTACTTGACATCTTTGGCCAATAGATTTCTTCCTCGTAACTGACCTTTTCTTATTCACACCCATATGCAAGAGATCACTTTCTCAATTATTATGTGCATTGTTTTGAAAAACAAATTTGTTGTGTGACAGGAGAAGTCACCGCTTGAATGTAGCAATTCCCATCGTACTATATTTTTGGTAGCTGAATCATTATGTGATGTCATTGTCATGCGGGTCTCCATAGAACAATGTTGGGAATTTCATTTCCTCTGCGAATTTGTCCTTGAAAATCCCAAGTTGACGTTGTCCTTCAGTAGGTGCGATTTCAACGATCTTGTCTTGCAATTCATGAATGCGTTGTGACTCAATGAATCCATGTATCAATGTTTCAGTAGGTCTTTCATTGTCTAATTCATCATCTGTATCAATTTCACTAGTAGTGGCAAAAGTCTGTGTAGAGTTGTCATTGTCTTGTTCAAGAACATGGTTCTAGCTCTCATTTATAAAGATGTTGTGTGCCTTGTATAGTGTTCTGGAACATAATTATTTCAATGCTTTCATGACAATTTGCACATGCACTCTACCTGTTTGGTATGCATTTTTGTACTGCAAATGTCTTTTGAGTGCTACAACAATTGTCATTGTTTCGTTCATGAATTGTTGTAAGTTTTAAACCTGTGAAGTAAAGCAATGCATATAGATTCTTAAGAAAAACAAAATTTAATCAATGGCTCATAGACAGAGTACACAAAGATTTTATACCGGAAACCCTCAACTGGGAAAACCTTTCTTATATTGATTATTTCGAATTTCACCATTCACTATGCAATATATACAATGTTTTTAGGTATTCCGTAGATACCAAAACCCTAATCCCTAAAACCGAGATTATTTTTAGTAAACCACTAAAAATAGCAAAAACTGCCCAAATTTTTTTTTGGGGCACTACCCCGAATGTCGTCAGCCTGAGGCTATCACCCATTGACGAATATTGTGCGTAACCAAGGGGGGGCATACCTTCCCCCCCCTAGGATTCCCCTAGGAAAGCGCCTGGCGCACATGACACAAAGAGCACTACTTGAGGGATCGTCAGACGCAGTTGTCATATCTGACATGCCCACACACACACACATGCAAAGAATATAACACATACCCAACATTCTCCCACTTGTTGTTTTCTTTGCATCTAGGGGTCCAGGGGATTATATAGTCAACAATCCAGGGAAGCAATACCCATTGTTACTCTACACCAGGAGAACTTTTCTGTGCTCACAGAGTTTGTCAATGAATCTGCAACATTCTTCAAAGTGTCAACCTTTTTCAGCAACACCTTCTTTTCCTCAACCATGTCTCTCACAAAGTGATACTGAACATCAATATGCTTTGTCTTTGAATGATAAGATGGGTTCTTTGCCAGGAAGATTGCACTCTGACTGTCACAATCTAATCTCATTGCTTGTTGTACCAACCCAATACCTGAACACAATCTTTGTAACCATACTGCTTCCTTGCTTGCATGAGTGGCTACCATGTATTCAGCTTATGTAGTTGAGAGTGCCATTATAGCCTGTCTTTTGCTCATCCAACTGATTGTTCCTCCAAATAGGTTAAACACATACCCACTTGTAGATCTTCTGTGATCCAAATCTCTAGCCGAGTCTGCATCAACAAAGCCATGTATGTCCAACACTATGTCCAATCCTGGTCTTCCTTGGTAGCACAATCCATAACTGGTAGTGCCATGCAGATACCTGAAGACCCTCTTTACTGTTGTCCAATGCTCCTTCCCTAGTTTTGACATATACTTGCTCAAAGCTCCCATTGCATGTGCAATGTCTGGTCTAGTATAGACCATTGCATACATCAAACTGCCAACTACATTGGCATACAAAACAAGGGACATGTCCTCTTCTTCTTCCTGTGTCTTGGGACACTGATTTGTAGATAACTTTACACCTATAGGAATAGGAACCTTGATCGGTTTACTTCCATGCATATTAAACCTCTGCAATATTGTCTCAACATATTTTCTATGATTCAACCAAAGTTTCCTATTTGCACGATCTCTTTTAATCTCCATTCCTAGAATGAAGTTAGCAGCATCGAGATCCTTTATGTCAAATTTGGAGGATAGTTGTGATTTCACTTCCTTGATAACATCCATGTTATTTCCTACCAACAACATGTCATCAACATACAACACTACATAAATGAAGTGATTACCAACCAGCTTAGGATATACACAGTGATCAGCCCTGCTTCTTACAAATCCCAATCCAAGGATGTATGTGTCAAACTTTTGGTACCACATCCTAGGTGATTGCTTTAGACCATATAGTGACTTCTTTAGCTTACAGACCATCTCTTTCTTTCCCTTCACTACAAAGCCTTCTGGCTGCTTCATGTAGATTTCTTCTTCCAGATCCCCATGTAGGAATGTTGTCTTCACATCCATATGTTCCACTTCAAGATCAAAAGAAGGAGCAATAGATAAAAGAAATCTAATAGAAGTTAACTTAGCAACAAGAGAAAAAATCTCACCAAAGTCAATTCCCTCTACCTGGGAATAACCTTTTTCTACTAACCGAGCTTTGTATTTCTCCACTTTACCTTGTGCATTAAACTTCTTCTTAAACAACCATTTGCTACCAACATATTTTCTTCCAGCTGGCAACTCAACTATATCCCATGCCTCATTGTTATCCAAAGCATCCATTTCTTCAACCATGTCCTTCTTCCAGAGTTTACTATCCTCTAAATTCATTGCTTCCCTGACAGTTCTGGAATCATCATCAGTAATAGATAAAGAAAAATTGGAAAAGAAATCAGGTGGACTATACCTTTTTGGTTTCCTTTTATCTCTCACTGATCTCCTCAATATTGGGGTATGAGGTTCTTATTCTTCTTCTTCTGCTTCCTCTTCTTTAGATGATTCAGATTTTGCATCATCCAAATCAAGCTCTATTTTCTCAGGTTCATCTTGCATTGGTAGGAATTCCTGTTTGGACACATCTTTTACCTCTCTGAAAACAACATCTTGACTGTAAACATTTTTCTTGGTTTCTGGGTTCCAAATCTTATAACGTTTCACACCATCTTTATAACCAATAAAGATACACTTTTCAGCCTTGTTATCCATCTTACTTCTATTTTCCTTTGGAACATGTACATAAGCATCACAACCAAACACTCTAAGATTTTGAAGAGAGGGTTTCTTTCCATACCATACCTCGTGTGGATTTTTATCATCCAACGCTGATGAAGGTGATTAATTGACTAGGTAACATGATGTACCCATTGCCTCTGCCCAGAATTCTTGTCCTAACCTGGCACTGCTTAGCATGCTCCTTGATTTTTCCATCAGTGTCCTATTCAACTTTTCTGCAAATCCATTCTGCTAAGGAGTGTATGGAGTAGTCTTCTAACTCGCTATACCACACTTCTTACAGAATTCTTTGAATTCATTTCCATAGAATTCTCCACCATTATTTTTTCTCAATACCTTTATTTTCTTCTCTGTCTGATTTTCTATCAGAGCATTAAACTCTTTAAATTTATCAAATACCTCAAATTTATTTCTAAGAAAATAAATCCATGTGTTCCTTGAAAAATCATCTATGAATGAAACATAATACACAGATTTACCTAGGGATGGAACAGGAACATGTCCAAACACATCACCATGTATCAACTCTAAGATCCCCTTTTCTCTTGTAGCACCAGATGGGAATCTTACTCGATTATGTTTACCATATATGCAATGTTCACAGAAATCAAAATCCAGAGTGCAATTAGACATACCTTCAACCATACCTTTACCGTGTAGTGTTCTTAGGCCCTTTTCTCCAATATTCCCCAGTCTTTGATGCCACAACATGGTCTTCTTTTCTGGGATAATATTGGCCTTGTCTCCTTCATTTCTCTGCTCAGGAACAACAAAACTGTTACACCCATTAGTATAAGTTCTTCCCAAAAACTTGAACAGAGTTTCACACCGAACTCCCCTCATCAACACCATTGCTCCTCGTACCATCTTGCAAGTGTTCTTTCCAAATATAGTATCCACTCCTGCATCATCCAACTTTCTTACAAATATTAGGCTCCTGGCAAGTTTTGGAATGTGCAGAACCCCAGGGAGAGTTATAATCCTTCCATCTTTTAGCAACAACTTAACCCTTCCATGTCCCATGATTTTTGTTGTCGAGCCATCTCCTAGGAATACATCACCACCATCATATTTTTCATATTCAGAGAACCACTCCCTGTGAGGAGTCATATGGTATGACGCACCTGAGTCGATCAATCATACATCATGTTCTGCATGTGTACTTGTAGATGCCAGGTAAACATCACCTCCTTCTTTAGTGGAGGTTTTCTCCTCTGTGGAAGAGGTACTATCAGATCCCTTTGGTTTGTCAACCTTCTTAGACTTGCAATCTTTCTTATAATGCCCTGTTTTACCACACTTCCAACATTTCCTCAAAGATTTTCCTGGAGACTTAGATCTACCGGTAGATTTAGATCTCCACCCCGAAGGCTTACTAGGGTTCCTGTCTTGGGTACGCCCTCTTACAAATAAAGCATCTGTGTTGTGACCGTCCATGCTTTTTCGCCTCATCTCTTCAGATAACAAGGATGCAACTACATCCTCATACTTCAATGTAGATTGAGTGGTACTACAAATTGCTACAACCAGATTATCCCAAGAGTCTAGCAAAGAACATAACAAAGTAATACACTTATCTTCTTCTACAATCGTAATATTAATAGAGCCAAGTTGACTTACCAGAGTATTAAAGGCATTTAGATGTTCTGTCACAGAATCTCCATCTTCCATCCTAATATGATACAACTTATTTCGAAGAAACAACTTGTTTACCAGGGAATTTGATTGATACAAATTCCCCAACTTATCCCATAGTTCCTTGGCCGTAGATTCTCCTGAGACATTGAACAACATCGAATCTTCTAGGCAGAGTCGAATAGTACTCATTGTTGTTTTGTCCAACTTCTCCCAATCTTCCTTCGACATACTAGTAGGTGGTGTACTAGTAGTTTGTGCAGTAGTAGGTTGTGTACCAGTCGTCTATGTGCCAGTAGGCTGCGTACCAGTAGGCTGTGTACCAGTAGACTATGTACCAGGATCCACAACGATCCATTGTTCTTTGTCTACAAGAAGGTCCTCCATCTTCAACTTCCATAGCTCAAAGTTTTTACCGTTGAACTTCTCTATCTCGATTCTAGAAGAACTCGCCATTCCTCTTTCTACACTCAAATCACCACTGCAAAAGCTCCCACTAAACCCAGGTTTATCACAAAACCAAGATAAACTTGATCTATCAAGACTGAGCCAAACCCTCAACAACAAAGGCATCCCTCTGAAGCCAAAAATGAGCTATGATACCACATGTAAGTTTTAAACCTGTGAAGTAAAGTAATGCATATAGATTCTTAAGAAAAAATAGAATTTAATCAATGGCTCATACACAGAGTACACAGAGATTTTATACTGGAAACCCTCAACCAGGAAAACCTTTCTTATATTCATTATTTTGAATTTCACCATTCACCATACAATATATACAATGTTTTTAGGTATTCCATAGATACCAAAACCCTAATCCCTAAAACCAGGATTATTTTTAGTAAACCGCTAAAATAGCAAAAACCGCCCAAAAACAATTTCAGGGCGTTGCCCCAGGCTACTGCTCGTTTCCGAACGTTGTGCGTAACAAAGGGGGGGCATACCTACCCCCCCTGGGACTCCCCTATAAAAGTGCTCGGTGCACATGACACAAAGAGCACTACTAGAGGGATCGTCAGACGCAGTTGTCATATTTGACGCGCCCCCCCACACACATGCAAAGAATATAACACATACCCAACAATTGTGGCAACGCTTTTTGCAAAACGTCTAGTTGGACATGCACGTTAATAATTGAACCTGTTAAGCCCATTTGGGATTGTTTATAGCCTCAGGGTATGATTTGTGCAAATGTAATTCATAGAGACACAAGCCACTCCTCAAGTTTTGTAAGTGTACTTACATCTGGTAACGGTGTGTTACATCTTATTTGATCAGGCGTTTCAAACTGTGGCAATTTTCCATTTTGGAGTGACCTTTTGCATGGAAGACATATTTTTCTATTGGAGAATGTTCTGTCAGTTAGTGTCAAGCTGACGTATTTTCTTTGCAAATCAAGGGTGAAACACTTAATGTTCTTTGCGAAATTCAATTCTTTGCAAATTGCACATGCAATGCCAGGGGTGTCTTCAATTTATTTCATATAGATTTGATTTGCATCTCTTTTTCCTAGACGGGAACATGTAGCAGTTGTTCGTTGTTTTTCAATGCTAGCATTGCACAATGTTTTCTTTAATTTATGACACAAGCACTTTCGGATATGTAGCTGCATTTGTTTCTTTCACGTATGTTTTTTTTCAACATATGGTAGGTCAACTTATGGTTGTCACTTGAAACTAGTCTCACTTGTGCACAAGGCATGTTGAATTTGGAACTGACATGTGTTAAGAGCATTGCTTCCTCACCATCTTGATGTTGCAAATCATGATGGTCTTTTTCGGTGACGCTTTGATGTTTGTGTTCAGTAGGAAGTGTGTAAATGTGATCGTGTTGTGCACGCACAACCTTTTTCAGGTTGTGATATGTTAGTTTGCGTTTCTTGCTTGGGCTCGCTATCACATCATGATGATCAGTCATACATTTCAGTAGTTTAGAAGGAAGTGCACTAATGTATTCATGGCTTCCACGTATGACCTTTTTCAAATTGTGATAAGTTAGTTTGCATTTTTTTCTTAAGCTCTCTATGAGATGATCACATCTGGGATCAGTTTCATTGTGACTAGATAGCATGCAACGCTTACATAAACTTGATGTGGTTTGGCTAGCAGGAGTAGTGTATCATGAATTGGAATTATTTCTTATCAAAGGTTGATAGTGGATGTGTGGTGTATCTGTTTTGAATGAAATGATGTCAATTGTCTTAGAGTAGTTTGACTCGACAGAGCGAAAATGGACAGAACCATCTACAAGGGCTGACCAAACCTGGATATTTACTCTGAATATGATAGATGTCCATTGTAAACAAAATGCCCCACCTTCTATATTTCCTTCCTCATATGGCATTGCCATATGTATAAGATATTGTTGCCAACTTTCAAGTGTTTGCATACTTTGTATAAGATCAGTTGGAAGGTGTTCATGCAAGCAGTTGAGTGCATGTTGACTCCCACCTATAAACGCATTGCAAAAGGATTTCACAATGCAAAGGCGCAGCGAGTGGACATCAAATTCTGTTGCGACCAAGTATCAAATTGCATTGAACAAACTATCTCCACGATTCGATGTACTAGTTGTTGCTACGTCTAATCCATTGGAGTGCATGCTATGCATAATTTGTTTGCAATGTGATTGAAGGTATTTGCAGGCGAGGGACAAGTACATATTAGATCCTCCAAGACTGCACATGGATAATTTTTTATAGAGAAATGGTTCGTAATGACCACTAAGAGGATTGGCATCATGGAACAAGATGCAATATGGATCTCTAGATGCAGTTTTGTTGAATAGTAGATATCTTGTCTTTCTTGTTAATGACCAAATTCCAATTGATATATTTAGCCACTTAGCTAGCCATCGTATACAAAATGTATCTCCCCATAGTCCTCTTTCATGTGGAGGTAGGATTGTAGATGCAGATAATCGCATCTTGGAAAGATACGTACTGACATCATCAATCCCATGCAACTGATAAAGAAAATCAGATGCCAATTCACATTCATACGACCCTAATGCCTCAAGGTTTCCAATGTCTAAGCAGGCCAAGAAATGATCTATCAGTCTATTGCGTAGCTCGGTTGAGGAATAACGAAAGTGCAATAGAACTTGAAATGCATCAAAGAGGCAATCTCTTGCAGTGTACGAAAATGCATCTAATCTGAAAAAGTTATTGTTATGCAATACCTGGTCAATGTTGTCATGTACAATGGACTATGCATCTATTTCATAGCACTCAACATCTAAATAGTGATTCCATCTTTTAAATTTTGATTTTCAAGATGTTTCTTACTTATGTGCAGATAATATGCAAGTAGCACGAAAGATAAGTATAGGTTAGTGTGTGCACAGCTAGCTTGTTGTGTCTTCTTCAACCTTGGTGCCCTCAACTTCAGTACTCTGAAGTTGCTATAGCATATGACAAAGAAGCAAAGCAGTAGCAACTGTTTCAGTATATAGAAGAGATAATGCAAATCAAACAATATTATAAACCAGCATCTTGTTTAGTATAAAGAACGAAATATGTAAAAAGTACTAAATTTCCAATGTAAATTCAGAACAGAAAATCTGCGTAGTCCATTCAAAGAATCTGCATAGTACTAAAGATGACATTTCATTAAACGTTTTATTTTGATGAATCATGACTGTTTGGTAAGTAACTAAAAAAGTACATCACTGTATATATTCCATAATTACATGAAAGAAACTAAACCATTATATCTGCAGCAAGTGTAAAACAATATCAATTCAGAGTTGATCAAGTTTGAATTGGCTAAGTATGCAGGACTAAAGAGCAATTCCTAACAAATTTAAAGCAATATTGTTGAGCTGAATTTTGAAACAATTTAAAAGAAATTGATGTACTTTAACAATACCGTACCCAGTTAAAACAACCAGCAGGTGAGGGACAATGGGACAAGTAAATCCATGGGAGTGCATGGTAAATCCTGATGAGCCCAAGACTGGCCTTATGTTGTTGCTACGTCTAATCCATGGGAGTGCATGCTATGCATAATTCGTTATCGGCGACTTTGCCCTCATTCTTAGATAGAGTAATTACGTATATAAYAGAAGGCTATGCAAAGCAGTCAATCTGCACGTGTTAAGTAGCATTTTATTATGGCCACCACAGGCCGGTAACATCTGTTTACTGTGAAAGCATGGAAGGTTTCAACTGATAATTATTAAATTATTATTGATTTAAATAATCAGTTTACTGTGAAAGCATGGAAGGTTTCAACTGATCATGCATTAAATCAAGGAATTTCAATTCTATGCAAAATTATTTATACAAGCTGTCAGTTACTGTTATATTTTCCCCTTCTATTATTATATTTTGTAGGACGATTATTGCAGTTCTGTTTCTGGTGGAGAAGGAATTTCAAGCAAGAAAAATCTGGAGGCCAAAGTTTCTAGGACAGTTGGAATGTGTTTCTTTTTAAAATGCTGTTGAGAAATTGGCTTTATCTGTCTCATAAAATTTAGTATGCCCAAAAGCCAATAGTAATATCAAGTACAGTCTTTCTACTTAGACACAAACTAAGAAAAGGATGCACCAATATATGACTAAAGGAAACGCACTTCGTTTTGGTATCAGTTGGTTTTCTGATGTATTTCAATTAACTACAAGATATTCTGCGTTACTGAGCAGGGGAAATTTTTTGGTGACAGTCAATTGTTATGTCTTCCAGGTGGGAAGTTAACAATTAATTTCAATTTTGAAAAATGTGTTTATGCCTCAAAATGTTGCAACTTATGACCACAAAGATGGATATGCAATGGCTCACAATCTTCACCTGCTGTGTATGTCGAACTTGAAATAGTGAACTTTTGAAGGATAGTACTTGGTAAATGCCATAGTGCATGTTATTAGCAGTTTGGAATTGAAGTTTTTTTTACCAAACACAAATTTATATTAAATGCAGAGCGACACCCTGGACTCCCATATAGTAGAGCAGAATTCTGTTTTTTCCCTTGAGAAAAACATGCTTGTATGTAGGCATAATACAATCTTCCGATGAAGAAACTCCTCAGTTTCTACACATCTGGCTGAAACTGACATTATGCTTCTGAAGTCCTAAGTTCTTAACTGATGTGAGAAAGTGATGAAGGTACCTGAATACATGTCCATTCATTGCTGGGG
The DNA here is from genome assembly GCA_009831015.1 of Picea engelmannii. Taxonomy (NCBI): domain Eukaryota; kingdom Viridiplantae; phylum Streptophyta; class Pinopsida; order Pinales; family Pinaceae; genus Picea; species Picea engelmannii. The sequence continues at coordinate 438,252 of ML782290.1, forward strand.
AGCATGCAGATTCATGAGGAGAGAGGAGGGGATAATGTATGACATAGCATTCATCCTCTGTCAGATGGGTTGCTTGTTGAAGATGTGCATTTTATTGAGGCTGCACCAAACATGAGTGAGAGATATTGGGGAGAGAACCTGGGAGAAATTCTTAATTTTGAAAATCAAATTGTTAATATTTGTTTGAGAGGTTTGAGCCTTGCTGTTGACCAGGTCCAAGTCCAATGATTCCCTCTCAGCTTTGATTAAGCTTTGATGATTCCAAATTGGTGTAAGTCCAATTTGGTGATCCAATGTAGCTTTTGCGGAGTAACTTTGATGACTTTTTAAGGCCTACTTTTAGCTTCAATTGTTTTCGAGATGAGGTCATAACCTTTGCTAATTCTCGCAGTGGGATCAACTGGTAAGGTTAATTTTGTTGGAAGCTAGCCAGACTCTCAAGATAATTAGTCCAGTGGTGAGGATCTTAACCTTTTTTGGCAGCAGCTTTGGTCTGAAAGGGCCAGTCTCCAAGAACTTTCCAGTTTGCTGGAGGGCTTTCGTATCTGAGGTGGCACTATCAAGCAGTACATACCAGAGAAGTTGGGCTTCTTTTGTTTCTTTCACAGAAAATGCACCAGGAAGACCTTATGATTCCTTGTTTATTGAAGGCAAGTGACCACTGTTTCGACTGAGTGACAGATAATTAGGGTAAGAAAATCATGTTGAAGGGTGCTTTTACTAACTTTGATGGCCTAGCGTAGGATATTTCGTATTTAAGAGCGGAATTCAATGTTAGAACTACTAAAAAACAAGGGAATCACCACTAATAAGTATTAAGGTATGATTCTTGGTAACATTTCTAACTCCATTCTCTTCTGGTGGGAGGGATGACGACTTCGAACAGGGAAATGTTTATAAGATAAACTTTGAACACTTGATTGAAATCGTGTTTAGTGTTTTGTTCTCCCAATTATTCTATTTATGGTTTTTGGTTCTCGTAATAACTTATGTCATTTCATTCATTCTAATTAAGTAATATGTGAGAATTGCTAATAATCCATTCAAATTCAAATAGGATGATTTGTATTCATGATTTTGGTAATAGTTTAATTGATTATGATACAGTTTGAGTGGGCCTAATGGTTAAGAACATGTGTTTTCTCTTAAGAGGTTACAGGTTCAAATCCAGAGGGGGGTAAGGTATGTATACCTTTGTAGACTTTGGTGTGCTGGCTTGGCCGTAACCTTAAAAATAGATTATTATTATTATTATTATTTATGAAAATGTTAATAAGAGTTATAGATGAAAATGTTAAGAGTTTTTAATTAAATAAAAAATGTTAATAGTAGCTTAGTTTAATATCAATTTTTATTTTATATATATATATATATATATATATATATATATATATATATATATATATATATATATATATATATATATATATATAATTTTCAATAAAAGTAAATGATTTTTTTTTTAATTAAAAAATTAAATTTTATTGTGTTTTTATAGATAATATATAGTACATCTATCACAATTTCACTTTAGTCTCTATTTATATACATTCCATTTTATGTTAATTCATCAATTTTATAAAATTTATTCATATTATTAATTATTATTATTTTAATACATATATTATGAGTAATAGAGTTTTTTTTTTAAATTATAAAAAAATAATTTTACTGTCTTTTTATAGATGGTGATGATGGTGGCGGTGGTTAATATCCATTGAAACAAAACTTTGTCTATATGGGGCCTTAAGAAAGGTAAGAAAAGTACTTGGTTTTAAGAGAAACATTCTTAAATCACCATACTTTTAATGACTAAAAAAGTTAGGAAGGTGGGTAATGTTGGCATTTGGGATGACAAGTCGGCACAAAAGTGCTGGATGAATCAAGTCGATGCATTAAAGGAGGAAAATGAGAATTATTCCTAATTTCTTCTTCAAGGCGAAGGCCTTGAATTCTCCTCGATATACAAGGAGGTTGGTTAGCCACTTTGATGTGTCAACTCTCTGTGGGACCACGATACACGTCAACCTAAGAAAGTCTATGATTGTCGAGCACACTAAAAGAAACATTCCTATATGGAAACAACAGACACAAAAAGGCCTTGTTAATACTCTGACTCATGTGGATTAAGTCCCGAGACCATAATAGTCACAAGGCAGGGTAAAGGGTCTTTCAGACGAAGGAAATGGTTCGTTAAGTCTCTTGGACCAACAAACGAAGGAATAAGAAGTGGTTATCCCAACCTCCACTGACCAACCTTATCTGGTGCAAGTATCCATTCTTCACAGGGTGCCCTCCAACAACACTGAAAAGTGTGATGTGAAATATTCCCCAGGTACGAACGACACATATACGGACGACTGATTCCATAAATGCTCATATGCTTCAACATCAAACCTCACAATATATTGTTGGACGTCGACTTTCACCCAAAAGTTTCTGATTTTGGTCTCACAAAACTTTGCGGGAAGGGAGACGACAATATCTCATTGACTTCCACGAGAGGGACGTCGGGATATGTTGCGCAAGAGGTGTTTGACAGAGCTTTGAGCCCTATTACAGATAAATCAAATGTCTATAGTTTTGAAATGCTTTTGCTGGAAATTGTCGAGGGAAGAAAGAACTTTGATTGGAAGGTGTGTCGTTTTAGTCAGTTTTACTTCCCTGAATGGGCTTTCAAGCTGCTTGAGAGTGGGGAGTTGGAGATGAGATTGAGAAGAGAAGGAGAACTGAAAGCAGAAGATGAGGAGAAGGCAAGAACACTGGCTAAAGTTGGATTTTGGTGCATCCAGTACAATTACAGAGATTGCCCAGGTATGAGAAGGGTTGTCCAAATGTTAGAAGAAAATGGAGGCGACGTCCCCAACTCTCCCTTGCCCTCGAATTCCTCCTTCGTTGAACCTGAAAAGCTTTTATTGTCTTATGCGGAAGAATCTTATTCAATCGAAATTAATTAGTAGATTTCCGCATTATAGACCGGGTTATTTAATCCAGTCTTTGTTGACATCCAGGGAAATTTCATTTATGAAGGTCAAGGATGGTAATTCAAATTAGGTTATTTAATCTAGTCTTGTAGATATTCAGGGAAATTTCATTTATGCAGGTCTAGGAAGGTAATTAGGTTAAAAATATTTTATTTATTGTTGTCTCTCTATTCGAGTTGTGTATTACCAATGTACATTGTCAATGTGGGTGATTCGAGTCGTGTGTGTTATCAATGTATACTTTCAATGTGGGTGGAAGCCAAGGCTGAAAGGAATTAGGCATGCATTCCATTCCCCAGTCATGTTGTTATCATAATTTTATTTTTCAAAATGTTGGTTATTAAATTGGGGATAAATTTGGTTTCTCTACTATGTTATTTGTTATTATTAAAATTTCATGACCTAATTTTTGCTAAAATTAAATGTTGGATTGATTATATTGTTGTTTTAATGAAGAAATAAATTCAATACTATCAAATACTTAATACAATGGATGGCGCAATTTAAACATGTGATATCTATAACTCAGTCAATTCAAAAGATTATTGTCAAATTAAAAATCACATCTCATATTTACAATTTAGTTAATTCAAAAAATTATTGTCCAATTAAAAATACTAATTTTCCCTTATATTATTTTTAATGATTCTAATACAACTGGAACGAATGGTACAATCCAACTTATTATTGTCAAATTAAAATTATTCATTTGCCCTTATATTATTTTAAGTGGCTGAAAAATGATCAATTAATCAAGCTTATTATTTCAATGATCAATTATTTTAGAGTGTATTTTATTATTTCAAAGTTTCTTTGAAATTTGGAATTTTGATCAAAATTCCTGTCACTTAAAAGGAGCAAAAGGTGTATTTGATTCTATTAGCTAGATTTCAAATTGTTGTATTTTATTATTCAAATATCTATTTTGTTCAAAAAATTTATTGAGTAATAAGATAGGGGAAGACTACCTTGGACCTCAAACATATAAGGGAAGACCACCTCAAACTTGACATAAAACATATAGGAAAAGAGCACCTCAAACTTCATATAAAAAATTTACTAGTATTTTTTTTTTTTAAGTTAATGCATTATAGATCTCAATAGATAAGGGGAAGAACACCTCGGACTTCACATAAAGATTTATATGTGCACTATTATCACATATGAAGAGATTTAACCAAATACCAAAGATGTCAAATTTTGCATGCTCCATAGTAGAAAAGGTAGGGTAAAAGGATTTAGAAACCACATACTTTTTCATTTTGCACAAATAAGTGTATTGTTTACTTATTTTGATCAAAATTCCAAATTTCAAAGAAACTTTGAAATAATAAAATACACTCTAAAATAATTGATCATTGAAATAATAAATAATAAGCTTGATTAATTGATATTTTTCAGCCACTTAAAATAATATAAGGGCAAATCAATATTTTTAATAGACAATAATAAGTTGGATTGTACCATTCGTTCCAGTTGTATTAGAATCATTAAAAATAATATAAGGGAAAATCAATATTTTTAATTGGACAGTAATTTTTTGAATTAACTAAATTGTGAATATGAGATGTGATTTTTAATTTGACAATAATCTTTTGAATTGACCGGATTATAGATATCATGTTTAAATTGCACCATCCATTGTATTAAGTATTTGATAGTATTGAATTTATTTCTTCATTAAAACAACAATATAATCGATCCAACATTTAATTTTAGCAAAAATTAGGTCATGAAATTTCAATAATAACAAATAACATAGTAGAGAAACCAAATTTATCCCCAATTTAATAACCAACATTTTGAAAAATGAAATTATGATAACAACATGATTGGGGAATGGAATACATGCCTAATTCCTTTCAGCCTTGGCTTCCACCCACATTGAAAGTATACATTGATAACACACACGACTCGAATCACCCACATTGACAGTGTACATTGGTAATACACATGACTCGAATAGAGAGACACCAATAAATAAAATATTTTTAACCTAATTACCTGCCTAGACCTGCATAAATGAAATTTCCATGAATGTTTACAAGACTGGATTAAATAACCCAATCTGAATTACCAACCTTGACCTTCATAAATGAAATTTCCCTAGATGTCAACAAAGACTGGATTAAATAACCCAATGTGTAATGTAGAAATCTACTAATTAATTTCGTTTGAACAAGATTCTTCCGCATAAGACAATAAAGGTTTTTCAGGTTCAACGGAGGAGGAATTCGAGGGTAAGGGAGGATTGGGGATGTCGCCTCCATTTTCTTCTAACATTTGGACAACCTTGCTCATACTTGGGCAATCTCTGTAATTGTACTCGATGCACCACAATCCAACTTTAGTCAGTCTTCTTGCCTTCTCCTCATCTTCTGCTTTCAATTCTCCTTCTCTTCTCAATCTCATCTCCAACTCCCCACTCTCAAGCAGCTTGAAAGCCCATTCAGGGAAGTAAAACTGCCTAGAATGACACACCTTCCAATCGAAGTTCTTTCTTCCCCCGACAATTTCCAGCAAAAGCATTTCAAAACTATAAACATCTGATTTATCTGTAACAGGGCCCAAAGCTCTATCAAACACCTCTGGCGCAACATATCCCAGCGTCCCTCTTGCGGAAGTCATTGAGATATGGTCGTCTCCCTTCCCGCAAAGTTTTGCGAGACCAAAATCAGAAAATTTTGGTGGGAAGTCGACGTCCAACAATATATTGTGAGGTTTGATGTCGAAGTATATGCACATTTATGGAATCAATTGTCCGTATATGTGTCGTCTGTACTTGGGGAATATTTCACATCACACTTTTTAGTGTTGTTGGAGGGATCCCTATGAAGAATGGATACTTGCACCAGATAAGGTTGGTTAGTGGAGGTTGGGATAACCACTTCTTATTCCTTCGTTTGTCGGTCCAAGAGACTTAATCAACCCTTTCCTTCGTCCAAAAGACCCTTTACCCTACCTTGTGACTATTATGGTCTCGGGACTTAATCCACATGAGTCAGAGTATTAACGAGGCCTTTTGTGTCTGTTGTTTCCATATAGGAATGTTTCTAGTAGTGTGCTCGACAATCATAGACTTTTTTAGGTTGACGTGTATCATGGTCCCATAGAGAGTTGACAGATCAAAGTGGCTAACCAACCTCCTTGTATATCGAGGAGAATTCAAGGCCTTTGCCTTGAAGAAGAAATTAGGAATAATTCTCATTTTCCTCCTTTAAGGCATCGACTTGATTCATCCAACACTTTTGTGCCGACTTGTCATGCCAAACGCTGGCATTACCCACCTTCCTAATAACCTTTTTAGTCATTAAAACTATGGTGATTTAAGAATGTTTCTCTTAAAACCAAGTACTTTTCTTACCTTTCTTAAGACCCCATATAGACAAAATTTTGTTTCAATAGACATTAATCACTGCCACCATCATTGCCCTTTATAAAAAGACAATGAAATTATTTTTTATAATTTAAAAAAAAAAACTCTATTACTCATAATATATGTATTAAAACAATAATAATTAATAATATGAATAAATTTTATAACATTGATGAATTGACATAAAATGGAATGTATATAAATAGATATTAAAGTGAAATTATGATAGATGTACTATATATTATCTATAAAAACACAATAAAATTTAATTTTTTAATTAAAAAAAATAAACACTCATTTTATTCTATTATAAAATAATGTACCGCTAGGTTTCTAAGAGCTGATTAATTATCAAATTTAAAAGTTCATTTTGGTTTTGAATGTATTGAAGTTGATTGAGTGTCAAATGGCAAAGTGAAGGGTTCTATGCAGAGTGTCACGGACGCTGTGAAGAGCCCCTTTGGTGGTAGCGAGGTAAAATAGGGCAACTGAGGATGACTGTCGTGTCGTGCCATGCTTAGCCTATAACTGTAGTTTGCCTTGTGAAGGCAAAAATCTAATAATTCTCACATTTCGGTCTATAATAACTACAAGTAGATGAATCATAATTTTAGACTCTGAAGATGATTGTCTGTCTTTCTACATGATACTTAGAATATTTGACACACTTGAGAGTTTTTTTTTTAAGTGTTTAATGGAATAATGCAGATCTTGTGTTCCGCTATTTATGGTGTTTGCAGATTGCGCTTTTTGCTGTGTATCCAGAAATATTTTTTATAATTTACAAAGTCTCAAAATAGATTATGTTAATTAGATAATTTACGTAGTCCTGAAGTTTTCAGTTAATAAACGAGTTCTATTCTTGTGAAAAAGATTCATGTTCTTTATTTATTTATTTTCATTGTCACTTATACCATTCCTTAACTGTCAGCCTTAAAACAATTTGCTCACATTAATGGACTTATTTCTATGAAATACACTCTATATTTATTATCAACTAAACTCAAAAAATAATTATGGTCCAAGAATAATCTTCATAAATCTTGACAAGCTACATTTTAAAATATTATGATCTTAGTCTACAAGAGATTTAAAGAAATTTATGGTCCTAGAATAATTTTCATAAATCTAGTCAAGCTAGAGTTCAAAATATTGTAAGATTAGAATATTATTTTAGAATAATATTCATAAATCTAGAATAATCTTCATAAATCTAGTCAAGCTAGACTTCAAAATCAATATTGTAAGATTATAATATTTTTCAAGACTTCAAAATCTATATTGTAAGATTAGAATATTTTTCATGTCAAGCTAGACTTCAAAATATTGTAATATTAGAATATTTTTCAAGTCAAGCTAGACTTCAAAATATTGTAAGATTAGCTTGACTTCAAAATATTGTAACACTAGAATATTTTTCATAAATCTAGTGTGGAGATTTAAAAAAATATAGCACTACTTTTGTCTTCATGCCATAGTGGATGACCTCTTAAAACTCTAAATTTGTGTCATCTATTTGGATAGGGAACATTGTATTATAGCACTACTTTTGTCTTCATGCCATAGTGGATGACCTCTTAAAACTCTAAATTCGTGTCATCTATTTGGATAGGGAACAATGGTAGTGATGGTAGTGGCATAAGAAAGAATCTCCAAGGTTTTCAATACATGGAAGTAGGTTGTGGAAGCCTTATTTTCCCAGTTTATCATGGGTACTAATCTTTTTGGATAGGGAACATTGGTAGTGGTGGTAGTGGCATAAGAAAGCATCTCCAAGGTTCAAAACATGGAAGTAGGTTGTGAAAGTCTTATTTGTCCACTTTATCATGGATACTAATCTTTTGGGCCAACTTACCAAATTAAGCTAAATTGGCATGATGAAAGAATGTATTGACGTTTTTGAACATTTGGTTTTTAGAACAAAAAATTTAACAAAAAAACTTTTCTAAGCAATGATTTAAATGTAGAAAATTTAACAAAAAAACTTTTCTAAGAAATGATTTATAAGTAGTCTTAAGTAGGAAATCAAAGCTCAAGTGGAGATTAACCACCCTACTACTTGGTTGGAGGCCATGCAAATTGCTCTCCATGCACAAGTTGTATCCTATGCATCGTCCAAACACTCCAACTTTCTCAACATCCATGCCCAATTGTGGTGGTTGTGCATCAACCTGCTCCACCCCTCAAGGTCCACAAGTTAGACACATGCCAAAATGAAAACATGCCAACTAAAAGGTCTTTGCTACAACTATGAGGAAAAATATTATCTAGGGAATAAATATAAGGAACACAAGTTATTTTGTGGCCATTAAACTGCTCCACCCATCAAGGTCCACAAGTTGACATAGAACAAAATGGAAACATGCCAACTGAAAGATCTTTGCTACAACTGTGAAGAAAAATATTATCTAGGGAATAAATATAAGGAACAAAAGTTATTTTGTGGCCATTTTTAGGACATTTCTAATGATGAATTTTATGGAAAGACTTAGGAGAAATTCATCCCCTCTACCAAGGAAGTTCCACTTCCTAACCAATGAGGTCAAGAACCCAAAATCTCGCTTAATGTTTTGATCGATGTTTCTTCTTATAGGATATTAAATTTGGTTGGCTACATCAAGAATAGGAAGGTTATCATCTTAATCAACAATGGAAGAACCCATAATTTCCTTCATCATTGCATTTACCAAGAAACACGCTGCTATATCCATGTTGTTAACAACTTTTAGATTATGATTGCTAATGGGGGATCTATGAAATGTGGAGGCCAGTGTGAAATTGTGAAACTTCAAATGGGTGATTATTCCTTGAAAACTCACACATTTAACATTGAAATGGGAAAAAGTGATACTATATTAGGTGTTGAATGGTTGATAACATTAGGCCCCATCACCATGGATTTCCTATAATTATACACCAGTTTTAAGAAGGATGAGAATTCCTACATGCTCAAAGGTCTCAAAGCATGCTCTCTAGAAATAGCNACCAAATAAAAGATAAGATAGAGAAGCTTCAATAATTGAAAATATTAATCCACAAAGAAAGAATCATTTACAATATAAATTCTCTAAGAAAAGATATGTTAATTAATCTCCAAAGAGTGAGATCTCGAAAAATCCAACCATGAGTACAAATGAGGAAGTGCATATATTTATATAGAGTGACGATATATTTCCTTTACAATAATATAATATTATCCCATGTGATTCCTTATATCTAGGACTAAAAATATAAAATACAATTCACCTACAACTAATTACTCTAAAACAACAATAAAATAAGGTGGTCAAGCCACATGCACAATGATCATGGTGACATAACACCCAAGAGAAGGACGTCCCCCTTAAATAAGGATGAATGTGGCTCCAAGATGCAATGTTGGCCTCCAAAGGCTTTACTAAAGTGTGTAAATGCCCCATAAATGCCTCAAAGTCAAATGGAAGAGTCCTAGGATTCCTTAGATGTGGACATACAAGTCCCCTAGGTGAAAAACGTCTTCAACATCTTGAAATAAACCCTTCCAAAAGGGATGGATTCTCCAAAATAACATCAAAATGTCATAAATGAGGTCTTCAAGGGAGATATTTACACCTCAAATGCATGGTATAAGCCCCAAATCATGGTGAAGTGGTCCTGCAAGTAAGAAATGTGCCAACTTCCAACCTCCAAAGGTGGGATGATCTCATGAAATAACCCCAAGAAGTGTAAATATCCTCTAATCATGTTCACAAGTCCTAAAATATCTATTCTAGCCATTATTGTGTCCATATCTCAAGCAAAGACACCTCCCTAAATCATGGAAGTGACCCTCCAAGTAAAAAAATAGGTCATAAAACCCCCAACAGCGAGTATGACGTCCAAATGAGTAAGTCATCCCTCAAATAAAGTGTAAAAAGAGGATAAAATGGGAGAACATTTTGGAATGTTCAATGTGGCATGCGTATAGGTGACCAATGCAAGTGAAAATAACCCATCTATGCCTTGGAGGATTTGACCCCTACCTTGGGGAATGTGGACTACATTGGGAAATGTGAAGAAGCCCCAAAAATTAGGATGATTAGGAACGAACTAGGCAGTCCCAAGAAAGAATGAAGGAACGAACCAGGCAGTCCAAACTTCTTTGATCTTTCTCCTTCTGGGATATTTGCATTATGCTTCTCTTCTTTGCTCTGTGTGTAGAGACCGAAATTTCTCTTGTACATAGTGGGGGGTGCTCTTCACAATAGTCCATAGGACAATCTTCTCAATCAATGTAGCTAGAATGAGGAATTGGAAACGAAAAAAAAACTGGAATTGATAAAAGGGGTAGGTGTGCCAACGGGCACTAACAACACCTGTTATGCTCATGGGTAGTGGCATTGTGGAGGCTTGTTGAGAAGTACAGAAAGACTGAAAAACATAACCACAAATGAAAAAGTATGCAGTGACCATTGCAAATGGATCCACTTTATATGCGCCCAAAATAGGATCTGTTTTTGTTCGTTCACCAAAGGCATCTAGATTCGGCTAGCGCCGTAGCAATATGGTGGCTTAGGATGCGGGTACATAAACTGGTGTGTAGCAAATACTTCGTTAGCCGGGGGTTGGTGTCCAAGCAGAAGTTGCGAAAGATGCATCCAAAAGTGACTCCAATGCCCATATCCTCTTTCAAGACTTGTCTCTCCTTTATTTCCCTGATCAAAGAGCCCTGTTGAGAGATGGGTATGGGGGAACTATATTCTTCTCTCGGGCATGGCAACCAGGGGACACCTCTCTCGGGTATGTCTGTATGGCTATGACTGAAGGAATGAAGCACAAGCACATGCTAACTCAAATGTGAGGAGGAGTAGGGCTTCGAAATGACCGAGATTCATACGTTGTGGTGGAAGGGAGGGCAATGTCACATGCATAGATTTTGAAGATAAGCCGTGACATCCGGACACGAATAACACATGCACGACTGAGGTTAGCTAATTAATTAAAAATTAGATGGAAAGCGACGTTAATTATAAAAACTAAACCTAAATCCCTACTACACCGTTAATTTAACTACAAGCAAATTAGCTGCATCCAAATTAACCCAAACATAGACCCCAATTTGTTTGCTGCCACCTGTATACCATGTTGCCATCCGTGTAACGATTGACCGGCAACATAGGAAACATGTATAGGGCGACTCAGAAATAGACAAACACGGATCTTGCCATGCAGCGCCTAACATCGGAATCTGAATCGTATTCTTCGACTGCTCATCTACGGTAACTGTTGAAAGGTTTGAAAGGTTTTTGGCGGAAGGAAGAACTGTTACAGCAACCTCCAGGCTCTGCAGACTCAAGAAAGGAAGGACCTGAAGCTGAGGACCTCGACCTATTGATATGGCCTTTATGCAGCGGTGAACATCAGCTTTTCGGGCCTTTCTGCAAAAGCGGTGTGTGTGCTTCTCAGCCCGCCTGTAACTCAGCAATTATACCGGGATGATATGTGATGTTCGAGCGATGAAATTCATCAGCGAAAGTCAGTCCAATTGGTCAAGTGTTTATCATGAGTACAATATCGCTTTCCTTGTCCTTCGTCTTTTATTTGTTTCCTTCCACTTATTTGTTGAGCCTTGTCATTACAACAAACAATCTTAGTTAAGACGCTAGGTAGTTGGTAGTAGCAGCGATATTGGATTTCTTCCTTCCTTCTGGCAGATAGAGAAATGATCAACAACGACTATCCCGAGCCAGCCCTAGTGGAAGTTCCAGCCATAAATAAATTCCATATGGATGGATGCATATAGAAGAGATCGATTTCTGCCATAAAAACTGGGATTGACACATAGAGAAGGGAGACTGATACGAAAGGGAACCGGCCCAAAGAGAAGGAGTCCTCTTAAACAACAAGCTGCGATCTAAGGCAATTTCAACTAGATTACCCTCATGTTTTAGCAAGAGCAGGCCGAGATCTTGAAAAGCACTTAAGCTGGACTGGATTACCTTGAATTTAGTGAATTTACTGTTTCTGTAGATGCATGCCTTCGACATTATTCCAATCGAGGGGCATTGAGCTATATGATGGGGTTTATACAATATTCCGGAAGCGGAAATGGGGATGGATATGAGAAAATCGGTCACTTCGTCAAGGAGCCAAGCCCATTGTGGTAAGTTTGTCATGGCACATGAACCAACTAACAATACCCCCTTCCTTTGATGGGACACCAGTTCTGGTAATGGAATTTGACAATAAAATTTGCTTATGGTTTAGTTATTTTAAAAATATCAAAATTATTGAATTTCTTTCAAAGTTGTCTTGTAAAAAAACCTGTGTGGACTTTTTAACTTGGGCCTTTTTTTTGGATTCTGGTTGGTTCTATTTTTAGTACACTTATTGATAATGGGCACAATTAATCACCTTTTAATCTCAAATTCTAATCTGATGGCTAACAATTGAAGATGCTGGTATATTCTTAGTGGTCCTCCCAAATCAATGAATGTGATTTACTCTTCATAACTTCCTTGTATTTTTTAATGCATCCGTTAACCTATTTACTTTTTAACATTTACTTAATCATATTAAAAAATTATTGTATCACCATATAATTGCCACATTTAAATGATTAACCTTTGGAATTACCACGAATTATTAGCAGGCACTACTTCAACTTCATTTCCTTGAGATTACACGTATCACATAGTCGAGCCACATAGTCTAGCCACGTTTCCATGCTATCACGGATTTCCTTAGTTGTCCATGCGTTTCATTCTCTATCGGGGATTTCCTTATTTGTCCGCTCGTTTCATATATTTCTCCAAAAATCTTTAAATGAATCTTAAATTTTTCAATTCTTTTGCATAATTCTCGTAATGCATAGTTTTGGTAAGGTAACAACTTTTTTGATAATATCGGAGATTTAAAAATTTTATTGCTCAATTAAGGCACTGGAAAAGGCCAAAAGAAAGGTGGGAAGAAAGAGTATGTATTTTGTGCTCGTCCGGAAAAGCTGGAAAAGGCCAAAAGAAAGGTGGGAAGAAAGAGTATGTATTTTGTGCTCGTCTGGAAAAGCTGGAAAAGGCCAAAAGAAAGGTGGGAAGAAAGAGTATGTATTTTTTGCTCGTCCAGAAAAGTGGAAACAGAAAAACATTTCATTTTAGAATGTGAGGCCCTCAAAGACAGCAGGGAAAATTATGCAGGTATTCTGGCAGCTAATTCTTGGGATAATCTATTCAGCAAAGAGTTTGTTGAGAAGCTGGGAGCGATTATTGTAAAACTTCACAGGAAAAGGGCCGAATACAAAAGCCAGATGGAAAAATAATCTGTCCCATAAACTATTTTTAGCCTCGTGAACTTTAAAAATACTTACTTTCTTTCTTTCTTTCAGTGAGTGCATACCTTTGACAAGATCCCTGTCCCTTTACGAACGGTTGGGTGCGACAGACAAATAGTAAGGTTACCCACTTTCACGTTCTGTTACTGGCAGCGTTCACAACATCTCAATCTTTGATTTTCGAGAGTTGCGCATGTAACTTGTCTAGAGCTTCCGCAGCAGGATCCGACTTCCAAAACCCTTGACAGCTGGAATAAAGACTCGCCAGCATACTCATGAAAAGCGAGCAAACTGATTTGAATTTACACAATTGCATGACCTGTGGAATTGTTTTGGCTATCAGTTTGTTAACTCGTCCATGACTCTAATTGCTTCTTCTGTTGTGTTGTGAGATATTTCCAGTTTCGATATAGCGCATTTGCAAGTTTGCAAATGCAAAAATTCAATGCAGTGATATGCTGCTTGATGATAGCTGTAAGCGTGTTCATCGGATCTGTTGGAACTTCTACGGTTTCATATTATTAGTTATGGAAAAAGTGACCGAAGTTTCATTTCATTAAAGTAACCCTAATTCTAGTCCTTCGAACATAAATCGTAAATTGATCACATAGTAAATATAATTATGCACAATTAAAGCATACAAATTAATATTAATGTGCATGGAGTCAATCAAACAATATTGCTCAGTGAAGTATTTACCATAAAGGCGTTCTCTAAGGGACTTTCCAGGGCAAGACCAAGTACCCAAATATGTATTGATTACGATGAGGATATTTCCATGCAAATTCGATTAATGGTTTTCATGGACATTGTCACCTTTTGATTTGATTTTTTTTCATGCAGAATAAACACATGAATTTAAAAGCTGGTTAAATGTTTTAAATTGGGACTTATAAATTTATTTATTTCTACAACGGAAGCCAATAAGGAATATGAATTATTTAAAGTGAGCAATATAGTTATGAGACGAATATGATTTCATAAATTAAGGGGAAAAATGTGTTGAGAAAATTGATTGATGGATGTTGCTTTTTGTTATTTATTTTGTAGATATTTGTAGAATCTAAAAAAATAATTAAACATGGAAAGATATTTGAACACAGATAAGAGGGAATTTCCGACTACAAATAATGATGTAGATGAACGATTACTTTTGGATTATGGTGATCTTATAGAAAATAGAAACTCATCTCCACCTGGGGAGTGGGGAGTATGCGGTTCGATGTAGATGAACGATTACTTTGGATTATGGTGATCTTATAGAAAATAGAAACTCATCTCCACCTGGGGAGTGGGGAGTATGCTATTCAAGATGTTGGACTGAGTTTGGATTATGGTGATCCTACCATAAATACCCAGTGACTTCCACAAAGGTAAACCCTAATTAGGATTTGTAAATAGAATAAGCCTTTCTACGTTCATTAACCACAATCATATGGTTGTGCTAATCTAAACACTACCTAAATTGTTTCACTTTTCATGGTATTTGTTTCTTTCCAAAGAATTTGTTGATTGAATTGTCTTTTTTATTTGGGTGGATTCGAAGATATCATAAATTTCTTATAGTACATTTATGAATTACTGAAATTGCTACTTAAATTTCTCTTAGAAATGAAATTAGACATAGACCAGAAAATTCACTTGAAAATACCAGGAAAAACACCAATAAAAAAAATGTTTTAATTAGCATTTAACCCACGAGATCTTTTACAAAACCACGCGGACCTTCTAGAAAAAGACTGAGAAAAAGTCTATGCAGATTTTTTAGAAAAAAGACTGAGCAAAAGTCTATGCATATTTTGGTAATTACAGTTCATATTTAATGCTTATGTGTGTATTTACTTGCAGGTATGGAGGCAAAGACATCATGCTATAGGTTGGTTCTTCTTATTTAAATTGATTTCAAAATCTATACTCTTTACTAAATTAAAAAATAGTACTAACAGGATACTCTAAAAGAACTACTACAATAACAATGAATAAAACATAAATTTATTTACTAAATTAAAAAATAGTACTTCATTTATTTTGAAATAGTAGAAACTTATTGGTATTTCAACTTTGTAGGAACAACCACAGCTAAGGATAGCCACAGCCACAACCAGTGCAAACAAATAGCCACAGCTAGGAACTGGTGAAGGAATGACTATAAAATAGTGATTGTGATGATTGAACTAGTGACAAACCAAGAGAGGAATCTATGTGTAATCTATATGTACTTTGTTGTTCATATGATGGTACTGGAAGTCAACTGCAGTCCGAATATATAAGGATCATTGAGCATCGATGATCCAAGTGGATCCAAAACCGCTTGAAAATACTCAAATGTAGAAAAGGAGGATCTAGGAATGACCCAGAAGTCTCAGAAGGGTCCCTATGCTTAGAAAAATGCTTAAAAATCAAAGTTCTTAGAATTGGATGAAACCAATGCCATTGCATCCGTCTTGTTCTCTCGATTACGGCCATATATTTATTTTCTCAAACGAAGCTCATATGAAGAAGTTATGACACTCTGAAGTTTTTCAAAAACAACGACAAAAAGTCAAAAAAGTCAGTAGGCCGTACTGATGACGTCAGCGGTACAGACGCTGACGTCAGCGTGACACATGGCAGGCTGCACAAGCAATGACGTCATCAGTATGGATGATGACGTCAGTAGGACACCTGGCAAGGCCATACAAGTGATGACGTCAGCAAGACACATGGCAAGCTATATAGGTGACACATGGCAGGGCTGTACGGATGATGATGTCAGCAGGTGACACGTGGCGGGCCGTACATATGATGACGTCATTCATACAGATGATGACGTCAGCAAGGTGTGTGGCATCAGCTAATGAGACGCTGACACGTGGCCCAATCAGAGGGTGCCACGTGTCCCCTTCTAGAAGCTCAACAGTTGGCAGATTCAGCCAAATCTGGCGGTTACTGCCAAATCTGGAGGAGGTTCGCTAAATTTAGCAAACTAGTTAGCGACTCTACTTATTTAGCCGAGCATGCAAAACGAGGCAAGGGGAGTTGGTAGACACTGCATTGGAATCCATGCCAGGAAATGTCCCAGGCGACCTGCTCAGAAATAGGTCAATTTTATACTCAAAAGTTGCAGAATTTCGAGAGGATCCCGAATATGCTCTTCGTTTCTTTATCAGAGTAGCCGAACAACAAAGTGACTTTAGAAGAGGAGTGGGGATGCTTTTCGAGACTGTACGGATCTAACAGACAGAATCTGCATTGGAATTCGTGCCAGGGGGTGTCCCAGGCGACTTGCTTAGAAATAGGTCGACTTTATACTCAAAAGTTGCAGAATTTCGAGAGGATCTCGAATATGCTCTCTATTTCTTCATCAGAGTAGCCGAACAACAAAGTGCCTTCAGAAGAGGAGTGGGCATGCTTTTTGAGGCTGTACGGATCTGACATATAGAATCTGCATTGGAATTCGTGCCAAGAGGTGTCCTAGGCGACCTGCTCAGAAATAGGTTGACTTTATACTTAAAAGTTGTAGAATTTCGAGGGGATTCCAAATATGCTATATGTTTCGTCATCAGAGTAGCCGAACAAAAAAGTGTCGGCAGAGCCCATTTGAGCGAGCCAAGCATACTCGAGTTTACAGTCAAAAGTTGCATAATGATATTTTCCAGCCACCTATGATGTCTGTTTCTACCCAGAATTGCAGATCTGAAAGTTGGTTTTTGAGAGCTCTTATGTAAGCCTTTTCTTTGTAATTTTTAAGCATTTGAGATTAATTAAAGAGCTGTTGCACTGTTGGAGTGGACCCGGAGATGTAGCCAGGAAGTCTGGTGAACTCCGTTACCAAATCTTGTTCAAAGATGGTTTGCTTACATGTTTATGTGCTCATATGCTTGATGGATATTCTTTAATTTTGCATTACAAAGATGGTTAACAGTTAAAAATTTCACATGCAAATAATGGTTAAAAGATCTTGAATTTTAGATCAAGTAAAATTTTCAGATCAAGTTGGTATCAGAGCGAGGTTAACCATTGCTTTGTGAGTTGATGTTAACAAGATCCAAGCTTCATCATGGTGAAGGAGAACTTGAAGAGTTTGATTCAGAGATTGGTTCAAGAAGAGGAAGGATGTCTTCACCAAAAGGAGAAGAAGCAACTTCTTGTATCCCTTCTGAAGGGGAATTTCTGAAAGCTTTCATGAGAATGCAAACGATGGTAGAGGAGGTCTATCAAGATTGAAAGAAAGGTGAACAAGGTGGACCATCTCATACAGAAGGTAAAAAAGGAGGTGGTGAGGAGCCCCCTAAAACCCCACCAACTTCTCCATCTCTTCTTGATGGTTCTATTCCTTCTCCATTTGATAAAATAAAAACAAAAGTTGATCCTAATATGCATCATTTAAAGCTTGATATTAAGTTTGAATTACCTATGTATAATGCAGAGCTTAATGCTGAACAATTGGACAATTGGATCCGTCAAATTGAAGTTTATTGCAGGATTCAAAAGTTTACTGAAGATGCTGTTAAAATTCAGTTGGCTTCTCTTCGACTTGGAGGGACTGCTCTCATTTGGTGGGAGATCAGATCTCAAGAGGATCTTGCGACAAAAGGCAAAATTGTTTCCTCTTAGTACGAGTTCACTTCAGCACTTAAAAAATAATTTTATCCATTAGGATATATGTAGCAAGCTATGATGGATTGACAGAATTTAAGACAAAGTAAGGGACAAAGTGTGCAAGAATACACACAAGAATTTCGAAAAAGAGCATTGATACTTGGTATACGTCTCTACACTCAGGAAACTCTTCTCAATTATATAGGAGGATTGCATACTTATTTACGTCATATGATATTGATGTTTAATCCGACTAACCTTGACGAGGTGTGTGTTCAAGCAACTCACATTGAGTCAAAAGGGAAGAGTGTTCATGATGTTTCTTCAGCTGAATCCGTCCAGGCAAAAGAAGGCAAGGAAAAGAGGAAAGTTAAACATGCAGCTACAATGAAGAAGGGTGATGAGAGACCTACATGCTCGCATTGTCAAAAGCAAGGGCATGAAGAGGCAAAGTGTTGGAAGCTACATCCTGAAATGAAACCAAAATGGTTTAAGGATTGGAAGAGGAAGCCAACAACCACGGTTATCGTTGAGGATCTTGGATCAGATTCCGAGGACGAAACAAAGATAACAATCGTAGGTGTGAAAGGTAAATCTATTGTTGATAATGATGTTAACATTGGTTCTTCATGTGCTTCTACTTCTAAATATGATATAACAATTCTAAGGATAGAAAGAGGAATGCATTGTTTCATATAAGAGTGATTACAAAACAAACAAAGGTCGATACACTCATAGATAGTGGATCTCAAGTTAATCTTATTTCAGAAGAAGTAGTTAAGCAATTGAGATTAACAACAAAACCACATAAGAAACCTTATCCATTAGGTTGGGTATGCAAAGATAAAAGATTACAAGTAACACAACAATG
>ML782290.1:502392-515696 GCA_009831015.1 Picea engelmannii
TTTGAGGATGAAGGTTTAAAGTTTCTTCTTCTAGTTGCGTAACTTCTTCTCTAATCAGTTTCATAGGAGTACTAGAACATTCAAGATGATTTTCATCGCTTAAGTGTTCTTCAATGACTGATTTTAAATGTTGATTAGAGCATGGGTTAAAAGAATGAGGATATTCACCTTGAGCCAGAAATGAATCTTCTTCCATACTGTTCGAAGACCGAAAATACCATGATTCAGAGGAAAAACCAATTTGGTTGTCAATAAGAGCCTGATCAATAGATTCTACCTCCCTGGCTTGTTCAACATTATTGGAAGAATTTTTCTCTTCTTGTGAAGAATATTGTTCTTGCAGTTGAGTGATAGGATTTGCAATTGGTTCTTCATTCGTGATTGAACATGACTGGATGGAAGGGATGGAAGCATAATAGAAGAGATTTAATGCCAATGACATGTCATCGAGATTAAATTTATAGAGGATATGATAGACTTTTGTCAAAAAGCCTTCTGAAGATGGATCGTCGTTGATTAGCGAAGTATGAAATTCTTCACATCATTGATCAAAATCATAAATTTCAAAATCATCTAGAAACTCATCTACAAATTGAAACCTATAAAAAATGTGACATGCTGGGAAGGATTCAAACCAATGTTTGATCTGACCTCTAAAAGTAAAAGCGAACAGTCTACATAAAACTCCTAAATCTGAGATGTCATGTTTGATGCATTTGCACCAAAACTTGTTAAGGTGGTCTTTAGCAGATATATTGCCTTCACCATCAAAGGTGAGTTTGGACAAGCGTGAGACTGTCTCGTTGGGAACATTGGGTAATGAGAAGTTGAAAGCATGTTCCAACAGGGTGATTTGGGGAGCCATGGGGGAAATTGATTAAAAATAAAAGCTCCTACAAGGCCAACTTGTCAGTCGGCCCTCCTTCTAGTGCCATTTGTTGACGGGCGGAATTGACCGTCCGTCAACTGAGAGAGTGGATCCGGTCTGGGGTTGTCTAATAACCCAAGCTATTTGGGATAACCCACCCTGACGGGTTTAGCGGCTCCGTTAGCCGATCTAAGTCCTAAGGAAACAAAAAAGAAAACTACTCTAAAATAATTGATCTAACTAAAAACAACTATTAAAACAAACTAAACAAATCTAACTATTCTAATCTACTATCTAATACTATGCTAACTCTAAGAAATTAAATATCTAACTACTAACAGAAATAAATCTTATTCACAAATGTGCAATATTTAAAATTTACAGATTTGAATGAAAACCTGAAAAACTCATTTGTATTCTGCCCTAAGACAGCGAGAGCTATTGTCTTTTGATTTTTACGATTTTATGAAAAAGAAATAAAATAAAAACTATCTAAACTAAAAAACTAATATACTAACTCTAACTACAAATCTAAACTACACATATATCTAACTAAACTACTTAAATTATACTAACGAATTCACTACCAAATAAATAAGAAACTGACTTGAAGAAACGCTCCAGGTTTGTCTTGTATGTAATGATTGTTTTAGTTGATCGGAGGGGGGAAACCCGCACCGAATTATCCACGAACTTCTCGTAAACTAGAAGCATCTATGCTCTTCAAATAAAATTACAGGACAAACAAGACATAAAAATTTACAACAACCTTATGATTTATAAATCTTCACAGTTAGATAAATCTGCATGCAAAGATCTATACAAAATGATTCAATTAACGAAGAAGAGAAATTTGTGATTCATTAACTGAAACAAAGTAATTGTTGTATTTTTAAATAATGAAAGAGATCAGATATGGATAACACATTAATCAAATCATATCATCCCGCAATAGATTATGATAGCTAAAGTAGTCTATAATCAACTGCAAACTGATATGCATAAACTTGAAACAAAAGTTTGATATATTGAAAGCGAAAGCTGTTACAAGACATCAACTCTCGTCTCAGTTTGTATCAAAAATCCATAGCCTGGTTCTCCCACAAGTGAATATGCCCCTTATTACTAAAAATAATAAGTATTTAAAGACCTCTCACAGGGTAAAACATCCCTGTGGAAGTTATCAAAACTGTTTACAGAAAATCTGGGAAAATATCCCAAGTTCCTATCTCTAACTCAAACTAACAACTTAAAAATAAAACTATATCACACAAATATCTCCTAGACTACCACAACATGTCCAAGGCAATTCGAATGTACCTGAAAGAGGTAAAAAATGAACAAGTTAAGAGGATATTTTGTTGATAAAATTGATAAAAATCTAATTCTAAAGACTAGCTACAGAATCTTGCGATTCTGTACCTGGTCTAAATCAAACACAGAATCGTATTAAAATCAATTCAAATCTTAGAAAATACATTCAAACTATCAAAAGATATTTGATTGCTAAAAGTCTCATTCAAATCGACACTTGTATGCAAATTGAACAAACTAAATCAAATGATAACTTAGATAGCTATACTCTGTTTGATTCGTTATCATCAATTCGGTTTGATAGAATCATATTGGATAACCGACAATAATGAAATTGATTCATAGACCAATTGAAATCAACACAAATAATTGCTTCAGCTATCCACAAGATCACTATCGAATCCAAACGAAATAGACAGTATCGTTTTCTCAGATTGACAACACTATATTAAACATAACCAAACGATCCATGCTATTAACGAATCAGATCGAAACTGGTATGTAAGATATCACAAATGAAATCATAACAGAATTAATCGGTTGACAACAGGATCTATGGGACTCGTCCAATCGTTTGTTACTGTCAATTGGGGCAAACAAAATTGATTGACAGTTAACGAAATTATCAGTTGAATTCATTACAAAACACACTATTAGCCGAATTTTCTCACACGAATCCAACAGAGATAAAATATGCCGATCTGAGTTTAACAAACTTGCTTTGAAAATTGAAATCAACAGAGCAGCATCAAATCTATTTTTGATATGAATCCAATTCATAAAAACAATCGTGCTAACTCAAGATACACAGCAATCCAATTAAAACAAGAGCGAATCAAACAGTTTGAGTTTAACATAGTCATTATGAATCAACACAGTTCCATAATTTCGGCTAAGAGATCTTTTCCACAGGTCAGATATAATCCAAATCCAAATGAAAATGTTGACAAAACAGAGTCCTTTTTCCAATTTTATAGACTTCATCGTATTTATCAATTCAATCCTATGAAATCGTCTCAATAATCAAATCACACAAACTAAATCAGAGCCGTTGATATCCAATGACAACAACATCATGTTAAATCAAAACAGAACCGTGTTCTAATTTTAGCGTAAAAACCTCCTGTTCAGGTTAGATACAAGAAAAATCCAAGAGAAAGAAAAATCCACTGATTTCGTTAACTCAAACCAACAGACAAACGAATCAAAGCCAGTGAAAGCCAATCAATTGCTAAACTGGGCACGACCAAATTGTGTAACCAAATCATAACTTCATTTAATTTTAGAAAAATGAAAACAATGTACAGGATCCACAACATAACCATTTTTGATAATCAAAACATGACAGAGTCCTTTCGAACAATGGACAGGGCTAACCGTAAACCAAAAATCAATTCATTATATTAATTCAAGCTATTGATAAAACGAAATTGATATCGAAATGCATACCTGGATAATCAGCAGAGAACTTGATCATGATAGTTTGGAATTGACGAAGGCTGTAGCCGATTCGACATTCCTAAATATGATGGAACCAATGGTTTTATGCTTCTTGTCGTTAGCTCGAAGCTTGTTCCTTTCTCTTGTCAACACTGTAACTTGGTTTTCCAATGATTTGATTTTCGACTGTAATAAGGGGATGTTGATATAATAGCGTTCTAGCCACAGATCACATTGGCTGCATGACGACTGTTCGGGCTTCAAAACGACAGTCGAGGATTGGTTTAAATCACCGAGGGTTTCATTAGGTAGCTTGATCCCAGTGTAGATAGGATTATTCTTTAAGCAGGGGGGCAAATTAGACACTAAATCATAGGGTGGTTCGGAGCACAGACCTTGGGAATAAGGGTACTCACTAGCTAGGAAGTGCTCGACCTCAGAGTCTGAGTCTTCACTGAGGACTATGGGCTTCTGCTCAACATTTGGCTTAGGTTTATTCCAGGCCAGTCTCAATATGATTCGAGCATTCTTCTTACCTTTGCCGTCAACAATAGGGTTACCCCTAACCTTCTTGCTCACAGGCTTTTTTACAGCCTCAACCTTGTCTGTTATCACGTCGGGTAGGTCAATATCAGGGATGACCGAGGGTTTGGGAGAGGGTAGAAGGGCATGAAAAGGCACGGGTGGCCCAACCTTAGTCTCACTAACCACAGACTTATCAACTTGGACAGACTCTGAATCAACAAAACCATTCCGAGAGAGAAAATCTTTCCAACTATCGTCATGGAGGTTTAAATGATGAACGATGATGAGTCTGATCAGGCCATGGTGAAACAAGCTACTATCGGCCTTCTCTCATTTAAACCTCTTAGTCATTTTATAAAGACTACACTGGAAATAAAATGGCATATTCAATGGATAACCCATGAAATTCATTAACAGTTGAAGGTGATAAAGAAAAACCAGTCCATACCGACCCTCACAGGTCACAAATTGTTTAACCACTATCAAAAGATCATTCCACCTTGTTTTAAGCGTGGAAATAGGCATACCTCTGTCACAGGATGTGACCTTCTGTGAGACGAACAATAACGGCCATGGCACCTCCTCAACTTTAGATTTTTTAAACCATCGTTGGCCCATGGCTGCTAATCCTGTGGCAGAGTTGATGAACTCTTCACTGATTTCAAGCTGAATGTCACCTATTTTGGCCCTACACCCATCAAAAGTCAGGGCGAACTGCTGTGCAAAAAACAAATTAAAACCCTCAAACCTCTGTACAAACGTGAGCCAACCATTATCTTGTAAATATTTCCGGGCGTTATCGAACAGTAGCAGGGCTTGACTACCGTTCGGCTCAATTCGCACCACCGGTGCCATGGAGGAGAGCACACGGTGAGCGATGTGAACGAGCCAGGGTTTGAACGCAGCATACACAGGAGCAGAATGCTCACAAGCTTACCTGATGCTAGCAGAGGTGAAACAGGGATAGGGGTAAGCATTAATAACATCGTGCGAAGGTGGTGGAGCTATTTATGTGCATGCAGAATAGTCATTACCAAGGTACAACCCCCGGCGCTTTCAACTATTCAAATCACAACGCATATGTGTTACAACTATGCCACTTCAATCAATCAATGGAAACCTTTGGTAAGTGGATAAACCATTTGCGCAATCAAAAGTTATGCCATAGTTTTAAAACCAAACACACAAATCAAAACCAATACCAAGTGTTGTATGAAACGATTCACACCAAGGGTTTAAACCATAACACCAATGCTTTTTCATATAATCAATATGCCAAGTGAATTGATCGAATAACATGTAAATCCAATCGCTAATGCATCACAACTCAATCACTCATGAAACGAAATTACATAATCAATCAAAGAATGTCAAATGAGTACAGATCAAAAGGGTTTTGCCAACTGCATAATGATTAGTAAAATGTAAATGCAATGGGCATATCGACAAGAATTATAACGACAATTCAGTGAATATTTTAATGCGACTTCGAAAGACCAAGTTTTCACGCTTACAGTCGTGAAAACAAGAACGAAGGTAAGTGTGTAAATACTGCAAAAATAAAAGTGTCATTTATTTGAGAATTGTGATGAAAAATTAAGGTTTGCAAAACATTGGTGTAGGAAGCTTATAAGGACAGTAGAAAATGTGAATTGGCTGCCAACACACCGTCCTCCCATGACTCTAGTTTTTAGGGGATAAATGGTGGGAAATCCCTCCACCCCTCCTAATAGAACAAGGGTCAACACCCTACCATGGACCATACAGGGGCATTGTGTTGTTGGGATTTTGTCATTGTATATTCAGTTTCAGTCAATCTCGCCACCTAAAAAACCTATACTTGCCCACATATCATAGCAATGCATTTGAACCAACATAATTTCACATACAAAGATTCATACCATATTATTTCTCAGTCTATATTCACGACATCAACCCTTTATTATCATTATCCTTTGGCTATTTCATATCCCATTGACCTGCAGATTAGTCTATAACACAAACTCATACATTTCTATGCATTATTATCATGTAAATGCATTTAATCATATCCTCAATTCGGTATCCACGTACCAACAACTTTAAATGTAAACAATTTCAAGCTAGAAATACGTTGCATAATATCCATCATAATTCAAATAACGATAGACATTCATAGAATTGACATTCGCATAGGTCCATATGTCTGAAATTTCAAGTGTATCATTAATAGTGTCACAACTAATATCAAATAAAATACGATTAGTCCTTAATTAATTCTAGTTATGTAAGTCAAAAGGTGGCATTACATACACCCAACCTTTGGGAAACATATTCCTGAAGTGGTCAAAAAAGTGAGGGATGATCTCGACGTAAGTTCTCTGCATCCTCCCAAGTAGTATACCTTGGGCTATACTTGACCCATTGGACCTTAACTTGGTCTATCTGACGATTCCTAATTTGTCAGAACCTATGGTCCAATATGCATTATGGTTCGACCATGATAGTTCTCGCACCTGATACCTGCAATTCCCTCCAATTTAGTTTGTGAGATTCGTCAACAAAATAATGGTGTAGAATAGATACATGAAAAACATTATGAGTTTTATGCAAGTGGGATGGCAGTAGGAGGCGATAGGAAATGGGTCCAATTCTCTCTTGGATTTTGAACGGTCCTATAAATCGAGGGAACAACTTTGTCCCTTTCCAAACCAAATGGTACTCTTATTAGGCCTGATACAAATGTAAAATTGATCTCCCACTTTATAACTTCGGTCAGTCCTATGTGCATCAACATAAATTTTATGTCTATCCTATGCTTCCTTTAGTCATTTCCTATTCTGAATCACCTATTCCTCAATCTCTTGAATCAATTTTGGCCAGACTATCACTCGGTCTTATAACCTTTCCCAACTCAACAGTGTCCTACATGGCCTTCCATAAAGAGATTCATAGGGCGACATTCTGATTGAGTTGTGAAAACTATTATTGTAGCCGAACTCTACCAAATGTAGGTACTTCTCCCAATGAGTTTGATTATCCATAACATACATCCTAAGCATGTCTTCCATAAACTGATTTACTCTCTTAGTTTTCCCATCCATTTCGAGATGATATGATGTGCTCAAGTTCAATTGAGTTCCCAACGCTGACTGCAAACTTGTCCAAAACCTAGAGGTAAACTGAGAGTCCCTATCTGAAATTATGTTCTTAGGTAACCCATGTACACAGATGAATTCACTTATAAAAACACATGCCACATCAGTGACATCGTAGATGTCTCTAACTAGAATAAAATGAGCACTCTTGGTCAATTTATCAACTATAACAAGAATAACATTGTGCCTCGGTGATGTGAGTGGAAATCCCACAATGAAATCCATAGAAATGACTTGCCACTTGGACATAGGAACATCATGCGACTGTAGGAGACCTTTCGGGTGGTGATGATCAGCCTTCACTTGCTGACACTCAAGGAACTTGGCAATGAAATGGAATACATCACGGTTCATTCCTAACCAGAAGAAAATCTTCTTCATGTTTGTGTACATTTTATTCACACCCGAATGCACACAGTAAAGTGCTCCATGGGATTCCTTGAGTATGATGCTTTGAATACCCTCACCCTCGGGGATGTACATCCTTCCTTGATATCTTAACAATCCATCGAATTCAAGGCTATATCCTTCATACTTGGCTTCTGATTGCCTCTCACTTTAGAGGGATGAAGTAAAATTTAAATACCAACTATATCCAAGGAGTTTCCCAAACACTCACTCCCTCAGATTAACCTTTAAGGGAACCAAGGAGAAGACACATGGTCTTCTTCTTAGGGCATCTGCGACCACATTCTCCTTTCCCTTGATGTACAAAATTACAAAATCATACTTACTCATAAACTCACTATATGGCCTCTGCTTGGAATTGATATCCCTTTGAGTGAAGATATGCTTTAAGCTTTCATGGTCTGTTTTGAGCTCAAACATTTGCCCTACTAGATAATGCCTCCAAAGATTTAGAGCTAGTATTACAGCTGCCAACTCTAAATCATGAGTAGCATAAATTTCCTCATGTTGCTTAAAATTTCTTGACGCATATGTTATCACCCCTCCGTATTGCATTAGCACGGCCCCCAAACCTTCGTTCGAGGCATCTGTGTAGACCATGAAGTATTTTTCCATATCCAACACTCGTACGATTGGTGCATTGGTTAGTAACCTCTTAAGCTCATTGAATGAAATATCACATTCCTTTTTCCATTCATACTTGACCCCCTTGTGTTGCAAGGTGGTGATGGGTTTCTCTATCTTAGATAACCCTTCCACAAACCTCTGATAATAACCAGCTAGCCCCATGAATCTTCTCACCTCATGAGCATTTTTCGGCACTGGCCATTCCATAATGGCCTTCACCTTTTCTGGGTCCACAAAAATTCCTTCACCAGAAATGATATGACCTAAATAGTGAATCTCTTTATGGAAGAAATAACACTTCAACAACTTTCCATACAATTTGTTCTCTCTAAGGCATGAAAACACCACTCGCAAGTGTTCCTCATGTTCTCTTTCGTTCTTGGAATAGATGAGGGTATCATCTAGAAAGACCTGTACAAAGCGGTATAAGAATTTTTGGAATACACCATTCATGAGGCTCATGAAAACTGTTGGTGAATTGGTCAAACCAAAAGGCACTACAATGAACTCGTAATTCCCGAACCGAGCTCGAAAGGAAGTTTTAGGAATATCACCTTCCTTAACCCTTAACTCGTGATACCCTAATCGCGGATCATTTTTTGAGAAAATTGATGCTCCTTTCATCTGATCAAAGTGATCATTTATCCGTGGTATTGGGTACCTATTTTTCATTGTAGCACGATTCAAGTCCCTATAATCTATACACATTTTTAATCAACCATCCTTCTTCTTGACAAAAATTACTAATGCACCTCAAGGTGAGACACTGGGCCTTATTAGCCCTAATTCAAGTAGTTCCTTCAACTGCATCTGCAACTCACAAAGTTATGGCATTGGCATCCTATACGTAGTCTTGGAAATTGGCTCCACATCAGGTTTTAGCTCAATGGTAAAATAAATCTCCCTCTCAGAAGGTAACCCTAACAACTCTTTCTGAAAAACATCCTTAAATTCTAACAATACTAGATATTGATCCATGGAGGGTCCTTTACCTTCATTGGCTTCTTCTACAACATATAATTGAAAACCTTGCCTCATGCAATGTTTAACCTTCATTATTGAGATAAATCATAAAGACACCTACCTCCATACACTTTGGATCTCTACTGACCTTCCGTCATCATCAACGCAAAGCACCCTTTTTGTGAAACAATCTACCATAGCTCGATGGGATTCTAACTAGTCCATCCCAATGATTAGGTCATACGTCCCTAGAGAAGTGACATACACCTTTAGCCTAGTAGCACACACTCCCAGATCTACTAGAAAATTATCGATGCTAGGTCCTACAGCTTGTCTTTCCCCCGAATCCATCTTGACTTGTTTAAATTCATCGCACTCATAAGCTTCCAACCCACACTTTTCTAATGTACAAGGTGAAATGAAATTATCTGTAGCACCAGAGTCAAATAAAATTTTAACATTGACATGATTTAGCGTACCTGATGACTCCACCACCATGGATTGATTTTCTTCCTGGCGATTATTGACCACTGCATAAATTTGGTGGCTACTACTCGCTCTTCCCATCGGGACCTTTCTTTCTCTATGCACAAAGCATGACTATGACTCTGGGCAATCACATTGTTAATGAGTTCCTCCACACCCCCAACAAGCAACATGGGGTGGAACTTGTATGCTTTCATGTGAAGGCTTCTGAAATGAGTCCCTTCCCCTAGAGCCCCTGCCCCTACTCGTTGCCTCTCGAGAAGGTCGTGGAATTGCTTGTGTCATGGTTGGTGAGTGGGATGTTTCACTCACTGCCATTGAAATACTCATTGTAACTGCTATGGGTGCAACTCTATTTCCATAAGGAGGTGGCCTAAAGATCCCTCCCCTGGAGAGGGTCCTGGGGGCCTTCCCCACGAATCCAGGCTATTGTGGAATAGTCTATATCATACCTTCATTTAATCTCATATGCTCTTTTTCATAACGAACATTTTCAACTGCTTCAGCTACTAACGATGTTTTCTGCATCCGCACCATGGCCCTTATCTTAGGGTTTAACCTGTATAAAAAACGTTCTTCTTGTCATTGATCGATATCCATGTATGAGACGTACTTCACTAACTCCATGAACTTGATTTCATACTCTTCCACTCTTATATTTCCTTGAATTAGGGCATGAAATGATCCTACCTATTGTTCCTCACAATAAACCGGTAAATACTTTCTCTGAAACCTTTCCTCAAAAATTTCCCAAGAGACGGTGTTTGGAGTAAGGTGCAACTGCCTCTCGAGATTACCCCACCAGTTCAAGGAACTCTCCCTCAACTAAAAGATCATTATATTCACTTTTGACATGGAAGCATAGTCTCTCAAGGTAAAACATCTCGTCATTCCTTCCAACTATGCGTTAGCACGTTCACTTGCACGTCCTCTCGAAAACTATGGGAATTTGATCTTTTGTAGTTTTCTGGTGATGTCCCTTGGTGGAATCCATCCCTCTGAGTCCCTTGACACTTCAGGGTTAGCCACTCTAGATGGTGGGGGTTCCACTTCGACATCCACTAACTGGCGTCCCTTTAATGCATAATTAATAGCCTGTAAGGAGCACAAAATGAGAGATAATTTAGGCGATGGTGGTGGTAACACCAGCGTTGGTATTCCTTGTGACGATGCCCCTCGGCATAGATTTCCCTGAGTCCTAACCATATTGAATAATTGAATCTACATAAAACCAAATGCTTATCAGGAAAGAGTTTAAGTAATTCTACATTTCGCTCAAACTTATATTTGCAAACATAGGGTTATGCGTAAGTTCTTTATACTTGTCTGTAAACAGACATTACTCATATAAGGTAAGTGTTTAAAGGTCAGGGTTAAAGAATCTAATATTAGTAACTTTGTCCTTGTAACTATTGACTCTCTCGCCTTACTAGCTATGTTGGTGCTACGAGGTACTCATCAATTACCCTAACTTACCTAATTAACAAGTGTCTAACCCTTCCAGTAAGTTTATTAAATTCCTGACTAGAAAATGTAGATCGCTTAGATCTGTATAACGCTTTTCAATGGGATTT
The DNA here is from genome assembly GCA_009831015.1 of Picea engelmannii. Lineage (NCBI taxonomy): Eukaryota > Viridiplantae > Streptophyta > Pinopsida > Pinales > Pinaceae > Picea > Picea engelmannii. Next base: position 513,735 of record ML782290.1, read on the forward strand.
ATTCCTTGATCAATGAACCATAAACGTGCTTGAAGTGTTGGACAATGAGGGTTTTTATCGATGCTCTTTTTTCAAAATGGGACAATCAATGAAATTAAACACATGCTAGAAAATCAATTCAAGTTGACCAAGTGTGAGATAACAATAAATCGGTTACTTGATACTTAGAATTGTAAATTGCAAATTTAAGTGGCTTGATGTGAGTAATTATGAACTAGAAGAGGAATTAGCAACCCCAAAAGGTGATCTTTTCCACAAGAATATGCAACTTAGATTACCAAACTTCTTAAGTGAAGTTCCAACGAGCCATTCCCAGTCTTCAAACAAGTTGTGAAAGATCACTAACAATTTCTAGCTTAATATTCGATTAAACATTAAATTAATGAATTATCTTGATTCTCAATGTGAAAACTATAGTGCAAATCAATTCTGATTTGTGCAAATGGAGAATGATATTTTCTTAAGGATTAATAAAACAAATTTAATCTTGTTTGTGAAACATGTGTTAAAAACAACTGTAAAGTTAGACTGAATGATCCATCAAAGTCCATATCGATTGAGTTATAGCCATGAAATTGTAGTTTTTCTTTTAGGGAATACAAACTGAAATGTAAATATGTTTTTTGTGAATTCCTTTAAGGGATTTTTTTTTTCAGATTTGGTTCAAACCTTTAGGTTCCTTAGTTATGAAATGAAATCAATAATGAACTTAGGCAAAATATTGTGCAATTTAGGAAAGATATTTCATGCCATAAAACGATGACTCATCTTGAGCAACAAGTTACTTTGTTAGACATGTTTTAGTAACGTAGATTAGTCTGATTTCAGATCCAAGTAGAATACCTCATAATAGAAATATAACTCAATGAACTTAAGATGATTAAAAGGTGCATTTAAAGTGTTTGTTTTTTAAACACAAAACTAAATAACAAAATATCATGAAAAAAAAACAAGTTAAAATAATAATATATATAATTATTATTTTTTTAATAATAAATAAATTAAAATAACAATTTATAATAAGAAAATAAACTAAATAACAATTAAAAAAAAAAATTAAAAAAATATTGAAATAGGGGTAGGCATCGTGGGACCTCGCATGAGGCCCACGTGCCTCCTGCTCCCTCACTCAGCTAACCTAGCTCTCATCGTGCCTTTTCACAAACCCTACCCCTACACTCATGCTTCTCATTCTTCCTATGCTAGGCTTCTCTGCCTCTTCTCATGCTTAGGGTTGCATATTCACAAGATAAAATAAACATTGATGCATCAATGCTTTCCTTGAATTTCTCATTACAATTCTGGTCTTGTATCCCTACTGGAGTTCTGGTCTTGTAGTTCATTGGAAAACTCCATGGTTTCAAGGTCGGTCACTAGGCTGACTTCTCTCTTGCCTCTACATGGTTTGAGACGATGGAAACAACCTAGATTCCAGGTTGACCACCTAAAAGGTGCAGTTGTGGCTGCCCGAATGACTTGCCTCAAGGGTTTTCTCTCCATGGCTTGGGGTGTATGTCTAGCTCTTGATCTCGGGTGCTTGAAGACATGTGAATTTAATGGAGATTAGCCTTAAAGGCCAATATATCTCTTAGTGAAACTATGCCCTCATGGGCTCCTCCATTGGCGATTGGCACTTGGTCTTGGCTTGTGGGCTATCTTGGTGTTGTATATGATTTGACCAAGATGCTTGGTAGACTTGGTCTTTGCTCTTGTTAACTCTCCTATTGGTATTAGCTTGGTGCACAGTCTTGGCTCTTGTCGACTCTCCTCATGGCACCTGTTGTGTGTGCTTGATGATTGGTGTTGTTGATTTCTTGAGTACTTAGTTGTTGTTGATTGTGTGTGCTCGATGGTTGATAAGCCTGATATTTTTATTGTTCTTCTTCTTCTTATTATTATTATTATTATTTGTTGAGGTATGTGATTAGAAGGAACCTAGGTTCGAATCATTCTCAGTTGGTG
>ML782290.1:562900-578012 GCA_009831015.1 Picea engelmannii
CATTGAATCACTTGTTACTGTTCTTAAACAATTATTCCTATTTTAAACTCTTTACAAAACACTCAATGACGATCACAATAATGCAGGGAAGTAAGAAATAGAATATTCAACATCAATCACACACACGAAATATACAGAGACAGATATTTCTTGAGGAAACTAATAAAAGAAAAAATCTCTTCTTCTTGATATGATAAGTAATCTTTTTTTTTTTTGTACATTATCATTTTTATGAGCTCCAACTCCTCTTGAGGCTAAAACCTCCGTTTTACAAGCAACAACTTGCTGAGAGCACCAACTCTCTGGTATCTCTAGCACCCACTAGAAGGAAGCACCAACTCCCTGAGTGTTCCATCACCAACTAGATGGAAGCACCAAATTCCAGTCACACAGGAACCAACCTGTATAACAGAGAAAAATAGTTCTCCCTTGCACCACTCTACCACCTTGATTTTTCTGGGTGCAACCAGATGGAAGCTATAACTCCATGTGTTCAAGTACCCACTTGAAACTCTGAGGACAACAATCCTCCCTAGCACCTCCCTACCACCCTGAAATATAAATATTTGCTTGCTTAAATTAATTACAGTGATACAGTATTTATCAATGGCTTACCAGTCTCATCATTGTTCTGCTACCCAACTCTGCTCTGCCTACATCAGTTCCTTCATGCATGCCCCCTTTGCACTTTCTGTTCTTCTACATTTTATGCTCTGTGCACCATCTACATTCTATGTGCTATGCCTATGCATGCTCTTCACTACGTCATTGTTCTGCCCTACAGGTTGTTCATTGGTCTCCTCCTCCCCACCGCATAGCTCACTAGAGAATCACCCTCACTTCTTTGTTCTGCATATTTTTCTCATGTCGAGTCCTCTCCCTGATCATCATGGTAACTCTTTGTCATCTTTAGTGGTTATACTCAGTGTATTCATCATCAGTGGGTGTTATGCTGATATTCCTTAGATTCTCTGGTAGTTGAAACTCTTTGTCTTCTCTATCAGTTATAAGAAGTCAATTATGGATTCTTTGGCTTCTAAGCCCCTTCCTTCACGTGACCACCAGTGGTGATCACACATCTATTCAAGAGGCTCTTACAGATATGGTTCTAGTGAGAGTTAGCTCCATTTCTCGATATGACCTTGGGCTATGAACTTCACTTGACCACGCGATCGTGGGTGCATCCATAGGCGGTTTGAGGGAAACCTACTTTTTGCCCCACAATTCACTACGAGCCTCCATGGGTCCTTTCTCCAAAACCATGGTTTCGATTGTGTCTCACTCATGAAAAATTAAGGCCCAAGCATGTTCTGGCCCTGCAATGCGATGGGACCGTCGATCTCACGATCTTAACAGTGCTCTTGAACAGACAGTTCAGATCTATCCTTTCATGATATGCAGATCAGATCTAACCTCCCTAAATCAACGACTGAGATTTACTTTTTGATCCAGGCTCTGGGAGATTCAAATCTCAAACCTTGCTTTTCCCATACACCAAACTTCCGGAGTTGATAATCCAATCACGCGTGTCCCTCATCACATCAATGGTCCTCATTTACTTCAGGATTTTGACCTTTCAATCAAATCAACGGTTCTACGTCCCCTTTCTCGATCAACAGTCGATATCTCCTTCGGGTCTCCGAACTTTTGAAATCTCAAACCTAAAGATTCTTGTTTCTTCTGACTAGATATATTCCAAAATGGAAGATCTAATGATATCTGTCTTCTTTAATCCAACGGCTATCCTCCGCTCTGGGACTTCGGCCTTCGACAATCTCAAACCTTTCTCCTTCATGTTTTTTCGGAGTAGTTTCTCCCAGAGTTCATGATTCGTTGACATGTACCCTCCTTCACGATCAAAGATCATAAGTGACTTCGGCACTTCGAGAATTTAGGTTGAAGGCTGATTCATTCTCCTCTGGAGTGGTCATCTGTTGAATAATTTATAGGTGGTGGATATGGCTTGTTGTCGGTTAGCACTTCCACTTACACTGTCCTTCTACTGTACTAGATCAACGGTTGATGATGCACCCAAAGTGTTCTTCATATCAGACGGATTATGTCCACTTCGAGACTTCGACGTTCGAGACTTTAGAACTTTGGGCAAGTGCTGGTTGTAAATCTCCCAAAGTAAAACTCTCGGAGTGACATCACTTACTTACACCACTTGATTATGTGTCATGAGCCTAGTAGCTTCCACGTGTCACTCAGATTTGTGATTTTCACGTACCTAAAATGTCGAATCAAATTGACACTTTTCATTGTCTGATTGCACCACGTGTCCTTGATGATGTACTCTTGCTGACGTGGATCCTCATTCACTTCATGATTTCATCCTTCGGGGATTCAGGTATTTCAACTTTTCAAGTCACCAATTCTTCTGAAGTGAGAATCCCCGAACAATAACCTCCTCGCAAATTTTAGACCTGAACTAACTGTTGTTCGTCGATCATGTTCTTAGATTGAAGGCTCGATCTATCTGCGATGATGTTTTTCTATCTTATCATTTCCTTCCACTTAAAAATGATCTGATGGCTGACGTTTACTCTGGCTCTCTGAATCTCTGGACTTCGGGGATTTCAGACCTCAAACTGAAAATTCTCAAAGTGATTTACTCCAGAGTTGTGGATCATGTGCCACCTGTCAGTCTTGACGATGGACCTTCTTACTTCGGGACTTCAGGACTTTGACAAGTCCACTCTCCTATGCTCATCTGATGGCTTATCCTTCATGCATTTATTTTTGGATCCAACGACTGTTGATCCTCAGCACTCAAATCCAACGGATCAGATTTGTACTTCTACTCTGCGCAGCTTCCTCTGGTCATTGGACATTGATCTAACGGTCATTGGGTATTCGAGATTGGTGATCCAACGACCATTGTTGCTCCTCCTCCTGAGCTTTGGAAATTAAGTTAACTCTGCCCTAGCGCATGCTTGCGCTCTGCGTGCAACTCTGTGCTATTCCTCCTGAGATTTGATTCCTTCTGCAAACTCATGCTATTCCTCCTCAGATTTGATTCCTTTTGCACATTCTGCCTGCAATCATGCCATATTCATTGTTGTTCTTGCCATCAATGACAAACACACTCTGCCTATAAAAATGACAACAATATCCCCTTTTGGCATTGATAGCAACCCTAAAAGGTTGCGCTATTCTAGTTTGTCCTCCAACTATAGCATCCGGACCACTCATTTTCTCCCCCTTTGACATCAATGTCAAAGAAAACATGCTCCCCTTGAGCTGTTGCATTAATTTGCGGAGGTATCAAATATTCAACCAACATAATCCCCTTGACAGGATGGACTCTCTTAGGTGAGAGTAGAGATGACACCCAGCTTCTGACGAATATATTCAAAAGGTGTCTTGGCTAGGGGTTTATTAAAGATGTCTACACTTTGTTCTATGGAAGGCATATAATTTAGCTGAACAACTATGTTTGTAACCTGCTCTTTGATAAAATGATACTTTATTGGTATATGCTTCATCTTTGAATGGAGAACCAGATTCTTTGAGACATTAATGGCACTGGTGTTATCACAATGAAGTGGAATTGGATCAATATAAGTTACCTTCAAATCTGAAAGAGTTTGTATCATCCATAAAATCTGAGTGCAACAGGTAGCAACAACAATGTACTCAACCTCTGTAGTTGATAATGAAATAGATCCCTGCTTCTTACTAATCCATGCTACTAACGAATCACCTAAGAAGAATGCACCTCCACTGGTGCTCTTTCTCTCATCCAAACAATTTGCCCAATCAACATCTAAATATGCAGTTAATTGTAAGTTCTGATTTCTAGGATACCAAAGACCATAATTCATTGTACCCTTCAAATATTTGAATATCCTCTTGACAGCTGCTAGATGACTTTGTTTAGGGGTAGACTGATAATGACCTACCATTCCAACAACTTGCATTATATTAGGACAAGATGTTGTGATGTACAGAAGACTACCTATCATTGATCGATATGTTCTTTGATCAACATCAGGTGAAATATCATCTTTACTGAGATTGCAACCAACCACCATCGGTGTACTAACAGGAGAGCAATCTTCCATCTGAAACCTCTTTAACATTTCTTTCAAATATTGTTCTTGAGAGATAAATATCCCTGTAGAACTCTGATTGATTTGTAAACCAAGGAAATATGACAGTTATCCTATCATGGACATCTCAAACTCAGTCTGCATTGAATTAGCAAACCACTGAATTGAAAGGTCATTAGTGCATCCAAAGATAATGTCATCTACATAAACCACAACAACTAACAAATCATCACCTTTAGACTTTATATATAGATTACTGTCAACAATACCTTTCTTGAACCCTTTGTCCTGTAGAAATTTTTCCATTCTATGATACCAGGCTCATGGTCCCTGTTTCAATCCATATAATGCCTTTTTTAACTTACATACATAGTTAGGATTATTTGTCAGTGAAAACTCTTTAGGTTGCTCTATGTATACTTCCTATTCTAGGTCTCAATTAAGAAAAGGTGATTTAACATCCATCTGATATACTTTAAAGTTCTTATGAAATGCTGATCTAGGTGGATATCAGTGGCCACCCACCTTTTCCGACTGGCTCAAGATAGTTTTCTGGCAATTTTGGCAATTTACTATTTTTAGCAGGTTTTAACTTCCGAGGCCATTTTAAGGGCCTAAATGAAGTTTTTTCAAGATATAGATTCTCAATGATAGCCAAAGGCATGATTGAGCCCCCAAAATGAATCTCCTCGATGATACCTTTCCAACAAGCTATCATACGCCTAAAACAGAGATCGTATGCAAAAGTTACGACCCCGGGAAGTTGATGTACTAACTTACCCAAACGGGGCCCACATGACTTTTGGCACTTCATCTTCTAGGGTTAGGTTTTTGGATGTCTAGGACTTTTGGAATTCCTATTTATTGTAAAAAATCCTTCAGAGCCTCATTGTAATCATCTTCTTGCGAATGCAAGTAGCCGTCACATCTCTTCTCAGAGATAAGTTGCCACCATTCTAGCGAGTCTTTCACTCTGTATTTTTACAGTCTCTGTACATTTCTTTCATTAATAGAAATCGTGTATTACTGTATATCTGTGTTTATGGTTTCATATTTGATACATTTCTATGATATTATTGAATATCTGTGATATCTCTGTGCATTTCCTTATTATATCTCCGCTCTCATTTCATGCCGAAAATAATCTGGATCACATGCATAGGCCATAACCATTCTGATGGCTTCCAATCTTGCCACTGGTGCAAAAGTTTTATCAAAATATTGTCCTTCAACTTGTTCATACCCCTTACAGGCCAATCTCGATTTATTCTTAACAATTTGTCCTTGTTTATTCATTTTATTCTTAAACTCCCATTTGGAGACAATTACATTCTTATCTGCAGGTCTAGGAACAAGCTCCCAAGTATTGTTCTTCTCAATCTGATCCAGTTCCTCATTCCTTGATTTTAACCAATTTTCATCTTCACTGGCTTCATTGAAGTTCTTAGGTTCCACCATGGATATGAATGCCATATGTGATTGCTCAGTGTCTTTGATTATCCTTCTCCTGGTTTGTACACCTTTGTCTTTCTCACTAATTATCTGACTTGCAGGATGATTCTCTTGAATAATTCTGGAGGAAGGATTTGATGATGTCTGTTGATTTGAGTTTTCTTGAGTATTTGCATCTTCATCTGAATCAAAGTCTTCTTTTTCTGATTCTTGGAGTTGTTCATCTTCAACTTCAACTATATCCTCTGTTGTTGATTCAGTATTGCTCACCTCTCTTACTGGGACTCCATCAAATTTTATGTCAATACAATCAACCAATTTATGCAGCCTCTTATTATAGCATCTGTATCCTTTACTGTTTGTATCATACCCTAAGAAGATTCCTTCATCAACTTTGTCATTATACTTGCCAAGGTTTTCATTATTATTCTTTATGTAGCACTTACTCCCAAAGACTTTGAAGTGGTTCATTGAGGCAGGTCTTCCATGCCACAATTCATAAGGTGTCTTGTCACTGTGTGGTATGAGGTGAGCTTTGTTAAAAATATGAATTGTTGAGTGTATTGCTTCTACCTAGTAGGTTTGACCAATGTTCTTCTCATTCATCATTGACCTGGCCATTTGTTGAACTGTTATGTTTTGCCTCTCAACTACTCCATTTTTTTGTGGAGTTCCTAAGATTGTGTATTCTCTTTTGACCCCATGTTCATCACAAAATTCCTTGAAATAACTTGACATAAATTCTCCTCCTCTGTCTGATATTACAACCTTTAATATGTTGCCTCTTTGATTCTCAGCTAAAGCCTTAAATATTTTAAATTTCTCAAATGCTTTAGCTTTTTCTTTGAGAAAAACAACCCAAGTGAGTCTGGAGTAATCATCAATGATCAGCATGAAGTAGTTTTCTTTCCCTATACCTTCCTGTCTTGATGGTCCACATAAATCCATATGAACTAATTGGAGTGGTTTCTCTATTGAAGTAGAGTTCTTGGATTGAAACCGTGTCTTGGTTAGCTTTCCTACTTGGCAGGGTTTACACATAGAATCTTGTGGATTTGATATTCTTGGAAGATCTTTTACTGCCTCAAGATTTTTGAGCTTGATTAAGTGGTCAAAGTTTAGATGTCCAAGTCTCCTATGCCATAACCAACTCTCATCATGTTTTCTTAGATGACACACTTCTCAATCTTCTTTCAACACATATGCATTATTATCTGTCCTTGTGCCTTTAGCCACCACTTGTCCCGAATTTACAGAATTTATCTTACAATCTTTGGAAGTGAACACCACTTCACATCCTCTATAACACATTTGACTTACATTGAGAAAATTATGTTTCAGCCCATCTACAAGCAGGACATCCTGGGCTTTTCCTTTTCCATTACTTAAACTCACCATCCCTTTACCCTTGATTTTACCTGGTTCATCATTTCCAAAGGTCACATTTCCTGTTTTGTCTTTACTAATAGATAGAAACTTATCCTTGTCTCCAGTCATGTGATTGAAACATCCATTTTCTATATACTAGGGGTGTTTTTGTTTTTGAGCTGAAAGTACTAGACCACAATTTTCACTATATTTATTTTTCCATGTGCTGGCATTTTTAGCTAAGGGTTTTATCTTTGTATCTATTTTGTAATTCTTCAGATGGCAGTGTGCAACTTTGTGGCCAAAGTTATGATAGTTATAGCATTCAAACTCATTATTCAACAGATCAAAGTGATTGATGCAACTTTGTCTACTCATTGGTTGTTTATTTCTATGTTTCAAAGATTTTTTATTTCTTAATCTCCTCAGTTGCATGTATCTAAACTTAATTTGACAATTTGCAATCTTATGACCAAAACTAGAGCAATAATAACAATAACCATGGAAGAAATTTTGGTACCTGAAGGATGGCCTTATTCTTGGTATTTGTTGCTCCATCTTCTTATATCTTTGTTTTTTATCAGGGATCATCTTATCTTTATTAGATTTTTGTGACAAAGTACTCACATGGTCTGATTGTTTGATGACTTGGAACTTGATCATCTTTACTGGCTCTTTGATTTCTGTTTGTTTGCTGCTTGAACCACTTACATAACCTAAACCAGTATTCAACAAAGGAGATCTATGTTTTCTCAGAATGTCATTTAGTTCTGCTGAGGCTTTAATGCTTGGAATATTTTGGAGACACAATGCTTTAAAATTCTCCATCTCTTTTCTAGTTTTTACTACCTCTTCTTCCAAGGCTTCACATCTTGCCTTCTTTTATGATAACTATTGTTTTAGAATGTCCTCTATTTTATTTGCCTCTTCTAACTCCACTTTTAGCAAGGAAAGTATTCATTAGATATTTTACCATTATTTTCAAACTGCATCAACAATTTTTTTTTATCCAGGTGGATATCAGTGACCGCCCACCTTTTCCAACTGGCTCAAAACAGGTTTCTAACAATTTTGGCAACTTACTATATTTAGCAGTTTTTAACTTCCAGGGCCATTTTGAGGGCCTAAATGAAGGTTTTTAGGGATCTAGATTCTCAATTATGGCCTACAACATGATTGAGCCCCCAAAATGAATCTCCTTGGCAATACCTTTCCAACGGGCTATCATACAACTAAAACGGAGATCGTATGCAAAAGTTACGACCCCGAGAAGTTGATGTAATAACTTACCCAAACGGGGCCCACATGACTTTTGGCACTTCATCTCCTAGGGTTAGGTTTTTGGATGTCTAGGGTTTTTGGAATTCCTGTTTATTGTAAAAATGCCTTCAGAGCCTCATTGTAATCATCTTCTTGTGAATGAGAGTAGCCGTCACATCTCTTCTCAGAGATAAGCTGCCACCATTCTAGCGAGTCTTTCACTCTGTATTTTTACAGTCTCTGTGCATTTCTTTCATTAATAGAAATCATGTATTACTGTATATCTGTGTTTATGGTTGCATATCTGATACATTTTTGTTATATTATTGGATATATGTGATATCTCTGTGCATTTCTTTATTATACCTTCGCTCTCATTTCGTGTCGAATATAATCTAGATCAGTGGTATCAGAGCAGACTGCTCTTGATCGTTTTTTTTAGTGCATGTCCCCGACGAGGTATGAGTATAGCAAGTCGGGTCTCGAGCTTGTATATCTTGAATACAATCCCTCTCACATGCCCAAGAAACCCTCCATGGTGGAAAAAAAGAAAAATGACTGAGCAGATGATCCTATCAATCTGTTGCTTGAGCAAGCTCTCACGTGACAGAGGGACGAAATGATGGTGAATTTTTCCCACATCATTAAACGCCTGCCGATAGAAAGAGGTGCATATTCATCAAGCGACCACTTTGGAAGCACCTCGCCTTTCAAGGTACAAGTTAATTTTGATATTCCTATATTTGAAGAACAGATAGATGCAGAAGCCCTAGACAAATGGTTAAATCTGCTAGAAGGTTATTTCTCTGTTCACAATTTTTTTGACAACGAAAAGATCACCTTCGCACTCCTTAAATCTCTCCCTCATGTCAAAAATTGGTGGGAAACTTACTAGGAGCAAAGTTCCACAGAGGATTCTAGAATATATGGGGCCGAACCCACTTAGGATTTTTTTGTGGATGCGGTAAAGGAAAAATATTACCATGTTCACAACTATGAGGACCAGTACATGAGATGGACCACACTATGGCAAGAAAGGGGCCAAGCAGTTCTGGAGTTCACCAATACCTTCCATACATTGCACACCAAGTTGGGTATCAAAGACTCTGAACAACATTTGGTTCTGACATATCATGGGGCTCTACACAGATACATCCAAACTGAAATGGATTTTTTGAACATCTCATCACTCGGTGCTACCTATCAATATGTTGTTAAAATCGAGCAAAAATTTAAGCACCAGAACAAACAGGATTTTGGATCTGTAAATCCACAACAAACAAAGTATGATAAAGACGGCTCTAATAAATAGTCTCCTAAGAACCAGTCTAAGACACAAGAAAAGAAGGGTCACGGGAAGACAAAGAAGGACACCAAAAAATGGTGTGATTTCCACAAAATCCCCTAGCAAAACACCGACAAATGTCGCTCAAAATAGTCATTGGTGGTTGAGATCAAAGACAAGGAGCCAAACCCTGATTCATAATTTGATTCTGAAAATATTGGTAAAAGACAGATCATCAACGCAGATCCCACTGCTATTTTTGTGACCGCAACAATTCAACCAAAAGAACCAATAGATCCTGAAGAGGGGGAGCACCTTTTTCATTCACAGATGTGGGTGAAGGGGACCCCACTTCATTTTATTGTTGATAGCGGAAGCCATAAGAACCTCGTCTCAATAGAGGTTGTCAAACAATTGGGATTGTCGACAACGCCACACCCCAACCATACAACATCGGGTGGCTTCACCAAGGATGAGATCTCCATGTCAGCCAACAATGTCTATTGTCATACAACATCCATACCTTCAAGGACGAGGTATTATGTGATGTTTCCCCACTAGATGTCTGTGATGTTCTCTTGGGAAAGCCATATATGTGGAAGCGCCATGCTATTTATGAGTCTCGACCTTGTAGTGTCATTGTTACTTTGGGGGGTCATCTCTACAGAATACCAAACATAGTTCCAACTATTGTTCCACCTAAATAATGTCGCAAGGTAGTATCTCATACTGCAAAATTTAGCTTCTTCACAATATCTTCAAAAGGAGAATAAAAGGACACTGCAACCACTACAACCTTGCCCCAAGCACCTTCTTTCCAATAGAAGCAGGTCGAAAAGGATACAAAAAAGCACAAAGATTTCTTCTGCACACCTTCCTCTCATGTATCTCAACTTTTTGAACAGCCTCAGCCTCAACAGGTTCGTGACAGACTTCCACAAACTGAGTTGGGTGACGTCTCCAACAAGGCAAGCAGCTCACCAAGATGCAGATTCAGAAAACACTTTTTCCTCTCCCCTCGAAACTCAACGCAATGGAGACCATTGCTTCCTAATGAGGGAGAATTGATCTAGATGGATGTCGGTGGCCACCCACTATATTTAGCAGTTTTTAACTTTCGGGGCCATTTTGAGGGCCTAAATCAAGGTTTTTTGGGGATTGATATTCTCAATGATGCCCTATGACATTATTGATCCCCCAAAATGAATATCCTCGATGATACCTTTCCAACGGTCTATCATACGCCTAAAACAAAGATCGTATACAAAAGTTACGACCTCGGGAAGTTGATGTAATAACTTACCCAAACGAGACCCACATGACTTTTGGCGCTTCATCTCCTAGGGTTAGGTTTTTGGATGTCTAGGGTTTTTGGCATTCCTGTTTATTGTAAACATCCCTTCATAGCCTCATTATAATCATCTTCTTGCGAATGTGAGTATTCATCACATCTCTTCTCAGAGATAAGTTGCCATCACTCTAGCGAGTCTTTCACTCTGCACATTTCTTTCATTAATAGAAATCATGTATTACTATATCTCTATGTTTATGGTTGCATCTCTGATACATTTCTATTATATTATTGGATATCTGTGATATCTCTGTTCATTTCTTTATTATACCTCCACTCTCATTTCATACCGAAAATAATCCGGATCAGTTTTTGTTTTCTCTTCTGAAGTCTGAGTATGTCAATCTCTTCTAAAGCACTGATTAGTTAACCTTCCATATCAACCACAACTTCTTCATCATAAAAATCACTTCCTGTGTCTTTATTATCATAATCCTCTTTGTCCATAAGCATAAATTCATTATCTGTGTCTTCTATCTGTGTCTTCTAAAGAGTCACTATCTATGTCTTTTGAAGAGTCATCATTGTTTACACCTAAACGTTTCTTTTTACCAAATATCATGGGTTTGTACTTCTTTTCACCTTCAAAATTCTGACACTAGTTCTTGTGTGGACACTTAGATGCAAAGTGACCTATCTTTCCACAGTTAAAACACTTGAAGGGAAGATTTCCTTGATACTTGCCTGATCCTCTCTTTAGTCTTCTCACAATTTTTTCTTCAATTTCATCAGGCTCATATTCCTCGTTCTTATCTTCTTTAAAATATGCTTCTCTAGTGGTGGATTTATCTTTACCTATCCTCATTTTTCAAAATGCTTCTCTGCAAGCCCACAAATTTTTCAGACTACCTATCATTGATCGATATGTTCTTTAATCAACATCAAGTGAAATATCATATTTACTGAGCTTACAACCAACCACCATCGGTGTACTAACAGGAGAGGAATCTTCTGTATGAAACCTCTTTAACATCTCTTTCAACTACTATTCTTGAGAGATAAATATCCCTGCAGAACTCTGATTGATTCGTAAACCAAGGAAATATGATAGTTCTCCTATCATGGACATCTCAAACTCAATCTACATTGAATTAGCAAACCATTGAACTGAAAGGTCATTAGTGCATCCAAACATAATGTCATCTACATAAACCACAACAACTAATAAATTATCACCTTCAGACTTTATATATAGATTACTGTCAACAACACCTTTTTTGAATCCTTTGTCCTGTAGAAATTTGTCCAGTCTATGATACCAGGCTCGTGGTGCCTATTTCAGTCCATATAATGCCTTGTTCAGCTTACACACATAGTTAGGATTATCTGTCAGTGAAAATCCTTCAGGTTTCTCCAGGTATACTTCTTCTTCTAGGTCTCCATTAAGAAAATCTGACTTAACATCCATCTGATATACTTTAAAGTTATTATGACATGCATAGGCCAGAACCATTCTGATGGCTTCCAATCTTGCCACTGGTGCAAAAGTTTCATCAAAATCTTGTCCTTCAACTTGTGCATACCCCTTATAGACCAATCTGGCTTTATTCTTAACAATTTGTCCTAGTTCATTCATTTTATTCTTAAACACTCATTTGGAACCAATTACATTCTTATCTACGGGTCTAGGAACAAGCTCCCAAGTATTGTTCTTCTCAATATGATCCAGTTCCCCATTCATTGATTTTAACCAATTTTCATCTTCACTGGCTTCATTGAATTTCTTGGGTTCCACCATGGATATGAAGGCTATATGTGATTTCTTGGTGTCTTTGATTATCCTTCTCCTAGTTTTTACACCTTTGTCTTTTTCACCAATTATCTGACTTGCAGGATGATTCTTTTGAGTAATTCTGCAGGAAGGATTTGATGTTGTCTGTTGATTTGAGTTTTCCCGAGTATTTGCATATTCATTTGACTCAGAGTCTTATTTTTCTAATTCTTGGACCTGTTCATCTTCAACTTCAACTATATTCTCTATTGTTTATTCAATATTCCTCACCTCTCTTGCTGGGACTCCTTCATTAACTTTTATGTCAATATAATCAACCAATTTATGCAACCTCTTATTATAGCATCTGTATCCTTTAATGTATGTACCATACCCTAAGAAGATTATGTCATCATCTTTGTCATCATACTTGCCAAGGTTTTTATTATTATTCTTTATGTAGCACTTACTCCCAAAGACTTTGAAGTGTTTGATTGAGGCAGGTCTTCCATGCCACAATTCATAAGGTTTCTTGTCACTGTGTGGTCTGAGGTGAGATTTGTTAAGAATATGGATTGTTGTGTATATTGCTTCTAACCAATAGGTTTGACCAATGTTCTTTTCATTCATCATTGACCTCGTCATTTGCTGAACTGTTCTTTTTTTCCTCTCAACTACTCCATTTTGTTGTGGAGTTCCTAGAATTGTGTATTCTCTTTTGATCCCATGTTTATCACATAATTCCTTGAAATCTATTGACATAAATTCTCCTCCTCTGTTTGATCTTACAACCTTTAATCTGTTTCCTCTTTGATTCTCAGTTAAAGCCTTAAATATTTTAAATTTCTCAAATGCTTCATCTTTTTCTTTGAGAAAAGCAACCCAAGTGATTTTGGAGTAATCATCAATGATTAGCATGAAGTAGTTTTCCTTCCCTGTACCTTCCTATCTTGATGGTCCACATAAATCCATATGAACTAATTGGAGTGTTTTCTCTGTTGAAGTAGAATTATTGGATTGAAACTGTGTCCTAGTTAGCTTTCCTACTTGGCAGGGATTATACACAAAATCTTGTGGCTTTCATATTCTTGGAAGATATTTTACTGCCTCAATATTTCTGATCTTGATTAAGTGGTCAAAGTTTAGATGTCCAAGTCTCCTATGCCATAACCAACTCTCATCATGTTTTCTTAGATGACACTCTTCTCTATTTTCTTTCAACACATATACATTATTATTTGTCCTTATGCCTTTAGCCACCACTTGTACTGAGTTTAAAGATTTTATCTTACAATATTTGGAAGTGAGCACCACTTCACATCCTCTGTCACACATTTGACTTACACTGAGAAAACTATGTTTCAGCCCATCTACAAGAAGGACATCCAGGGCTTTTCCTTTTCCATTACTTAAACGCACCATCCCTTTACCCTTGATTTTACCTAGTTCATCATTTCCAAAGGTCACATTTCTTGTTTTTCCTTTACTTATAGACATAAACTTATCCTTGTCTCCAACCATGTGCTTGGAACATCCACTATCTATATACCAGAGGTCTTTTTGTTTTTGAGCTGAAAGTACTAGAACACAATTTTCACTATATTTCTTTTTCCATGTGCTGACATTTTTAGCTAAGGGTTTTGTCTTTCTATCTATTTTGTAATTCTTCATATGGCAGTTTGCAGATTTGTTGCCGAAGTTATGACAATTATATCATTCAAACTCATTGTTCAATAGATCAAAGTGATTGGTGCAACTTTGTCTACTCATTGGCTGTTTAGTTCTATGTTGCAAAGATTGTTTATTTCTTGGACTCCTCAGTTGCATGTCTCTAAACTTAATTTGACAATTTGCAATCTTATGACCAAAATTAGAGAAGTAAAAATAGTAACCATGGAAGAAATTTTGGTACCTAAAGGATGGCCTTTTTCTTGGTATTTGTTGCTCCATCTACTGATATCTTTGTTTTTTATCAGGGATCATCTTATCTTTATTAGATTTTGTTGACAGAGTACTCATATGGTCTGATTGTATGCTGACTTGGAACTTGATCATCTTTACTGGCTCTTTTATTTC
Source organism: Picea engelmannii (assembly GCA_009831015.1). Classification (NCBI taxonomy): domain Eukaryota; kingdom Viridiplantae; phylum Streptophyta; class Pinopsida; order Pinales; family Pinaceae; genus Picea; species Picea engelmannii. Next base: position 577,459 of record ML782290.1, read on the forward strand.
TGTCTGTTTGCTGCTTGAACCACTTACATAACCTAAACTAGTCTTCAACGAAGGAGATCTTTGTTTTCTCAGAATGTCATTTAGTTCTGCTGAGGCTTTAATGGTTGGAATATTTTGGAGATACAATGCTTTAAACTTCTCCATCTCTTTTTTGGTTTTTACTACCTCTTCTTCCAAGGCATCACATCTTGCCTTCTTTTATGATAACTATTGTTTCAGAATATCCTCTATTTTCTTTGCCTCTTCTAACTCCACTTTTAACAGGGCAAAGTCTTCATCAGGTTTTTTACCATTCTTTTCAAACTGCATCAAACAATTGTTTTTGTTTTCTCTTCTTAAGTCTGATTTTGTCAATCTCTTCTAAAGCATTTATTAGTTCACCTTCCATATCAACCATAGCATCTTCATCATCATGGATGATTTTAGGGGCTAAATTTCGCTCATGGGCTAATTTTCCATGGTTTTTCCAAAAATGAGTTTCGCTATTTTAAAAATTATTCGCCCAAATTCTATAGGATAAAATTATTTTACCTTAAAAATCGCCAAAATTTTAT
>ML782290.1:599473-617911 GCA_009831015.1 Picea engelmannii
CCTAGTCTCCTATATATACCAAGGAGACATTTTCATTTTGAATCATCTTGGACTTGAACTTTTAAGTGGGGTAAAAGGAGGTTGCCCCCTCGAAGAGGCTTATTATCTGAAATTATCTCTTTTTCAAGGCGTTGAGTACTTTTCCTGAGGTTTTTATATGCTATATTGATGTTTGGTTCTTAACACAATATGACCTTGGGCTATGAACTTCACATGACCACGCGATTGCGGGCACGTCTATAGGTAGTTTGAGGGCAACCCACTTTTCACCCTGCAATGCACTACGAGCTTCCACACATCCTTTCTCCTAAAACGTGGTTTCGATTGCGGCCCACTCATGAAAAATTAAGGCCCAAGCACGTTCTGGCCCCGCAATGTGATGGGAGTGTCGATCTCATGATATTGAAAGTGATATTGAACGGACGGTTCAGATCTGTCCTTTCACGATATGCGTATTAGATATAACCTCCCCAAATCAACGACTGAGATTTACTTCATGATCCGGGCTCCAGGAGTTTCAAATCTCAAACCTCACTTTTCCCATACACCAAAATTTTGGAGTTGACAATCCATTGACACGTGTCCCTCATCACATAAACGGTCCTCGTTTACTTTGGTATTTCAAACTTTCAACCAAATCAACAGTTCTTCATCCCCTTTCTTGATCAACGGTCGAGATCTCCTTCGAGTCTCCAGAATTTTGAAATATCAAATCTCAAACTTCTTGTTTCTTCTGACTGGATATCTTATGAAATGGAATATCTATTGAAATTTATCCTCTTTAATCCAACAACTATCCTCTGCTCTGGGACTTCGGCCTTCGACAATCTCAAACCTTTCTGCTTCACATTTTTCTAGAGTAGTTTCACCTAGAGTTCACGATCTATTGACACGTAGCCTCCTTCATGATGAACGATCATAAGTGACTTCAACACTTTAGGACTTTAGGTTGATTGTTGCTTCATTCTCCTCCGGAGTGGTCACCTGTTGAATAAGTTATAGGTGGTGGAGATGGCTTGTTGTTGGTTAGCACTTCCACTTACACTATCCTTCCATTGTACTAGATCAATGGTTGATTATGCACCTGATGTGTTCTTCAGATCGGATGACTTATTTCCACTTCGGGAATTCAAGACTTCGGAACTTTGGGCAAGTGTTGGTTGTAAATATCCCAAAGTAAAACTCCCGGAGTGACGTTACTTACTTATGTCACTTGATGACGTATCATGAGCCTAGTAGCTGCCACACGTCACTCGGATTTGTGATTTGCACGTACCTGAAATGTCGAATCAACTTGAAACTTGTCATTGTCTTATTGCACCACATGTCCTTGCTAACGTAGTCTTGCTGATGTGGATCCTCATTCACTTCGGGAATTTGGCCTTCGGGACTTTGGGTATTTCTACTTTTCAAGTCGCCAATACTTCCGAAGTGAGAATCCTCGAACAATAACCTCCTCGTAAATTTTAGACCCGAACTAATTATTGTTCGTCAATCATGTTCTTATATTGATGGATTGATCTTTATACGATGTTTTTTTTCTATCTTATCATGTCCTTCCACTTTAAAATGATCTGACGACTAAAATTTACTCTGGCTCTTCGGCTCTCTGGATTTTGGGGATTTCATACCTCAAACTGAAAATTCTCGAAGTGATTTGCTTCGGAGTTGTGGATCATGTGCCACCTGTCAGTATTGACGGTGGACCTTCTTACTTCGAGACTTTGACAAGTCCTCTCTCCTTCGCTCATCCAATGGCGTATCCTTTGTGCATTTATTTTTGGATCCAACGACTGTTGATCCTAGGCACTCAGATCCAACGGATCAGATCTATACTTCTCCTCTGCATTTCCTCTGGTCATTGGACATTGATCTAACTGTCATCAGGTATTTGGGATTGGTGATCCAACGGACACTATCGATCCTCCTCTTGAGCTTTGGCAATGAAGTTGACCTCGGCCCTGGTGTACGCTTGCACTCTACGTGAAACTCTGCGCTATTCTTCCTGAGCTTTGATTCCTTCTGCAAAATCACGTTATTCCTCCTAAGCTCTGCAAACTCACGCTATTCCACCTGATCTTTGATTCCTTCTGAACATTTTGCATGTAATCATGCGATCGTCACTGTTGTTCTTACCATCAATGACAAGCACACTCTTCCTGTAAACATGCCAACATTTTCATGAACACCATTTTTATTTTTGATGTGATTATTCCCCAAAAAAACTAAAAATACCCATTTGAAGAACATAAAGCAAAAAAATGCATGTTCATTTTGATAATATTGAATTTGCATTTCAAATGGTTTTGAGAACATTGATTTTCTTAAGTAATAAATTTTAGATGCAAATTATTAATAAATAACAATTATTATATCTTTACAAAATGGAGTAGTAGATGAATCTATTTGTAGTTCTTCTGATAGATTATCTTCAAAATTTCTAGCTCGTCCACCCTTATTAAATTTTTAGGTTCCTAAGAGTCTCAATTTTTTAAGTTTTGGTTGACTAAATTCTCTCTCTAGAATTATTTTAACTAAGAGTTTAAAAAAAAAAAAAATTACAACAAAATCTCAACCGAGAGTTGTAAAAAGCTTTAATTTGACAATTTTTATCAAACCCCACCCTTATAATATTTTGATCTAATAGAATCAATTGTCACATTTTGGTAAAAGAGTATATATATATATATATGAAAAATTACATGTTTATATGTTCAAATTATACACACAAACAATACATTTATAAACAATATGGATTTACTTAAAAATGTAAATTTGATATAAATAATTTATAAACAATATGGATTTAGTGAATTTGATATAGACATTTAACAATCCAATATTAAGATTTAAATTTTATATAGACAAATATTAGGAATAGAGTAAGCATTTAAGTGATTAGTCTATGCTTGAGCAGTCGACCAGGAGCCGAATCGACTTTCTTTCACTCTAGTGTTAAAGATTTATATTCAAATGCCCTGTTTTTTTGTGAATAGATAATCTCTTATTAAAATTGGTTATGACTTGGCCGCGGGGAGCCAGCCCTATGGCCAAGCCGTGGACACGCCTATGGCTTGACCACATGGTTGGCCCCCTGCAGCGAAGTCACAGTCATTTCAAACGTTTTGTATTTTATAAAAATTTCATAAAAATTTCAAACTATCCAACTTTTTATTTCAAACATTTTGTATTTTATAAAAATTTCATATCTTTAGGAATTCAATTTATAAATCTATTTTTACATATGTAATATCAGAGTATCATTTCCAAATCTAAAAGCTATTGGTGCATTGTATTTGCCAAGAACTTGCAGAAGTCAAACTTTATGAAGGGTTAATTCTCGGGGTGTGACAAGTCTACTAGGAAACCCAAAAACAATGGTATCCATTATTAAACTATAATTGAGACTTAAGACTTTTGCAATCGTGGCAACAACAATTTTGGACATAGGATCAAAAATGTAAGAGGAGTATGGTAGAGAAGTAGTAGGAATAAAACTTACTTGAATTAGATGACTCTTAATAAACTTACCATTTTATATATGTGATATATTAACCCATTCACTTAAAGTATGTGATCCAAATCAAACCTTTGGTATAACTAGATCTTATATCCTGAACACCTATAACATATACCGGGCTTCTCAGTAAAAAAATCCTCCAAAAAATCCATTTCTAGTACTTATACAAGAAACTAAATGCCTCAAACTTAAAAGGGATTAAAAGTATGAAGACTCAGAAATGGAACAGAATTAACGATACCCAAGAAAACTGATAAGAACACAACGCAAACTCATAGAAGAAATGCAATTTGAACTTGCATCTTCATTCTTGTGATTAGTTGCCTATACCTTATATTGAGACTCTACACTCTTAACTATATTGTAATATTCACATAGCTTATACGGTTAACATATGAAGTTGATTCCATTTCTTTAGCTCTCTCTTAATCAGAGTAAGTAAAACTCATATGTATTGGATAAGAGGATATACCCTTTAAAAAACTCTTGTTAATGAACTATTACCCTTTGTATTTACACAAGCATTTAGTTGAAGATGAACTTCTATTACCCTTTGGATAAGATACTAGTTGAAGATGTTGATGTATTACCCTTTGTATTTACACAAGCATTGGAATCACTTGGCCAAGTGCTGGTTGTCCACGGGATTTCTAACAGGATGGATCTACCAAAATGATTCAGAGGCCATTCTTAGCCCCTGTATCGATGAGGTCACTGGAAGAAGGTCGGTAAGCATATAAAAAACACTTTATAACCACATATAAATTAATGTTTAGCAGCGTCAAATCATCTAATCACAGACACTTAGTATATAAAAAGGTCCGTCATAAACATAATTCCAACAACTTACAATCATATAATACATTTTCTCTATTAATGCCCCCCCAAGTGTCATACAGACTTGTTGATACTTAGTGTCATTGCTTTGTAGATGGAAGATTACTTCCATCCAACCAAACATGGCGTAAAGTTAATCATTGATTTTTATGGACTATGCTCCATACCTGTTGGATGCATGAAATCTGATTTCCCATATAGATAACCACTACTCATTTACCATACTTTGACCCATGTACTCTTGGTGGATTTACCAAGGTTATTTCTGCTAATATTAAGAAACCAAAATATATTTGAAATGGGCATGGGTAGTGGATTTATGCATCACCCTATTATAATTGTGTCTAACATAAATAACATTTCTATTAATTTTGTCTTATCTTTTTTCTTTCTTCATAATTTTTGTTGGTCAATGTTGGAGATATTAACTCATACTTATCTTGTGCTTAACTTTTCATGAATTTCCAAAGCATAGATATTGAGGAGAGATATCGACACAGGATTCTCCAAACATTCCTCACAAACGCTCTAAGCTCTCCCAAGAAGGAAGAAGAGGAACTCCTTCTTCGACTGGGACTCTGAGTGATCAACGACAATCTTGTCATAGGAGATTATCACATCAGTCTGTGAATACATCAACTGCATAATGTGCTCAAGCAAGTTCTATGGATGCATCCTTCTTAGATAGGTTGCACATTAATACTCCTACACCTGAGAATGTAGGGAATACCTCAGGACAAGAGAATATTTTTGGTAATTTTCTTTGATATTGTTTATTTTTGTTGTATTTTTGTGTATTTAAATTTATGTCAAGTTAAATGTTGTAATTATTTTCAAATGTGTGTAGAAAATGAGTTTAGAGAAAAGGATGAGAATGAAAGAGAGAGTGAGTGTCACGAAGATTCTAATGTTGGTGCAGACGGTGAAGGTGGATTTAGGAGGCCGGGTTATCAAGAAACAAAAGATTACACGCCTACGTCCACCTATCCTTTCACTACTACATATGACCAAATTCGCCACAGTTTTTTGTTGCTATTGCCACACATATTCGTCGCACTTTCCATGAAAGCAAAGGCTATTTTTCATCTCTATATCCACGAACCAGATATTCGTGGAAACAACGACGAAATTATCCCTCCACGTGTCATAACCATCAAGATAGGTTTACCTTATAAAGCGTGGCAACTGTGAAGAAAGTTCATTGTAATAGGGATGAATAACCATGCCAAAGTAGAAAAAATTAACAGCACATTACAACGCAGATGCCATACGTGCAACGGAAAAGTGTGGAAAGTTGCGACAAAAATTCATGGCAATAGAGACGAAAAGGTTTGCCAGAGAAAAAATTTACGACACATATGCTATATGTGCAACGCAAAACAATGACAACGTCCGATGAACTTTCACCGATATTGCCACGCTTAATAAAACACATTCATTACCTTACGACAAACTATCGTCGATATTGCCACTCTTCCTTTAGGTTTAAAAAAAAAAAATCTACGTGAGAAGTTGGATGTTGGGATTCGTGATTGACCCAGATTCAATATTTTCATGTGTGATTGACCCTTCAAAGGTTTTATTATGTGAGAAGGGCTTATCAGAGTGGGTTTTGGGACTTATTAGGTCTCTTTCTTAGTGGACCAAAAGGGAAACCCAAGGCACCTTGGGATGAAAGGGAAGATAAAATACATTCCCTTGAATGAATGGTTTTAATTGAGATATTGGGGCTCTGAACTAGAGGTCAAAAACAATTTGGTAGGGGTATCCCAAGGGGACAATATGGGAGATGTGTCTTTTTTTAAATCTATCACTATGCTTGTGAGAGTGGGCCAACCCTTTACTTATCCACTTCAATGCACTCACAACCATTAATAGATATTAATATAGACTAGTCACAATAATTACCTTGAATATCAAATTTAACCTATTAATGTGAAGGGATAATCATAGCATGAGGTTAAAGGAATTCACACCCTTTCAACAACTATGTTTGTAGCATTTTGGATGAGGAACTTGTAGCCTTGTGGTTGAGTCATTCCCTTACCAAAAAAATGAAGGTTACTCACACTCATATGAATGAAAGAAATGAAAGTAAACAGACTACTTGAACATAAATGTTCACTTAAATAAATCAAAGTAATGTCTACTTAAACTTAAACAGTCTATCGTGCATTGTATGTGCAGATTGTTCTTCTTTCAATATTGATCATATAAGTAAACAATCATTAGATTAAAATAAAAAATGGAAACTAGATTACTGTTTCTTAAACATAAATAATTATAACATTAAAATGAAGCAGGATAACACACAGATCTAACAGATTCCACACAAAACCACAACAAAACTATACCATAAGCTGACAACACCTGACCAGAAGAGCGAGCCCAACTCCCCGATCAGGGCTGTGGTGAACTAACTACCACGAAAACTCAAAAACTCAGAATAAACTCAATTTTCATTAAATAAAACGAGATTACATAGGTTTCGTTCTTGATACAGGACAACTCCTAGCTAGCTAACTGACTAGCTAATCCCTTCTCTATCCCTGTTCGACCTTTTATACAATTTGTGGAGCACAGAGCATCCCAAGATTAGGGTGAGAACTCTTCCTAAAAATACACAAAGGCTGAACCGATTAACAGAACCTAATGTTGGACCATGGAACAGGTCCTCTTTTGCAACTTCAACCCGTGGTATGCGCTGCATCCTTGATCACATCATCTTTCCAGACTTCATTTTCTCTGTTCCTGCGAGATTTTAGAGATTAGTGATTCGCTTTGGTAAACCCCAAACCAATCTCTAATTTTTTTGAACTAATACACACAATGACATAATAGAGGTGCATTCTTACCCTTATGGTTACACACATCTCCCCCAAACTTTATTCGCATTATCGTCCTTGTGTAGGCCTTCGCTTTCGCAGATCTGGGTTGGAACCTTGATACTGAGCCTGAAGTTCTACTATGTCATATGCCTTAGCCATATCTATCCCTGGAAACTTATATCCCCCAATCAATATTATATCCTTCCACCATTCTCTCTATACCTCATAATCAGGTTGATATTGATCAAGTGGCATCCAGATGATGGGGAATGAAAATCTCAAACCTAGCCATCGAACCCCATAAAATCTCATACATGCTATATACTTGGATATTCTTTCCATGGCTCTGCGAAAATTGGGAGCCACAAATGCTTCCCGTTCCCTGATAGCAGGTGGTGATAAGGCCCATATCTGGTCACAATTTTCAAGTGCCTCTTCCTTGCAATAGGTCAACCGTTTTATGCAAAGATCTGCACACCATTGCTGTGCAGTTTCCATATTCTATGGCCAATTAGGAATATGTCTGAAATAGTTATGTTTATTGATGACCTGTTCAACTTGAAAGTTCTCCATTCGAACCTAAAGGGGTCTGTGTACCTGATTTTCCTCGAAATAATCAAGTGCATTCTTCCACTTCACCTGGTTAATGGTGTAGGAAAGAAAGGCCCTCAATTGGACATCTCCCACATAAGGAGCTGGATTGAATTTTTTATCATCTCTTAGCAGGTAGTTTTTCATGTACAGTTCACACATGAGATGTTGTGTGAGGATATAATAACTTTTCAAGGTCCTAAGAAACTCCATGGGGTCTTTAATATTATAAACCATCTCCTGGTGAATACATTCCAGACAGAAAAATAAATATTTTTCAGGAAGGAACAATGCATAGCTGAGAGAAGGGGAGCGACACGTTACTACCTACTGGGTGATATCATACATCTCTCGTTTTTCATCTCTTAACCTCTGTATCTGTGCCTCCAGCTCTGTAATATTTTCCTTATGTTTCTTGCCCTTTTTCTTCTCTTCTTCCAACTTTTCCTCATAGTCAACAATGACTCTAGCAACCTTCTCCCTTATGTCTTTCAGTGTCATTAGGTGCACCGAATAAGGGACAACTCCTATCTGAAATTGGGCTACAGGTTTCTTCCACTTTTGTATCTCGACATTCAACAAAACTACCTGAGCTTCATTTGTATCTATCATTGGCTCATCTTGAGTAGATGTTGTTACAGTGGAAGTGTGCAAAATAGGATCACTCTAAGTGGCTTTTGGTATTGTAGAGGTGTGCAAGATAGGCTCGGTCTGAGTAGCTATTGTATGCAACACCAACTCAATTTGAGTAGTTGTTGTTACTCTGGGAGTATCGACAGTTTGAGTAGCTACTGATACTGTGGGAGTATCGACAGTTTGGGTAGCTGCCAAAATAGTCTCCTCGACATTTCTCCTCACGTTTTCCTTGGCAATTCTTTTGTATCTTCATGCTCATTTCTTCAGGTGAATCACCTGCTTCTTTAGCTTGACATTCTCAATCCTAAATTGCAGACTTTATCTAAAGGTTGTCCTATAACGGTCCTGAATAGGGGTTCTTCTCCTTGCACAAAATTCAAAAAATTCCTATTTGACAGGAAGTTCTTCAGCCCATCCCCTAGGAGGAACCTCATTCTGAGCTTCATTTCCTACAACCTCTATGCCTAGCTCTTGTTTAACTCACACTTCTCTTGGAGTAGTAGCACCCAACTCTGGTTCAGGGTTTTCGGGAGCAGCATGCTCTGACGTCGGTTCTTGTGTAACAACGTCAGTCATTTCTTTCTCACAAACTGGAGTAGCTGCTATGTCTACAAAAATAGGATTTTCAGGAACATTTTTTTCTGACGCTGGTTCTTTTGTTACAACGTCAGTCATTACCTTCTCACCGATGGGAGGAGTAGCTGCACCATATTCACAGATAGGAAATTTAGAAAGTTCTGGCGTTGTTTCTTGTGTAACAACGTTAGTTACCTCTTGTTCATAGATTGGAGGAGTAACAACATTCCTCTCCTGCTCATCAGACAAAGGGGTATCAACATCCATCTCATGATCATCTGTAGGAAGAATAGCAGCGTCTCTTTCTTATTCATCTGTTGAGGGAGTAGCAACATCTATTTCTTGTTCATCTGCTGAGGGAGTACCAACATCTCTTTATTGTTTAGGAAAAGAGTTTGGATGAATAGAACCCTCTGCTTCCTCTTCTTCTGAATCCAGGTTAAGGACCTGCCTCATTCCCCCAACTTCTCTAACTTCCACTAATGGTTTCCCTATTTCCTCATCTTCATCCAGGGAATATTCTTGTGTATCAGCACCCATTCTCTTCCCTTCTGAAATAGTTTCGGCAGCCTCTGCTAACTTGCTCAGCCCATCTCTCTCTGCTAGGGTTTCTACTACTTATGACACCACCTGACCAGAAGAGCAGGCCCAACTCCCCGATCAGGGTTGCGGTGAACCAACTGCCACGAAAACTAAGAAACTTAGAAGAAACTCAATTTTCATTAAACAAAACGAGATTACATAGGTTTCAGTCTTGATACAGAACAACTTCTAGATATCTGACTGACTGGCTAATCCCTTCTCTATATTTGTTCGATCTTTTATACAATTCATGGAGCACAGAGCATCCCAAGATTAGGGTAACAACTCTTCCTAAAAATACACAAAGGCTGAACTGATTAATAGAAACTAATGTTGGACCATGGAAAATGTCCTCTTTTGTAACTTCAACCTGTGGACTGCGCTACATCCTTGATCACATCATCTTGTCAGACTTCATTTGCTCTGTTCCTGCAATATTTTAGAGATTGGTGATTCGCTTTGGTAAACCCCCAACCAATCTCTAAAGTTTTTGAACTAATACACATAATGACATAATAGACGTTCATTCTTACCCTTGTGGTTACACACATCTCCCCCAAACTTTAGTCACGTTATCGTCCTCATGTAGGCCTTCGCTTTCACAGATCTAGGTTGGAACCTTGATACTAGGCTTGAAGTTCTGCTATCACATATGCCTTAACCATATCTGTCCCTGGAAAATTATATCCCGCAGTCAATATTTTATCCTTCCACCATTCTCTCTGGACCTTGTAATCAGTTTGATATTGATCAAGTGGCATCCAGATGATGGGGAATGAAAATCTCAAACCTAGCCATCGAACCCCACAAAACCTCATACATGTTATATACTTGGATATTCTTTCCATGGCTCTATGAAAATTGGGAGCCCCAAATGCTTCCCGTTCCCTGACAGTAGGTGGTGATAAGGCCCATATCTGGTCATAGTTTTCAAGTGCCTCTTCCTTGCAATAGGTCAATTGTTTTATGTAAAGATCCACACACCATTGTTGTGCAGTTTCCATATTCTATGGCCAATTGGGAATATGTCTGAAATAGTTATGTTTATTGATGATCTGTTCAACTTGAAAGTTCGCCATTCTAACCTGAAAGGATCTGTGTACCTAATTTTCCTCGAAATAATCAAGTGTGTTCTTCCACTTCACCTGGTTAATGGTGTAGGAAAGAAAGGTCCTCAATTGGACATCTCCCACATAAGGAACTGGATTGAATTTTTTATCATCTCTTAGCACATAGTTGTGCATGTACAGTTCACACATGAGATGTTGTGTGAGGATGTCATAACTTTTCAAGGTCCTAAGAAACTCCATGGCTTCTTTAATATTATAAACCATCTACTGGTGAATACATTCCAAACAAAAAAATAAATATTGTTCAGGAAGGAATAGTGCATAGCTGAGAGAAGGGGAGTGACACGTTACTACCTACTGGGTGATATCACACATCTCTCGTTTTTCATCTCTTAACCTTTGTATCTGTGCCTCCATCTCTGTAATAGTTTCCTTATGTTTTTCGCCCTTTTTCTTCTCTTCTTCCAACTTTTCCTCATAGTCAACAATGACTCTGGCAACCTTCTCCCTTATGTATTTCAGTGTCCTTAGGTGCACTGAAGAAGGGACAGCTCATGTCTGAAACTAGGCTACAGGTTTCTTCCACTTTTGTATCTCAACATTCAACAAAACTACCTGAGCTTCATTTGTATCTGTCATTGGCTCAGCTTGAGTAGATGTTGTTACTGTGGAAGTGTGCAAAATAGGACCAGTCTGAGTGGTTGTTGGTACTGTAGAGGCGTGAAAGATAGGCTCAGTATAAGTAGCTACTTTATGCAACACCAACTCAGTTTGAGTAGTTGTTGTTACTCTAGGAGTATCAACAGTTTGAGTAGCTACCGATACTGTGGGAGTATCGACAGTTTGGGTAGCTTCCAAAATAGTCTCCTTGACATTTCTCCTCACTGCTTCCTTGGCAATTATTTTGTATCTTCGTGCTCATTTCTTCAGGCGAAGCACCCACTTCTTTAGCTTGGCATTCTCAATCCTAAATTGCAGACTTTCTCTGAAGGTTGTCTTATAACGGTCCTAAATAGGGGTTCTTCTCCTTGCACAAAATTCAACCAATTCCAGTTTGACAGGAATTTCTTCACCCCATCCCCTAGGGGGAACCTCATTCTAAGCTTCATTGCCTGCAGCCTCTATGTCTGGTTCTTTTTTAACTCGTGATTCTCTTGGAGTAGTAGCACCCAACTCTGGTTCAGGGTTTTCAGGAGCAGCATGCTCTGATGCTAGTTCTTGTGTAACAGCGTCAGTCAGTTCTTGCTCACAAACTGGAGTTGTTGCTGTGTCTTCAAAAATAGGGTTTTCAGGAACGATTTTTTTTTACGTTGGTTCTTGTGTTACAGCGTCAGTCATTACCTGCTCACCATTGGGAGGAGTAGCTGCACCATCTTCACAAACATGAAATTTAGAAAGTTCTGGCACTGGTTCTTGTGTAACGCCGCCAGTTACCTCTTGTTCATAGATTGGAGGAGTAGCAACATTCCTCTCCTTCTCATCAGACGAAGGGGTATCAACATCCATCTCATGATCATTTGCGGGTGGAATAGCAGCGTCTCTTTCTTGTTCATCTATTGAGAGAGTAGCAACATCTCTTTCTTGTTCATCTACTGAGGGAGTAGCAACATCTCTTTCTTGTTCACGAAAAGAGTTTGGATGAATAGAACCCTCTACTTCCTCTTCTTCTGAATCCAAGTTAATGACCTGCCTCATTCCCCCAACTTCTCTAACTTCCACTGATGGTTTCCCTGTTTCCTCATATTCATCCAAGGAATATTCTTGTGTATTAGCACCCATTCTCTACCCTTCTGAAATAGTTTTGGTAGCCTCTGCTAACTTTCTCAGCCCATCTCTCTCTGCTAGGGTTTCTGCTACTTCTGGGATAAGTTCTGCCAATTCTTCTTCCGAGAGTCTTATGAACCGCAACCAACTCATAGGGCTTTTCTCTAGCACATGCAAGACTAGTAGCTTAACAAGGACATGATTTATGAGTATTTTGAGTGGTTGGCGTGAGCACTAAGATTCTCACGCCATCCACTGAACGTTATTACGCAAAAAATAGGGCATGTTTATGCGTTGTTGGAAATGCAGAGATGTGAGCAATTTGAGATGATATTTGTAAATGGTAGAGGGGAAGCCTTCACATGTCACATACCTTATGATGAATAGTGATACCTCGGCCCATGGAGGTGGCATAGAATTATGTTTGTATCCTTTCCCTTTATGCTTTACTTCTTCACCTTCACGCAAAAACAACTTTGGAAATTCCAGGAGTGATGTTTTCTAGAAAAACCATCATTGACCGGATATTGGCAACCCACTAGCTGTTGCAATGGTTTTCTCCATGACTCTGATTTTTAATCCGCGGAATGTGGAAGAGTGGCCATCCAAATTTTAGGCGAATTCTGCTATAATGTCTGCATCGAAACCTTGTAACCTCTCGAAATAAAAATCCCAACCTGCATTCTAGAAAATTTGCCAGACTTGTGGATTTGCACGGAATTGTGTAGTATTTGTTGGCTCATACCTTACTGCTCACCACCCATTATGTTCCGTTGACTGTGCCTGCTCGAGGAGTACCAGAGACCAGTTCAGGAGAAATGACAGGCAGAATAATTTTGCGGAAAATGTGTTGTGGAAAGAGTCGTGGATTTTTTTTTACTTAAAAAAATTAAATGATGTGGCAAGTAAGTAATAATGACGATATGATAGTGAATTTAATATCTTGGTGGATGATTAACGGTTTGACGGGTGTGTCCAATCCATATGCGTACAGTGGCGTCAGAGAGTTTTAAGTAATGATTGCGAAATCATGTGATTAAAGAGGGCAATGATGACTCTTTGGGAAAAGACACAAAATTTCCCCCAAACTTAAATTTAATACCATCCTCAAGCACGAATGCCTATCCCATGTGTAATATTACCCAAATCCATTAAAGTTGGTTAAGGAAGTACCTGGTGACTCACTTGTTATGGAGAAGCATCATCGCAAGAATAGTGTCGTCTGCAGTCGAGGAATATGACAACGTCGATTCAAGTGGCAACATCGAAAGTGTTGACAACTGAAATATCAGTATCCATGTTGGCAGGAGTGTAGATGAGTAAGTGCAACCATAGTAGTAGCGGTAGAAGTAGCGACAACCAGAGAGTAGTGGCGACTCAAGTAGCGACAACCAAAGAGTAGTGGCGACTAGAGTGGAAACACCTTGGAGTAATGACATCTGGTACAATGATGATTTTAAAGAAATGAAACCTGGAGTAGAAATGACTGGAGTAGCAGAAAACATAGTAGCATTAACGACATCTCGTACAGTGGCAATTTTGAAGTAGCGACACCTGGAGTAGTGGCAACTACAGTAACAATATCTCGTACAACGACAATTTTGAAGTAATGGCACCCGAAGTAGCAGCAACCAGAGTAATGGAAACAAGAGTAGTGGCAGTTGAAGTAACAACACCTAGAGTAGTGGAAACCGAAGTAGCGACAGCTGCAATAACGTCACCTGGAGTAGCGAAAGTTGTAGTAAGGACATCTCGTAAAACGACGATTTTGAAGTAACGGCACCAGAGTACCAAATTGGGTCCACTTGTCGATCTAGTGGTACTTGGTGAACCAATCACACATTTTCCCGATTGTCAAATTGGCGATATGGAATTTTATCTCAATTGTGTGAATATTTATGCTTACTTAGAGTTCATTGACATAGTAGATGACAAATATCCATACCTAGTATTGTAATGGATTGATTGGGAATTTGATAATGATGTCATTTGTTAAGAAGGGTTTTTGGATGGTATATCCATTGGATCTAATGTAGGGAAATACATTTTTTAAATATATAGAAGAAGTATTGGATGACTAGGAGAGTTGGAAGACTACATTAATCTCACCATAGGGTAGTTGTGTTGGACAACTGAGAGGGGGGGGTGAATCAGTTGTTACTGTGCTTAAAAAATTATGCTTATTTTAAACTCTTTACAGAGCACTCAATGACAATCACAATAATGCAGAGAGGTAAGCAATAGTATATTTGACATCCGTCACGCATATAAAATATATAGAGACAGATATTTCCTGAGGAAACCCATAAAGGGTAAAAACTTCTTCTTCTTGGTATGATAAGTAATCTTTACATTCTGTACATTATCATACATATGAGCTCCAACTCATTGTGAGGCTACAACCTCTATTTTGCAAGCTGCAACTTGCTGAGAGCACCAACTCTCTATTTTCTCTAGCACCGACTAGAAGGAAGCACCAACTCCCTGAGTGTTCCAGCACCAACCGGATGGAAGCACCTACTTCCACTTATACAATAACCAACTTGTTTGAGAGAACCAACTCTCTGGTTTCTCTAGCACCCACTAGAAGGAAGCACCAACTCCCTGAGTGTTCCAGCACCAACTGGATGGAAGCACCAACTTCCAGTCACACAAGCACCAACCTATATAACAGAGAACAACAATTCTCCCTTGCACCACCCTACTACCTTGGCTTTTCTGGCTACAACCAGATGGAAGCTACAACTCTCTGTGTTCAAGCACCCACTTAAAACTCTGAGGACACCAGTCCTCCCTAGCATCTCCCTACCACCCTGATTATAAATATTTTCTATTGAAACTTATTACAGTGATTCAATAGTTTTCATTGGCTTATCAGGCTTATCACTGTTCTGCTATGATGCGCTGCTCTCCTATATCAATGTCTCTCTACATGCATCTTCTTGCCCTTTCTGATCTTTTGCTTTTCTCTACAAGTGAAACTCAGCCTTCTTTTACTGTCTCAGTTATGCATCTATGTTTTTTTCTTCTGTTGCACTTTATGATCTGCGTCTTATTTTGATTCTATGAATTATGCCTCTTCTGTGTGTTTCAGCTCCTGCCCACAGCATACTATTTCCCTGTGAGTAATTCCTCCCACAAAAGCCTCCATCTCTTCTTTGTTCTGCATATTTATACTATCTATGCACCTTCTTCATCCTCCATGCATAGTGCCTCTACATGCTCTTCACCATGCCATGGTTCTGCTCATCAGGTTGTTCACTGTCACTCCACTTTTGCTCTGCTTCACTCGCTCAAGCCTCAAAAGGAAAAAAATGCATGTTTCTTCTGTCTATTCCTGATCTGTTACTCATCTCTGAGTTTTATCTCACACTGCGCATACTATAATTTTCCCTTTCTTACAGTTCAACTCATTTTTCATTCAGAACAGCCAACCTTCCACAGTCATTGTGTCTCCATTTTATCCTATACCACCTATTTAGTTACACCTTCAATCTCCAAGAAAACGCATTAGCAACTGAATCGCCAACTGTCCAAGAATCATGATTCAATTCTGCTAACTAAATTGTAACTGATTGATCACCTATGATTTGAAACAGTAACCCTTCGATAAAGTTTCCAATTAACCAGCACCATTGGATTAAATCCTTAGGATTTCGCGTTTATCTCATATGCCCATTAGCTGTGACCGAGCACTAAATAGAATTTGAATTTCGTGATTTCGCATCTTGGCATTCCTATGATGAAGGGTCTCGAAATTCCAAGTCGTGATTGCCGAGACTCCAATATGGAGCTTAACACTGCTATCTTCTTCCCCTCACGTGACCACCGACGGTGACCACAAGCTGTGCCAAAAGGCACTTTGTATTTCATGAACTTCTGAACTTTATCGAGCCTGATCAACGGTCCAGATCTCCAATGATCTGATGGTCCAGATCTCATCGTGAACTTGCATATCACGATTCCTGTGATGAAGGGTCTCGATACTCCAAGTCACGATCGCCGAGACTTCGAGATGGAGCTTAACACCGCTAGATTCTTGCTCCATCTTCCGCAGATGTAACCACTGGCTATGACCACAGCGTTATTCGGAAATGCATTTCACACTTTCGCGTCTCAAGTATTCTGTGATGAATCCTCTCGACTCTCCATGTCATGAACTCCGAAATAGAGCTTGGATTCTCTAGCTTTGCTCTCTAGCTCTCGAAAATGTGACCATGAGATATGACCACTCGCCAATCAAATGAGCACTTCGCTCCTTTGACTTTCCAATCAGTGAAATGATGATCTTTTTCCATGTGTCCTATGGAACCAATGGTCCAGATATTATCGCGATTTCACCACGTGTCCTTTTTGAATCAACAGTCCAGATTTCTCCTCGATCTGATGGCTCAGATCATTTGACCATTTCGCATTTTGTGAGTTGGAATGATGGAGCACCTCGTGTCTTTGACTTTCCAGTCAGTAAAATGATCTTTCGACATGTGTCCTCTGGATCCAATGATCCACAACTGTCCTCGATGGACGACCAGAATTCCTTCACAGTTTTGGAGAGTTGGATGACTCTTGGTCTTATCCGCCTTCCAGCTTCACCATATCTAATGGATGTTGGTCCTTCGTAATTACTCCAGATCTGATGGCCTAGATCTTATCGCGATTTTGCATATCGCGAGTTGGAAGGTTAGAGAACTTCCTTCCTTTGACCTTTCAGTTAGCGAAATGATGCTATGTGACCACTTGTCCTTCCTGAAGATGGACGGTCCTCCTTCTTTCAGGATTTTGTAAGCCCACTTCACCTTGCACTTTAAAGAACATGGAGGTTCTCCTGAATCCAACAACGGTCGGACCCCGCGCTCGGATCTAATGCTTGAGATTTGTCCTCCATTTGCGTGCTCGACCTATCTGAATTTAGATCTGACGGTCATCGGGAATTTTCAATGGGATCCAATGATCACTGTCACTTCTCCTCCCGAGCTTACACATCCTCCTGACTTGGAATAATTTCTAAGTGTCAAAGGACTCAACCTTTGATCCGTCTAAGAACCTGAGTATGCTATCTCTCTTGAGCTTTGGAAATGAGTTAACCTCGTCCCTAGTGCACACCTACGCACTGCGTGCGACTCTGCGCTAATCCTCCTGAGCTTACGTTGTTCATGTTTTTCCATCGGTGCACACTCTGATATTTCCATCAATGACAAGCACACTCTTCCTGTAAACATGCCGACAAGTTGGAAGACTACATTAATCCAACTGCTAGTGGAAAGTTGAGTTGGAGAATAGTATTCTCCTATGTCATTTATTCCTAAGTGTCCATTACTTTTGGGTCGCCTAGGGAGTATGAGAATTAATTGACACAAATATGCACACTACCAAACTCCATTAAGTAGATTCATCTAGATATTAAAGATCCACTAGTGTTTAATGGCACAACTAATGTTTAGTGTTCAAGTATTATCTTCTGGACTAGTCCTTCAAGTTGTCAATTGATAATTTAGTGGTCAAGTATTTGGTTAACAATACAATGTTGGAAGGTCRATTCTATCGATGTTTGCTACTATTTTAGGAGTTTGATTTTGAAGTGGTGGTTAAACTAGGTAAATAAAATGTGGGACCTAATCACCTCTCGAAAATCCACAATTGGAACAATGTTGGGATAGCTCATAAAGTGTTGAATGTAGATATCTTTTGCATGGAAGTAGTTCTTGAATTCTTCATTAATATTTCCAAATTCAAATATAAATATACATGCACTAGAAGAATATGGTGATAGTAAAGATTGACAGCTCATAATTAAGGATACAAATTTTTAGTTAATCATACGGTACTTGCACTTATTAGAAATGGATGGGATTCTTGACTACTATGTGTTGGATCATGAATGATAGGTACCTGTGCTCTAGGAATCCCATGATGGACATAGAAACATACATTGTAGTGGGAAGACACAACTATCACAACATACATTACAATGAGACATGTTGGATGCAAGTATCATTCAATTCAAGGCTAGAGTGCACTCTCCACTCCATTATTC
>ML782290.1:640267-651355 GCA_009831015.1 Picea engelmannii
TTGTGGACTGATAAAATTCAACATAAAGCTGAAATCTTGGGCCTATGGGGACTATTATTACTCCCTTCCTACTTTTCCATAAAAAAATTGATGGTTGCGGGAGATTCCAAGGTCACTATCGAATGGATAAATTCCAAATCCAACTTGCACTATGTTTATTTACATAAAATATTGGATGAAATAATTTCAATATACTATTTTCTTGATTTCAAAAAAAATCATCAAATTTTATAGTTTCTTATGAAATTTCACAATGATTCAAGAAAATGTGAAATAAAAATTAAATTTTATAGTTTGTCAAATTTTATGGTTTCTTATGAAATATTCAACAAAATGTGAAATAAAAATTACAGTTTCTCACTTATAATTTAAATTTTGTTTGATTTAGAAATATGTTTGAAAATAGTCAAAACAAGTCATCAAATTTAATATAAGTCCAACAATGAAAATAGTCAAAACAAGTCATCAAATTTAATATAAGTAAGCAATCTTCATTAAAATTTATATTGATATTAAAATTTATCAGAATATACATGTGTCACTTGTTTAAAAAAATCGTAATGGTATTCCATCTTCAATTATTTGTTCATGATCGACTTTGGACATTTTCCATTTTCTAACTTTTTTATTTATTTTTATTGAACTTCTATTAAATTTATGCACGTTGCACATACCAAATGATTATATTGACAACTTGTGACATCTGACTGGTAGTCTTGAAAGTGAACATAAGCATCGGTTTGATGGGTTTCTTGAAAAAAATATCCTTTCAATACAATGGATCATCTTTCATATATGTTGGAGTCGGGCCAAAGAGGGAAGGCAAGACGATTTTGGGAAAGAAAGCATGCACGAGGAAAGCGATAGATGGAAGGAAGAACAACACGAGTGCATGTAGAAGAAGACCTAACGACAAAGGGTTAGGGTTTTGGTAATGTATTGTAATGACTAAGGATCCAAAAGCATATAAATATAGATACAGAGGTATCATAGGGGGTTGTTAGTTTTGTGTAAGTTGTTGTTTTAGTTATGCATGAGTTGATGCGATATGTAATATTTTGTTGTATAAGCTATTTTGTGTAAGTTGTTGAGATAGAGAAGACGCAGGGGGGTAGATATTGAGGGCTAGATCACAGGCTAGGGAGCCTGGTGGGATCTAGTCCGCCTCATATAGATCTTACCCCACTGAGACGAGTTGTAAGCGCGCGACGCTGTAGATGCGGAGATACTATAATAAAAGAGTTGAGAGCCAAATATTTTTGGATGTAGCCTAGGACGGGGTGAACCACGGTAACATCCATGTTATGTGATGAATGCATGCATATCTTTATTGTCTTCAGCAGTTATTATTATGTTTAATGAATGAGTTTTTATATTGCTTGTTTATTCATCAATAACAGTACACTATGTTTACAAGTTATAATAAATGGTTCAATATATAGCTCTCTTATCTCACACTCAATCCTAGGCTGTAAACACCTAAGTCTTACAGCCACCCATTAAAGTTATCTGAGGTGAGACTACGCAGCGCATTCTGTGTGCTTCGTTGCCTTCTGGCTTACTAGGAGGCTATATAGTTTTATAGGATTTGTTGGAAACCCGAACAGACATGAACCCCGGGTCAATAGCCTCAGACAGAATAGAAGAGTAAGCCAACAAATGGTTATGTTGTTGTTGGTAGGAATATGAGAGGATTGAGTAAAGGAGATAAGTCAAAGATTTTTCAAAGGTGGATCGAGAAAATATTAGGGCAAATAGAAATGAGCCATTAGAATGGAATGTTGAGACCGTGGAATCCCACAAAAGAAGAGATCGAAACTTGGCTAAGAACCAAAGAGATGGAGTTTGCACAGAAAGATAATAGAAAACCTAGACTAACACTCGCAAATATCTTGAGAAATACATGTTTATTGATTTGCATGAAGTCTTTTTCTACGATTTTCCACATCTATTGTAGGAGTGGAAACTAAGGTTGAAGGATAACCACGCACCAAAATGAATTCGACAGCTAGATTGGACCCCAGTACAAATCGAGTAGCTATAGCAGGTGAACAACAAATTCACCCTCGCAGTAGATTTTTGGCTTGACAGTATTGTGGCAGGGTTTATAACAGAGTTTGCAGTCGACACAGTGAAGTCATACAGCACAGAGGAGAAGGATTTTCTACGAGGACCTCAAGGAAGGTACATTTAATCATTGTATACTTCTATTAAGATACTGTTATATAACAAAGGTGTAATGACAATGGAGTCAGATGGCTAAACTTTCCTGTGTGCATGGGGGAAGGGGAGAAGCACTAACAGAAAGAGGAGAAATGGAAGGAGGAAAGGATAAGGGAAAGAAGGAGGAACCCTTGGACCCAATCATGATGGACAATGACCAGATCAAGAAAATCATGGCAACAACTAAAAAGATGGGTAGAGGAGTAGCCTACCAATACAAGTTGAATACCAATAAGAGAGTCATAGCCGTGAGGGAAGGCTTGGCGAGTGATGAGGAATAGGTAGAGGATCTTCGAGCTGTGGAGTAGATTGAGGAAATCCTGCGCAAAACATATGAGAGGAAGACGAGAGGTCCAAGAGCGGGAAGAGAAGGAAACAATCCTATCCATATTAATGTCAGTGTGGAACCCATAAACCCATGTGCAACTAATACACAAAATAGAACACCATCATTTAGACAAATGAAGTTCAGAAGCAGTCAGACAGTAGGAAGTAAATCCACACAAGGAACAACAATTGGAGGATCTAGTTCAGGTAGCACTAGTCAGGTATCTACACTGCGCGGAGGTAGTAGTTTGGCATTCAGAATCGCAGGAAACGATCCCACCATCAGGTTACCAGAATTTCTAGGAGAAGCAGTAGAAGACCCTAAGAAACACTCGCTCATTTGTGCAAAGATCTGGGAAGCAAAGCAGATCACTCATGAAGATACCAAACTAGTGCAGTTAGCTATTACGCTAAGATACCGTGCACTAGATTAGTACATGAGTCTTGACACAAACAGTTCTCCTAGGACGAAAAGGACACTGATGGACATTAAGAATTTACTGATAAATGAGTTCTAGAAGTCGAGCTCAGAGGATCAATACATGAATGAGATGATAGAAATCCGACAAAAAATAGGAGAATCCATATGGGAGATTTACCAAAGATTCAAGCGACTAAAGGGAAAGTTAAAGTATCTCATGATCGATATGCAGCATCGGCACTTGTTTGTCAATTCACTGCTCCCACACTTAAAATATCCATTACGACAACAGAAGTTCCAAACACAGGTAGAGGCTCTGCAGAAAGTCTTACAACTAGAAGAAAACTAGTACCAGTAGACAGACCCAACTATTGAAGAGTTGAAGGAGGACTTGAAGAACTTAAAATTTTAGCTAAACCAGAATAAGAGTAAGGACAAACAAGAAGTTGTTTGGTGTACCACATGCAAGATGGAAGGACACCACAAGAACAAATGTCCAACATTTGTGCAGTATATGGCAGCAGGAATACCAAACCTATTACCCATAGTAGGACCATGGTGTGAAGTCTATAAGAAATCGAGTCATGACCTCTATCACTACCCGTTGATTCAAAAATACCAGACAGTCCCAAAGAATTCATACTGCACCTTTTACAAGTTAGTGAGCCATGACGACAAAGATTGTAGAAATATGGAGTTGATGAGAGAAAGGACATCATACGCATATAGAGTGCAGGCAGAAATGATGATGGGGAAAGTCGCACCACAGTTTAATCTAGTTCCAACTCCATACAACAATGAGTAGCAGTAGTATAATACTGCACAACAACCATAAAATAACGTGCAACCATAGTACAATGCAGCACAACCTCAGTACTATACCGTGCAATATAATCAGGTGCCTCAGTATAATGCATTGAGAGGAGATAGAGCAAGTTATGGAGGCAGAGGAAGAGAACGAGGAGGTTTTGGATGAGGTAGAGGACCAATGGTATGTCACAACTGTCAACAACTGGGACATTATGCAAGGGAATGTCCACTTCCACCAGCAACTTGTATGCATTGTCGCGCATCAGATCATGACACAAAATAATTTCCGACACTACTAGTAAAGATCCAGGAAAAGAGGAACGAGAACAACCAAAATGCTCAGTGGATTTCAACCGAAGCAAGGGATGAAGGATGTAACATCAATATAGTTACTCGTGGAGGAGATAAAACAGGGGACAATGTTGTTCGACAAGATCCAACACCAAATCAATGGGTGAAAAAGAACGTCGAACCAAGGAAGCAGTTCAATGCATAGAACTAGAAGGAAATATTTAAGGAGGTGAGACAAGAATTCTAGAAGGATGACATGGCATCGACTTCAACTACGCAGTAAAGCAAGGAAGCACCAGAGTACGAGATGTTTCCAATATTGGATCATACCAACTAAATGTGGCCCATGGGACAAGTAAGTACAATCAAAGTCTTTTTGCAATCATGCGTAAAAGTATTAAGTGATCCATCATCTGTGAAAATATTCAAAAACATACTAGAAAAATGTAGCATCGAGATGAAAGGAAAACTAGAACCAAAAACAGTCAATCACCTACACACTAGAAGAAGAACAAGTAGGGAGTTTAGACTGAATGCCAACATCGAAGCTTTCAATATGGGAGACATCATATTGGATCTAGGATCTGACATTAATGTATTACCAAGGAAGACATGGCAATGCATGGGAGAGCCCATGTTAGGATATTCACTTGCTCAATTGAAACTGGAAAACCAACACAGAGTCTTACCAATCGGTAGACTGAAAGGAGTGACAGTAGACCTAGATGGAGTGCACACTAAAGCATATTTTGAAGTCATTGAAATAGTGGATGACACAACACCTTACCCAACATTTCTTGGTCTGGATTGGGCGTTTGACAACCAGGCCATAATCAACTTGAAGACTAGGAAAATGAAATTTGAGTCAGGAGAATACAGGGTCATCGCACCATTGGATCCGTTGGAAGGGTAGAGGTTTGTAGAACCTACTTTCCTAGACTTAGAGGAAATCATCCAGTTGTAAAAAACAACTACACGCGATGAGGATTACGTGAACCCAACTGCAGATGGGATACTCAGTTGGCAGAGGATTACTTCATGTGAAATAGATTTAGATATCAGTTTAGAGAACTGGAAACAAAGGCTACACAAAGTTTCCACGAGAAAATGTGCAAGAATAGACCACGCAGTAAGATGGGTAGGCATGGAAATAAAGGAACAACCCAGTTTCCACGAAATAAACGATTTGGAAACATTTTTGGCATAGTATGAAGATGAAGTTTCAGAGAACCAAATACTGTTAGCACTGGATATAGAACTCAAGGCCACACCTGAAATATGGTGGGGTGCACACAAAGAGACAATCACATATTGATACCAATGTAAGTGATTGTTGCGCATAAGGTTCGACGCAGAACAGAAAAACAACAAGCAGCAGAAGTATAATGTACAAGGAGCACTAGTGGAACACTTGGAGGAGTGCAGAACGTTGTGGAAAATGACACCCCCAGAGGAATGACCTCATCATTTTATACACACATTGGAGGGCATACCAACGATCTGGTATACAGACCAGGAATTGTGTAAAGGAACTATGACCTGGACAACATTGCAAAAGAATTTTACAGTCACTTTCTCATTCGATCATGAGAACCCCAACATAGATGTCGCTCTTAAAAATATAAGAGGAGTGATATTCATCAAAGAACCAGAAATAGGACTTATCTGTTTGCACCCAATTCGTCACTTGGTGAGAAAATCGAGGGTGCTTACATGCCCAGTTGGGTCTTGCTGAGCATGACAGCTGTAGAGGAAAGAGTTAGAAAAAGAACAACAAAATTGTAAGCAAGAATTAAACTAAAACAAACTAAAACTATGAGCATATGGATAGAGAAATAACAAACACAAAAAGACCAATATCACCAATGTTTTTGAGCTGGTCTATTGATGAAATCAAAGCACAATGAAGAAAGGGGACTATGAGTCCCTTCTTTCTCCAATGGAAGGCTCTTGAGGCCCTCGCAACTTGCTCTCCTTACAATAAGAAAATGAGAATGATAGTGAAAGAACTCCTAGCACATCCACTCAATGTAGAGGTGAATGGCTCTATGAAATGGTGCCAATGTGTTATTGTCAAGGAGTGAGTCCTTAAAACAATCTAGGCCGCATAACCTTACATGAAATTCCTTGAGAAAATGATGTTTCTTCATGGCTTTTTATAGCATTGCATTGGGTGATTATGTAACCTCTTTGAAGTGTGAAAAGGGGCTCTTTAGGGCTCAATTAGGTCTTTGACCAGCCTACCATGCGGATTCAGCTCAGATTTGATGGTCAAATCAGGTTGGGAGCTGGTCCATAAGTGGTTGGGAGGCCGACCAATCCAATAAATGTGTCGTTTAGCAGGTGCGCGGGTTTTTGTGCTAACAGCCGCGCATTGTGCGCATATGCGCGCATGGTACGTTCCTGTTCTGTGCATGTGCGCGCGCACCAAACTTCTGTGAAGCACCCTTCAATTTTTTGGTTACTTTGTATAGTTTTTGACCTTTTTGCAGTGCTGTGAAATTAATTCAGTGCCATGAATGACTTCATTCCTGTTTGACAATGCTGAGTTCTTGTCGCCATGTGCGGACGAAATTTCAGTGATAACAGATGCCCCCTGATGGATGAGGTTAGGAGCATATGTATAGCCGAAATCCATCAATGTTTCTTCTACTGAGAATGTTGTGGTAAGAGAGAGCAAGAGTGGGACCGTGTAGAGCAATCCTTTAGAGATGAAAGGAACTGGTAGAACCCAACCTTCCATAAGGTGCATAACAATATACAACTGTGTACAAATGAGGCAGGCATGCCCCATGCTCGTGTTATGTAACTCTGACAAAAGATGACTGAAGTGTTGGTGTAGACAACTGCAATGCCCTCGGGGGCGGTAATGATAAAGGCAGAAGACAATTATGCAAAGGAACATACTCTGAACAATAGGCAAGGGTCGCGGTAATAAGCAGCGACGATGATGCGGGCATTGACGGCCCTACCAAGTTCAGAGGTCTTCGGAAAATGACAAAAGAAACTACAATAGTCGCAAAGTAAGACCCACCATAACATGAGAAAGTGTTGGCGTCGAATGTTATGGGTGCCAATGACAGTAGGGAGAAATGGTGTTTCCCCCTGTGCCGTCTGAGATCTCTCATTGAATGGAAAATGAGAATCAAGATATTGTCGCCCTTCCGGAAAAGTGTGTTGATGTCGACAAAAGGGGGATGCGACTCCCAGAAGAAAAGGGCTCCATGGAATCTACTGAGGTGAGGAAGTGGCAGAGGTACATGGATGAATTCAAGAAGTCGGAAGACTCAATACTGCCCTTGGCTGGAGGATGTATGAGATAAACAGTGGCCGCAACCGTGTAACAAGGTCGAGTGTCAGGGGGACGACAAGACTGGTGATAAGTTGTGCCAGAGGCGGGACAAGGTGAACAAATTCAGAGGGTAGAGGTAAGTAACCTGTGGAGTACTCTGAAGATATGGACGATGTCGGCAAGGGTAGATGATAAGTAATGCTCCAACCAAGGGTGACATGGGTTGCGTGTGGCCAAAATAAATCAAGTCACCAACGGTGATGACAAAAGAAAATGTAATGACTGGAAATAAAGGTGTTTGTACAATAAATAATGAATAATTTTGGGGAGAAATATACAAATACAGAAACGGGTGCCCCAGTGTGAAATGTGTGCCCCAGGGGGGGCAGAATTGTCTTGGAAAACTGATGAAGGGTGGGGGCCCCATTGGTGAGTTTCTGTATGAGGTAGGTGAAATGAGGGTAGGTTCGCAGATGGGTAAAATGATTGTGGATGCAATGGAGGGTTCATGATACTGCGGAGATGCAGGTAAAAAATAGAACCGTAAAGAGATAATATGGGAGTCCAGGTGGGAAAGCTAGCAAAATGAAGAGAAGGAGTATGTGGTTGATTCACGACATGATGAAAGACTATTGGGACTCCCATCCCTAAAGGGTAATGAAGAACAACATGAGTGTCAAAAGTGCCAAAAGGTGCTATGAATGAGACAACTCATGTGGGTGAGAATGCTACCGAGTTACAGTACCGAAGATGCAAATGGAGGTGTGAGTACCGTAGAGCCGGGAATGGGTATCCTAAAGGCCAATATCAGAGGGTGTGACTGGAAATGTAAATGCAATACAGCGGGAGAGACTACATGCTAGTGCTGAATATATACCTGAAGGAATGATGTTTGAGGGATGATGAGCAAGTACTTGCACACAGAACAACCAAATACCCAAAGTGAACAATATCTGAAGAGAATCAAATATATGAGCATGTATTAGATAAATGTGACAATGTGTGTGCATACCTGATCATGATATGAAAAAAGGTGCCCCAGGGGCTTAGGATGAAAAGTGACCCAGGGACAGCTGTGATGTAGGTAGCGGGACACTGATCCTGTGGCTGAAGACGGTTTGAAAAATGGACACCTTGGGCTCCCGGAATGGTGAGTGGAAGTTTGGCAAAAGGCCTATATATAGTTGTAGGGCCCACATTGCCACCTCATTTGTACCTGCTACAATAGTGACTGGACGAGCAGATTTTAGAGGAGACTTGGAGATTCAGGGAGGACGAGGCATCCGATCGACGTGTGGCGAGTATCAGGTTAGTGGTCTGATCATCCTACATAGAAATAGGTTTTCAATTTTTGGGTAGGGTAGGTACGGGGGGGTGTATAGGGGTTTGGAGGGTATTTTTGGTGGGATGTGGGCTTCCTGTGGAAGGAAGAGTGCACGATGATGTAGTGCGTCCCAGGGAGAGTCTGGGCAGTGTAGCTCTTCCAGTATTTCCTCGTCGCACTGGAAACAACGAGAATATAATGGATCGTGAGGAGTGATCTCCGTGATGGTGTGATTGCCCCCTGCTGAAGAAACAGGGGGGGTAATGCTAGGAGATGGTGAGGGTTCACTTGACATAAACCATATGTTGAGGTACTGAGGGGTACCCATGGTGGTTGGATGGAGAGTCTCCATAGGGGAATGAGCAGAAGAGTTGGGGGGGTTGCGGGGTAAATCCTCAGAGACGTCATTTAAGAACCATGGAGGCGTTGGGAGTGCCTCAGGCTCTGGAGAAATGACATGAAGATCCTCGAGTGATGAAGTAAGGTCAATTACTGCCGCTGCGGGTTGGTGACGCAGGGCCAATTGACGTTTCCTGTATGCAAGGATCATAGGACACTGGTATGTAAAGTGAGTTAATGAATCGCATAGAGAGAAAGGGCATCTCATACGTTCATTGACGGAAGTGGTGACATAGCAAATGTCAGTGATATTCGAAGAGGACGTAGCAGGGCATGGGTTGTTCTGGAAGTTCTGGCGTATGGCCGCTAGTGCCTGCCGAAAGCGTGGCAGTGCTGGGCAATGGTGGGTGTAATGGCCATACTCTGAACAGATAGCACAAGCAAATTTGGTCCTCAACCCTTTACTACTGGAAGGGTTGGTGGTAGCAGTGGGACTAGCAGTAGTGACGGGTGTTGTGGGAGTTTGATTGGGGGGAATCAAATTTCATAATTCAGGTAGGGATGGGAAATTGTTGGTTTGGTGGACCTCTTTCTCACATAGTGCACAAGGTGGTGGGATGCGTGGAGGAAGTGGAGCAATGGGCTCCTTCTTCTTCCTCCGGCCCCCAGCTGTAGCAGGGGGGTTGGTGAGTGGGGGGGTGGTGGGGGTAAGGATAGGAACTGTCATGGGAAGTTCTTCCTGTGGTCAAGGGACCATCTCTGGTGGGTGTAGATACCAAACTAGGATTGCTAACACCATATTAGGTAGTGTGAGAGTTGCGGCTACCTGAAAAGATTCAATACCAGGGGGAGGGTAAAAGAAGGGAATTTGAGTGAGGGGTTGGGGGAGTGTTTCCCAAACGGGATTATTCCCTTGAGGGGATGTGGATTCGTGGACTGTTGAGGTCGACAAGTGCACAGGAGGCTCCGACGGGAGTGGTTCTGCGACTATTGAGACGTCAGGAATGACTGAAGCCTCCTGAGGAGGACGAGCATCCCCCGTGTGAGTTTCGTTGGATGAGACCACGCATACTTGATTAGGGGGAAGGAGTGGTGGTGCTCCATGGTATGTCCCTAATAAGGATGGATCTTTGAAAATCCTAGGACCCATCTCTACGAGTGGGTATGTGTCGTGGTTGGTGTGGATGAGAGGAAGAATGTTATCGAGATTGGCAGATGGATTTGGCTCATAATGTGAGACTTGGTCTATGGTCACAATCTTTTCGTTATGGGGAAACATGATTGTCTGAAAGACGGATGATGCCACTGCCTTCATAGCATACATGTAGCTACGTCCGAACAAGATATTATAATCGAGCTGAGCGTTGATAACTTCGATGTCAATGAGGATAGTTTTGCCTCCGAGTTCCACGGGGACATTTTGGAAGAGCCCTTCAGGAGATGATGGTCGTCCGTCATAGGCTCATAATGTGATGGCGGATGGTATGAGTTCCGGGGAACCAAGTTTCTGCCATACTGTTTTGGACATGATGCATGTAGATGCTCCTTCATCGATGATACACCGATGGACGGTGATGTTCCGTATCTTTAATGGTACTTGAATAGCGACCGTGGCGGGAAGTCGAGGTTCGCAGCTATCAAGGTCAAAGGTGATGAGTCGAGTATCGGCAGGGTCGACTGCCCCCAAGGCGGAAAGTAGTGATTTCTGCTGAGTAAGACAAGTTTGGAGGACTTCCAAAACTGACATGGCAGTCGGGGATTGTGCTAAGTCATCTACCAAGATGTAGTTATGTGCTTCCCTAGCCTGGGGATTGTGAACATTCCTGCGCAAGGGGATGCGAGGGATGCGTAATGGTGGTTCAGCAGAAGGGCAAGGAATCACCAACGGGGGTCTCGTCAATTTAGGGTTTATCTCTGGAGAGATAGGAGTAGACTCAGCTGGTGTCGGATACTAACGATTGCGTGTTTGCAGAAGAATTTCTTCCTCATTGGTGAGGAGAATTGTTCGCTCTGCTGGATTGTTGGGGTTGTGATATTGGCCCACCTGAGGTGGGGGATGCT
>ML782291.1:0-44727 GCA_009831015.1 Picea engelmannii
AGGGCCCAGACAAGATGACTTCTATTTTGCAGATTGCCACAGAGAAAAATGTGTTAATATTTGATATGATAAAATTATATAACACAGAATCGGAAGAATTAAACGACTGCCCCAAACCTGTCTTTCTTTCCCGTGACATTCTGAAGTTGGGGTATGATCTCAACAATGATCTCCTTCAGGTTTTCAGGTGCTATGGAGATTTGGAATTCTTTAGGCAATATGAAGGTACTTTAGACCTTCAAAAGGTCTTTGCGACAACTAAGGGGGTACTTTCTGGCCTTGCAAATAAGATATTAGGAGCCCATTTAAGCAAAAACAAACAGATGACTAACTGGGAAAAACGTCCTTTGGAGATCAGTCAGCTGCAGTACACAGCTCTTGATGCAGTTGTCTTAATTGCTATATTCCATAAGGCTTTCAACAACACCGACAAGACAGATGATTGGAAAGCCAAAATTAATTGTTGGGAACCTTCAAAGAAAGACCACAAGTTTCGTGAAAAGTATCAGAACGTTATTCTTTCCATGTTGAAAGAGATAGCGGATAAACAGGTTGATAACATTCAAGGCACGTGTGAAGCTACAGTGTTATCTGGGTCAGATTCCAAATTCGAGGAATAATGTGATCGATGTTGGAAGGATGAAGTAATTGTCTTATATATTCGTAAATAGGGATGGTACTTGTTTATTTTGTTTTCTGTTTTAAAAAATTGATTAGCATTAGAAAACTGAAGCCCTAGAAAAGGCAAAACGAATATTTAGAATTTGAAATTTGATAGTCATAATTAGTTGTTTTCATTGGATACATTTAAATTATATATCAACGATTTTATCTTATGTTATATTTTTATATTCTTTATTTCAATAACTATAATGTCGTTGGTTATTATATCACAAAATGTTAGCATAATAATAATATATCAACAATAATATATTAATACTTTAATTTTGTTAAAGTAGTTGTTATGAAATAATTATTATGTATTCATAGCATAAGGTCTAATGGTAAATAACATGTGTTTCCTCATAAGAGGTTACAAGTTCAAAGTCAAGGGAAAACAATTATTTGAGATTCCATGCATTGTGTATAAATACCATTAAAAATGATTTTGAAAATTATCCTTTATATCAACAACTAAAAGGTCATATAAAATGCTATAGAGTATGGAGTGCTTAGAAAAGTAAAATGATATATAGAGTATGGAGTGCTTAGAAAAGTCAAGAAAAACCTTATGCGAGATGGAGCCAAGAGTCATGAAAGTTTTCCATATCTTTTATTCATTTCCAAGACAACTTTAGATAGGTGATCCGATTCATGTTTCATGTCCCTATAAATATGATAAAAATAAATGAGTGAAACCCAAGAAGATGCTTTTGATATTTTTGAATAATGGTATAAGATTGTAATTTTACATGGAGAAGTCTCCAATCATCCATTTTATAACAAGTTGAGAGTCCCCATATAAATGAAGATGAGTTATTTTCTTGGAATAGATGTAGGGTAAGTTTAAGTGCCATGAGCTCATTGAATTTATTTGTAACTAGCCCAATACCTATTGATAAACAAATGGATTAATTATTTAAGAAATATAAAAGATACCACCAACCCTTCCCATATGTTGGGTGGTGACAACACATACTTTCAATTAGAATTCATTTCGGTTGTCCTCTAATGTGGTTGTTTCTATTGGAGGTTTCTCAAGCGTTTGACTTTCCATATCCCTAAAAACATTTGCAAAATTTGTGTTTCAATGTAGAATCTTGTCAAGTGCTTCAATACAGTTGTAAAACTATTTGCTCCACTAGTTCAGAGAGATATCTCGCCCCTCTCTTCATGTTTGTGGTTTATTTTTTTATGATTCCATTTCTCTTTTAATTAATTTTGGTTTTGTAGGCTCGATTACTGTAAGTTGTTTAAGAGTGTATGGTCACTAGTTACTTTCATGGTCGTTGGTTGATGCAAAGGTGAAGGAAGAGTTTGTTTTCAAGTAAATGAAATTGGCATTACATCTCTTAGAAAGGAAGAGTCGAGGGTTTTGTATTTTTGTGCGTGAGGAATAGAGAAGGAGAGTGTGCATTGTTTTGTGAGAAGAGGAGAAGGGTGTAGAGAGGGAGAGTCTACAGAGAGAAGTGGAGTTGATTGATATGTGAAGAGGGCCAAGATTACTCGAAGAGGTAAGGAGGATTCCATGCAAAATTTTAAGGTTACGTTCAATTTCCTGAAGAGAATAAACTCTCTGTGGTTGAAACCCTAGTGGAGGCCAAATTTTTGGTGAACGTACATGTTTCCAATTTTTTTAATTAAAAAAAAGGGTCTGCCTTTTCCTCTTGTGAACAATGCAAAAAATGATGAACACGAGATTCAAGGCGGAGAAATTTACTAGAAATAGTAACTTCAAGTTGTGGAAGCTGAAGATGTGGAATTTGTTGGTTCAATAAGGATTGCACAAAGCATTGGATGGAAAGAGAAAGGAGCCAATGGGTATGACAGATGATGACTGAGAAGATAATGATGTAAGGGATCTTAGCACCTTTCGACTATGTTTGGCAGACAATGTCCTCTTCAATATTGTTGGAGATGAAACAACAACAGTTTTATTCCTTGACCAATTGAATCTACCGAAAGAGAAAACTGCATAGTCTATGGTTGAAAGAAGGTACCAAAATTCCTAATCATTGAAATTTGTTTAATACTCTCATCTGTCAATTAACGACGAGTATGGATGTAAAAATCAATAAGAAGGAAGGAAGTGGCAATGTTGTGTTTGTTTCTTGAGTCTTGAGATCATTTATCTTATTTTTTATTTTTATATTATTTATTTCAAAGAATGCTTAACTATATTGTGGTTGGTTATCATGTCACAAAATGTTTCGAACTGTAAAATATATTTACTTAAAATATATTTAATTTTATACAGTCTATTTACATATAAATTTATTTTATTTCTGTATAATGTTTTTGTATATTATCTCAGTATAATGTTCACATATAAATTTATTTTATGTCTTTATAATGTTGTTATATTTTATTTCAGTATAGTGTTGTTAATTTCATAATGTATCCTCCTTAATATCTTCTAAGAGGGTATGGAGTAGCATGAATGAAGAGGTTAGGATTTTTGGTCTTGAACATGTTTGAAAATAACCATTAATAACAGCCACATTAATGTGCCAATTTATGTCAGCACTCATATTATTTAGTTTAATGTATTATATATATATATATATATATATATATATATATATATAAGAGTTAACAGAATAATAATATATATTTTCAATTTTTTAAATTAAAAAAAGGGTTTACCTTTTCTTGTTGTGGATAATGGAAAAAATGATTAACATGAAATTCAAGGTGGAGAAATTTACACAACAAGGATTATAGATGATGACTAGGAATATAACGATGATAGGGCTCTTCACACCTTTCGATTGTGTTTGGAAGACAATGTCTTCTTCAATATTGTTGGAGATGAAACAACAACAGTCTTATGGAGCATAATGGAGAGCCTCTATATGATGAAATCCTTGACCAATTGAATGTACTTGAAGAGAAAAATATAAACTCTATGGTTGAAAGAAGATACTGAAATTGCTAATCATTTAAATTAGTTTAATATTGTCATATGTCAATTAACAAGTATGGATGTAAAAATAAATGAGGAGGAAGGAAGTGGCAATGTTGTGTTTGTTTCCTGAGTCTTGGGATCATTTAATAACATCCATTAGCTTTAATACAATTGATATTTTTGAATATAACTTTGTTGTGGGAGGTTTGTTTTCTAAGGAGGAGAGGAGAAAATGTAGTATTGAAACCTCCACACCTGATGTAATGATGGATAGAGGTCGATCCAGAGAAAGAGGCGAGAAATCAAAAGGTACATCTAGATCCAAGTCAAAGGGAAAGAAGAGTAAGTTAAAATATTAGTACTGCAATAAACTTGGCCAAGAATCAAGAAAATCCAGGGAAGACTTTGTTAAGGAAGAAAGACTAGTTGAATCAAGCACATGTATAGTTGATGAAGTTTTATCTGTTTGTAGTATTTCAAACATCAAGAATAATGGTTTTTATATTCTGATGCTTACCATCACATGTGTTCACATAGAAATTGGTTCTCTTGTTACGAATCTAAAGATCATGGTGTTGTTTTTATGGGAAATGATAGTTCTTGTAAAACCATTGACATTGGGAGCATTGAGATTAATGTGTTTGATGGTATTGCAAGAATGTTGATAGATACTACACATGTACTAGAACTTAAAAATAATTTAATTTCTTTCATATTTTTGGATTCTTGTGGATCTAAATATATAGGTCAAGGTGGAGCCACTACAACAAATTCCTGTGATTTGCTCCCATTTTTGCTCCCATTTTTGCTTCCAAAGTTGGTTTTAATGTATTTTTCTTCAATTTTTGAACAAGTCAACGTTATTTGTCGGGATGACATTTTTTTCACTGAACAAAAAATTCAGGTGCTAAATTTGGCACTCACAGCACATGAAATTATGCCCTAGTTAGCACCAGAAATAGTGCCCCCTTTAGCACCAGAAATAGTGCCCCATTTAGTGTCTGATTTAGCACACCAGTTAGTGCTAGAAATTGCACCAAAAGTAGTGTCAAATGTAGCTAGATTATCCTAAATAGTTAATTAGTTGAGGTGTTGGGGGTTAAGTGGATAGGGGCTTTGAGGAATATGGGATTTAGGGATTTGGGTTATAGGGATTAGATGCCAGGGTTTAAGGGGTTAAGGGTCAAGAGCTAAGGGATTTGTTTCTTATGGGTTAGGTATTTTAATGGTTAATGAATTAAGTATTATGGGCTAGTAGATGAATGTTTAAGTGCTTAGTGCATAAGGGTTTATGGATTAATGGATTAGGGATTAGTGAGAAGTGTTTAAGGGTCGATGGATTAGGGGTTAGGGGATTTAGGGATTTTGTGTTAAGGGATTATTGATTAACTATGATTGAGGGCTTAAGGGTTAATGAGGGATTAGGGCTTAAGGATTTAAGGGTTAATGGATCATTGGTTAGGGGAGTTATGGGTTTGTTGGAACTCTTTTGGAATTTCATGGAACCTCTTCTAACACCCCAATCACCAATTTCATCCAATAATGTCGCATAGTGAGCAATGAATGGGGCCAATGTTGAAATTTCTTCAAATTGTTACTGTATGCATTGAAATTTGACATGGTTAGAATAGACACATGCCTTAACGGTATGTGATGGTTTGAAGATTCAAGGATACCTGATGTCCGTACATAATTTTTGAGATTGCCCATGTTTGCATCAACGTTCATCATGCAGTCTCATTTTCATCATTCGCCATTCACATCTATGGAATGCTTGTCGAAACTCTCTTAAAATGTCATGGATTAACATCTTCCAACACACCCATCACCAACGCCATCCATCAATGTCTCATGGTGAGCATTGAATGTATTTTAGCACTGGATGTGCCTAACTAGTTAATTAATTGAGGTTTTGGGTGTTAAGTGGATAGGGGCTATGAGGATTATGGGATTTAGGGATTTGGGGTACATGGATTAAGGGTTAAGAGAATTAGGGATTAGGGTTTAAGGGATTAAGGGTCAAGATATAATGGATTTGGCACTTATGGGTTAGGTAGTTTAATGGTTAATGGATTAGGGATTATCTATTAGGGGATTAATGTTTAATTTCTAAGGGCATAAGGTTTTATGGATTAAGGGATTAGGGATTAATGTTTAATTTTTTAAGGGTTGATGGCTTGGGCGTTAGGGTATTTAGGGATTTTTTGTTAATGGATTAGTAATTAAATAAGGTTGAGGGCTTAAGGGTTTAGGGATTATGGCTTAAGGATTTAAGGGATAATGGCTTAGGGCTTAGGGGTTAGGTAAAAAATTGACATGGTTAGATGAGACAAATGCCTTGAATATGGTATGCGAGGGTTTCAAGGGTCAATGATTCCTTATGTCCACGCATAATCTTCGACATCGTCCATGTTTGCATGAACCTTCATTATGTGGTATGATAATTTTAATATTAATCATTCCCATATATAGAATATTGTTCAGAACACTCTTGAAATTTCATGGAACGTCTTCCAACATGATCATCTGCAATATCATCAACCGACCCGACACAATGAGTAGTGAATGGTTCCAATGTTGAAATTTCTTCAAAATGTGACTGTATGAGATGAAATATTACATGATTAGACTAGGTGATTGCATTGACGGTATGGGAGGGTTTAATTAAGACTCACTAAAATCATTTAGATTGAATATTGATGTAATTTTGATATGAAATAGGAAATTAAAATTGAACTTTAATTTATTAAATTTTCACCTAATTTTAGGTAATTAAAATCTTTTATTTTGTTTAATTATTTTATGTTTAGTTCTTAATAAAACATAATAAAACATTTATTCCCAACATCAAAATGAAAACAATATAAAAATAATTAAGTTAACAAAGTTGCTTATTCAAATCATTGTGATATACTTGTATATTTATTTATTTAATATTTTATTAACTTTTATGTCTTCATGAACATATGTTGATACAAAATGAATGGAAGAAGCATACAAGTAATCCTATTTTTTTATGCCAACAATTAATACCATATATTGAACACTTTAACGGTATTGCAATAGGTTATTTCCATTGACACAAATAATACTGAACCATTTCAAAGACTAGGCCATAAGAATCATCATTTTTTAAACACGGATTACAAATAATTATGAAATCAAGAAGTCTTGGTCATTAACATCATTGTCTGCAACAATGTCATTTATTTTATCATTGTCAATGTTCATATGATCTTTCAAGTAATTAATATTATCATCATCCTCATCTTGACCTGCACCATCTTCATCATTATTGAAATTTGACTGTAGATCATCCATATTGTTACCAGATATATTTGGATCATCATTTTGTATACCATCCATATTGTTGTCTTCCATAACATCATCTAAATCTGGATTGTTGTCTTCTTGTGCCTGAACATAACCATCTTCAGTATCATCATGGATGTTAATATCTTCGATGTTCTCTAATCTATCTCTCTCATTATGTTCGCCATCATTGTTTTTCTCAATATCCACTAATGCATCGTCAAATACATGCCTTAATCTTGGATCATAATGTATGACAAATAACCATTTCTGGTCTAGAATATCTTCATAGAAAAATACCTGCACATGAATGAGTACATACATATATTAGACGTATGTTATAAAACAATTATTCATTAACAAACACATGTATATATTCACAATAAACAATGTACTAACACATTATCGATCACTACCACTTTTTTTTTAATTTAAAGAAATAACTGCTCACAATGAACTGGTAGAGCATAAGTCTTCTTATCCTCTAGTAGGAACCTTGAGGAATCTATATAAAACAATCCACTATGGGTATCATGTTTTTGTGTCCTCTCAAATGATTCATACTATCTACACTTAAAAATACAACATTTAAAAGAGCGATAATCCAACTCAATAATTTCTTGTATTTTCCCAACATATTGTAGATTTCCTTCAATAATATTCTTATCTTTTGAGCTTGATCGACTGCATTGCTTGAATTCGACCATGATGCCACAATCGAAGGATCATTTATTTACATCTACACGTTCTACACGATAATGTCGACCATATGTCCACATTGTTGGATATTTTCTTGCCTATGAAAAACCATTCATTTCGGTTAAAACAAATAAAATGATGAAAATTAAAATAGTTAATAGTATCAAAACCGTAAGAAAACAACGCTTTGTAAAATTCCAATTGTACCTTTATTTCACATCCTCTAGACAAGTTGATTTCATATTCTATTATGTTTGAATCTATACCTACATCTTCTATTTGATTTTGAATTTGTTCAGTAACCCATTCTAGTGTGCAATCTTTGCCCCATTCTCCATGTAGATCAGTAGGGAATGGGGTATTCCTTGGGTTTAATCTCTTAAATTGTCTCCTTTATTCTAACACTTCTTGTCTTTTCTTATCATACAAATCAATCCATTTGTTCATAATGTCCATGTGGTACATAATGAACTTGTCGAGTATAACACTTTCGCCTACATCTATTACATGCGATCAAGTTTATTTCAAACTTCAAAGGCCATTTTTTTAATTTGACAAATAAATTACATATTAAATTATTATTTCAATAAAAACAATCACAATGAAAATTAGTTTACTTGCTAATTTCTACTTGAACAACATTATATTGTGGTTTTTCTCCATCAATAATATATGATGCTCATTCTTCATCCCAGAAGCATGGCCCATCCTCAAAATACTTACCAAGGAATTCACCTAGAAATATAAATTCTTCATTCAATACATACCCTTCATCCATGCAACCCTCTTGATGTGCCTTGTGTCGGACATATACTTTTAGATTTTTCATATATCTCTCAATGAAAAACATCCACCTCGTTTACACGACACCCACCAATTCAATTTCATCGACTAGGTGTATAATTATCTGGACTTGTCAGTGCATAAGACTTGTAGGGAGATCCTTCTCAAATACACATACAATTTCTGCAATTTTCTTCTTCCATTTTGGCACTTCACATTCGTGGATCTCCTTGGATGTCACCCACCTAATATAAGAATAGTAAATTAGTATGAACCTTTAGGAAAAAAATAAAATGAAATACAGTATCTCTATGTCTCTCACACATGAACATTCCATACAACATACCTTGCAAATGTTGACAATTCACTTATGGCATTCCTCAAGTCAACGGTAAGACATGAATACCCCCTAATTTCCAACGACATGATATGTTGTCAGACAAATTTATGAAAGGTCATTAGTTATTTTTGTCACACAATTGAATATTAGAATATATAAATGATGATATATAATACCCTCATAAAATTATGAAAATAATGTGTTTTAAATCTTGTGATATGTCCATCAATTGTAAAAGATTTAACCAATGATGACCCATAGCCAATAGGTTTCCTTATTGAACGTATGAAATTTTTAAGTTGGTCTAGATATTTCTTTTTCAAAGTCCATGGAGCTTCTTCATATGATTCATTTTCCCTATTTGGCCACAAAATCTTTCTATCTAATTTTGTACACGAAAGAGCAATATCTCTCCTCGAAGAAAAAGTGTCCTTCTCTTTGCATGATATATGTCGAAATATGGAATTTGGGACATTTTTGAAGATGTGCATAGGATCTAATAGGTGAGATGTTAATAGATCCTTCTAGTAAGGAAGATCATTATTTATATAAATTTCATTTTCATTCCTTCTATAATCTTAATTACAACTTGTTTCGACTCTTCAATATAATCACCCCCATCAAAAAAATCCTTCCAATCTTTCAATTCAACATCTTCATACTTCTTAAGCCAATCAGCTGGACCCATAATCATAGGAGGGCCTGTATTTTCAATTTTTCCATTGAATTGATTCTTATGGGGGTTTTTGAACCTATGATATGCTAGTAGAAAAACCATGTTGTTTGCATAAATAAATTTATGTAGATCTTTAGAATACAACCCTTGAAATTTTTCTGCACATCTTGGACATGAAAATATCCCCTTTGTTTGAAGCTCTACAATTCTATGAGTAAGGTTAATAACATCAAAATAATAGTATAAAATTGAGTATGAGAGATGGGATGAAAATAAATTATTAGTGTAAATACGTAAAAAAAAATTGTCTTATCAGAACAAACACCAAGTCCTGGGAAATCTTGAATAGTACAACATAGAACACCATACAACATGAAGGAACTATTTTATGGAGTACATTATATGTCATACATTCTTATGCCTTTCCATATCAGTTGCATCTCATCAATAAAAGGCGCAAGTTAAACATCCATGTTTTTAACTTGATGTTTTCCTGGAACAATGAGAGTCAACATAAGGTGCTCCTTTCCAATAGTCATCCATGGGAGAATATTGTATACTATCAATATGACTATCCAAACACTATAATTTGAGATCATGAAAGAGAATGGGCACACTCCATCAATTGCAAGAAAAAACCTAATACTATAGGGTTCATCTTTGAATTTTCTTGGCCATTTTCCCTTTATGTGGTTCAATGCGTTGGATTCGGCCGAGATTCACATGAATCCATATTTACTCCTATTCTTTTCATTCCATTCCATCAATTGTGCAAGTGACTTGCAATGAAACATTCGTTGAATTCTAGTTATAACTGGCATGTGACCTAAAACCATCTTTGGAACTGTAGGACCTTGTACATATGTACGATATCTCTTCTCTTTGCATACATGGAATTATTCCTTGTCTTGATATTCATATCTGTATAAAATGAAATCATTTATACATGAATTAACTTTCTTATATTCAATCCCCAACTCAACCAACAACTGACTCGCCTCTTTGCAAGTTGATGGCAACACATTCTCTTCATGAAATATTTTGGTTTTTGGTGCCCTGTAAGATCACCAAAGATTATATCAATTAAATGTTTGACATATGATGAACATGCTTGATATGTCAATATATATTAGGACTATTCATAGATGAATTACGTACAACAATTGACAATGCATTGTAAGAAACAGATTTTAACTCACTTCATTACGGTGGTGAATCCTTTGTCTGACCAACCAAATAGTGAATTGATTTCTAATAATATTTATGTGCATGTCAATTTTGAGGTTATACTTGCACCATATTTGAACACGATTTTCTTTGATTCTTGTTTAATTGAGTCTTTCAGGTTGTTATCATCAACATTACGTTGGAATTAATTACCCATGTTGTCATTGTTACTGTCATCCATATGATCATTCTTGTCATCATTGTTTCCATCCCCCAAAAAAACTGTAAGCATTTCATTCAATCCTTCTTCATGAACTTCATTTTCACTATCATGATCATCATCAGTAAGGCTAGGTGGCATGTCCTCAACGTATGATAATCTCATCATCTATTCAAATTTCTTGGGTGGTAGAATTCTCTTTAAATATGCTCTTTTCGGCTTGGTATGGTTTAAAGGATGGTCTGGATCTTCCCTTCCAAATATTAATAGCCCAGTTGGATATTGGGTATTAGTAGTCATTAGTACATCATCATCTTCTACCTATCAACAAATGCAACCATTATTTAATGTTTGGAAATGATTGGATAAATCATAATTGTATCGATTTCAAAGAAATATAATCAAATATGGCTTAAAAAATTATAATATAAAATGTATGAATATATATACATCAATGTAATAGTCTTGACCAACCTCTTTTTTCAATGAAATTATTTGTTGTGTTTGGAGGATCCATTGCCATATCCTCTTCCACTCACTGTGTTATTTATGATTTAATAGTTTTAGGTCCACGCCAACATACATATGTATTTTTTCTTTTGCTAGTTGAATGCTTAGGCTTATCACTTGCTCCAATATCCATCTGAAATAATCAACAACATGTGTTAATTTATTTCAATATTGGATAATACACTATAAATTTTAACAAAACTGTGAAAAAGAATGGATATATCACAAAATGCTACCTAAGATAAGTCAAAATTTGATTACTTGTTGTCCTACGACATCCATTGTGTCCTTATTTGATATGACACGATCTATTGATATGATATCGTATATCCCTTATAATACACAAGATAGTCCATGATGTTTAGTACATCAATTATATCATTTCAACCAATATGTTATCCAACAAAAAGGCTCACTTTACTCATATATTTTACATATTTATGTAATATAGTTTATATAACTTTATCTCTTCTATGTTGTAGAATTTATAAATCCATAACACCATACTACTTTGGTTGAGGTTGATTTGTCTTCTTACCTTTATTGTATCTGCATATTCTGTATCTGATTCTATGACCATCCACTCTCCTCTCATTGATTTAGTACGGCTACATCGTCACAAGCCATGCCTTGCCTTGACATGTCTTTCCTTTACTTGAAATGTCATTCCTTTCCTTACCATACCATGCCTTGCCTTGGCATTCCTTTGCTTTCCTCGACATGCCTTTCCTTGACATGCGTTGTCATGCCTTACCATGAATTTACTTGTAATGTCTTTCCTTGACATGCATTCCATTACCTTTCCTTTCCATGCCTTGACTTGATATGCCATGCCTTGACTTGATATTCCTTGCCTTTCCTTTCCTTATCAAGCCTTTGCCTGACATGCTTTGCCTCAACTTGGCATGCCTTACCTTGATATTCCTTTCCTTGACATGTCATTCCTTGCATTGACATGCCACTCCTTTCATTGACATTCCATGCCTAGCCTTTCCATGTCTTTCCTTGACAAGCCATGCCTTCCCTTGTCATGTATTTACTTTCCTTGACATATCATTCCTTTCCTTTCCTTCATATTCCATGTCCTGCCTTGACATGCCTTTGCTTGACATGACTTTCTTTGACTTGATATGCCATTGTCTTTCCTTGAAATCACATGCCTTTCCATTTTTTTCCTTGACATGTAATGCCTTTCCTTGACATTCCTTTCCTTGCATTGCCTTACCATGACTTTCCCTGACATGCCCTACCTTTCCCTGACATGCCTTTCCTTGATAGACCTTTCCTTGCATTGGCATGCCTTTCCTTCACATGCCATGCCTTTCATTGACATGTCTTTCTTTCACATTCCATGCCTTACCTTTCCTTGACATACCATGCCTAGCCTTGCCATGCCTTGCCTTGAAATGTCTTTCCCTGCCTTGACATGACATACATTGCCTTGCCATGCCATGACTTTCAATGACATTCCTTTCCTTTCCTTGACATGAGTTTCCTTGACTTGACATACCATTTCCTTGCCTTGACATGTCATTCCTTGCCTTGTCTTGCCTTCACATTCCATACCTTTCCTTGACATGTCATGCCTAGCGTTGCCATGCCTTTCCTTGAGAAGCCATACCTTTCCTTGACATTTCTTTCCTTTCCTTGACATTCCATGCATTTCCTTTCCTTGACATGCCATGCCTTTCCTTTCCTTGGCATGCCATGCCCTACCTTTACATGCCATGCCTAGTATTTCCATGCCTTTCCTTGACAATCCATGCATTTCCTTAACAATCCATGCCTTTCCTTGACATGTCTTTCCTGGCCTTGACATTCCTTTCCTTGCCTTGCCTTGGTATTCCTTTCCTTGACTTGAAATGACATTC
The DNA here is from genome assembly GCA_009831015.1 of Picea engelmannii. Classification (NCBI taxonomy): domain Eukaryota; kingdom Viridiplantae; phylum Streptophyta; class Pinopsida; order Pinales; family Pinaceae; genus Picea; species Picea engelmannii. The sequence goes on from ML782291.1 coordinate 13,147, forward strand.
CTTGCATTGCCTTGACATGCCATGCCTTTCCTTGGCATGTCAGGCCTAGCCTTGCCATGCATTTCCTTAACAAGTCATGCCTTTCCTTGACATGTCTTGCCTTTCCTTGACATGCCCTGCTTATCCTTGCCTTGACATGCCATGCCCTGCCTTGAAATGCCATGCCTTGCCTTGACATGTCTAGAATTTCCTTTCTTTGACATACCATGCCTAGCCTTGCCTTTCCTTGACATGCCATGCCTAGCCTTCCATTGCCTTGGCATGCCAATGGAGCTGCTGTGTAGGCAAATTTGGCATGCACAGAAGCCATAGGGTTGTTTTCCATGCCAATTTGGCATGCAAAACAACCCTATTGGTTGTTGTGCATGGAAAATTGGCATTCACAAGAACCCTATTGGTTGTTATACATGCCAATTTGGCATGCACATAAGACATAGGGTTGTTGTGCATACCAAATTGGCATGCAAAATAGTCCTATGGCTTATGTGCAGTCCAATTTAGCATGGACACTAGCCAATATGGATGCTACTAAGATGTACCAAAAACATAATGTGGATGATGTTGCAAACAACACAATCAAATGTCCATTTAGAATAATCGATGGTTAGTTTCTTCAAATTAACATGGTTTGATTATTTTTAATGGAATGATTGTACTAGTGCTAGATTATCCTTGGAGAAAAGGTGGGGAAATGTGTGGAATTGAACCTTTGTTGACATCTTGTATAATTGGGGAGTTGGATTGTAAGCCTATTGGATGAGAGGGTCTGATTCTCTAGTAGAAAGAAACCATTTGGAAGATAACTGACTTTTTAAGAGGTTAGAGCCATTGGTTGTGTATGTAGAGAGTGGTAAATGGATATGAAAGTATATATCGACAAAGTACTAAAACTATGAAACAAGTCCATGGACAATATCTACTCTTCAACTAAGATAACATTCCTATCTCCTCTTAAATTTCACTAAGATAACAATCTCTTCTCTTAAACTCTGCAAAAAGTACATGGACAATATATTCTCTTAAACTAAGAAAACATTCCTATCTTCTCTGAAATTTCACTAAGATAACAATATCTTCTCTTAAACTCTGCAACAATTCCATGGACTATATAAAACTAAATCATCATGGGTTTGTCTCCTCCCAGGAGTCTTTCAGTCAAAGTGAAAATCCAACACAGGGGGTAAAATTTCACAACCCCTATGTCAGGCGATTGTGGGCACTGTGGTGACATGGGTGTTGAGCATATGAACCTTCAGAATCTTACATAACTTAGTTATGTCTCTTGGTTGTGATTTTGTGCTCCTAGACCAAATTGTCATTGTCTCCCTGAATGACTTCAAGAGGTGATTTACAACTCACCATAACACAAAAAACATGCCTTCGATCGACAAACTGCCAGTTCGGTTGGGATCCTAGCATCGGATTCCAGCTAGGGGGACCCCTCTCCTATGATTTCATCTCCTGGAAAAGTGTTTGTTAGAGGATCTATGGAACTATGGTTTTTCTCAGTGAGGAACAATGCAAATCCGACACAAGGGGTCAAATTTCACAACTCCTGTGTCAGGTTATTTTGGGCACTGTGGTTGCATGGGAATTGGCCATATGGACCTTCCATAGCTTACAAAACTTACTTACATCACTCGATTGTGATTTTGTGCCACCATAACAAATTTTCATTGTGTTCCTGAATGGCTTCAGGTGGTGAGTTGCAACTCGCCATAACACCCAAATTGTGCCTCGAATTGACGAAAAACCAATTTTTTTGGACTCTTGGAACCATATTCCAACTAGGTGGACCCCTCTCCCATGATTTTGTTGTCCAAAAGAGTGTTTGTTAGAAGATCTTTAGAACTAGGGTTTGGCTCAACGAGGTACAATGCAAATACAACATAGGGGGTCAACTTTCACAACCCCTATGTTGAGTGATTTTGGGAATCGTGGTCACATGGAAATTGGCCACATGGACATTCCAGAGCTTACACAACTCAGTTACGTCATTGGGTTGTGATTTTGTGCCACTGGACCAAATTTTCATTGTCTACCTGAATGGCTTTAGGAGGAAAGTTGCAACTCGCCATAACACGCAAATTGTTCCTCAGATCAACAAACCATTAGTTTTGTTAGACTCTTGGCACTGGATTCCAGCTAGGGGGACCCCTCCCCTATGATTCTATCACCTGAAAAAGTGTTTTTTATAGGATATCCAGAACTAGAATTTTGCTTAGTGAAGCACAATTCAAATCCGACACGGGGGTCAATTTTAAAAACCCTTTTGTCGGGTCAAAATCTCCTCTGCAACCTCATTTTTGGCTAAGAATTCCATTATCTACTTGCTATATTAATTGAGCATAACTTATTTCATATATTGAGCATAGTTTCTATGGCCTTTCACATCACTATGTTTTTATGCTCTTTCATTTTTTTGCATTTATTATTTTTCCCTCTTTTGGGAGTCAAGAAGAAAACTCTTCAAGCTTTGTTTCTTGGATTCCTTATGGGATAAATTCTAAAGAGAATGAGCTTGCTTGGAATTCAATTTTTTGACCCTCTTTTAGGCTTGCTTGACATGCATTTACAACTCATACTTAAGATTAAAAACTTGTATTTTCATCCCTCATGACAAAATCCAAAATTGCCATCTCATTTTAAGATTAAAAAAATCTATATCTTCAACCCTCATGTATCTGCATAAAAGACCAATTTCCATCCCTCTTTTTGAATATTGAATTTTCATTTGTAGCACTATTTTTTAGTTTTAAGGTTTCTATTTAATTTATTATAATTTCTAGGTCCTTTTTTTGGGTTTTGCATTTGCATTTCCAACTTTGCTCTTTTAGGCACGGTAATTTTTTTCCTTATATTTTGGTTTTATATTGTAGGAAAGTGTGCAGTAACAGTGTGTAGGGTTGTCTTAGCCTCTTTCCTATTTCTCAAAATTTTATGAAGTGACCAACATCAAGTAAAGTGTCCATAGAATTGACAACATGCATAGTATCCAGCACATGGGTCCATTGTACAATGTTGGGGTTCCATATCCCAAGAAGATGTCATTAGGGATGATTTTAAGGATGGAAATTTATTTTAAAATGTAGAGACCTTGGAGAATATCACTAATGCTTCATATTACAACTATAAATGTTTGGTGACAGTTTTGTAAAAAATTCAAATTTCTAAATATTTTATATATTTTGTATAAAATTTTGGCTATTTTTAAGGTACAATAATTTTATCCTATAGAATTTGGGTGAATAATTTTTAGAATAGTGAATAGTTTTATGGGAAAAACCTTGGAAAATTAGCCCATGAGCGAAATTTAGCCCCTAAAATCATCCCTGGATCATGTCATGTAACCATTCTGGAACAATACAACCATTTTCAACAAAATATATTTCTTCATAAGTTCTTGTGTATGTGAATACAAACTCAATGCTTCCATATTGAACCATATTGTTTTCTGGATTGCAAAATGAAGCGTTTTTCCCTGGTCCAAGTCTCAATTGATGAATGTATCTCACCCAATACTTCCAATTGAGCATGTTTGGCATGTCAAGGCAAGGAAAGGAATGTCAATGCAAGGCATGGCATGGAAAGGCTAGGCATGACATGTCAATGCAAGGAAAGGCATGGCATGTCAAGGAAAGGCAAGAAATGTCTAGGAAAAGCATGTCTTATCAAGGAAATGCATGGCAAGGATAGGCACGACATGTCAAGGAAAATCATGTCATGTCAAGGCAAGGCATGACATGTCAAGGAAAGGAATTTCGATGAGAGGAAAGGTCTTTCAAGGTAAGGAATGCCAAGGAAAGGTAAGGAATGTTAGGGTAAGGCATGGCAAGGAAAGGAAAGGAAAGGAAGGTCAAGGCAAGGAATGACATATCAAGGAAAAGGAATGCATGGAAAGACAAGCCATTGCAAGGAGATTCACGGTAAGGCATGACAACACATAGAAAATCACAAAATGTCAAGGAAAGGTAGGACATGTGAAGGCAAGGCATGGCTTGTCAAGGAAAGGCATGGCTTGTCAAGACAAGTCATAACAAGTCAAGGCAAGAAATTTCAAGTCAAGGCATGGCTTGTCAAGCCAAGGCATGGCCAAGATAGGCATGACATGTCAAGGAAAGGAATATAATGACATGTCAAGGAAATGCAAGACATTTCAATGAAAGGCATGGAAAGGAATGGTAGGGAAAGGCATGTCAAGGCAAGGTAAGGAAAGGCTTGTCAATGCAAGGGATGTCAAGGCAAGACATGTCAAGGAAAGGCAAGGCATTTTAGGGAAAGAAATGGAAAGGCAAGGCAAGGAAAAGAATGTCAAGGAAAGTGATCCAAAAGGATCCAAAGAGGCCTAAGGATAACTCAGAATCCTCAGAATTTCCTCAGGAAGCTCAGAATGGCCTCAATAGGTAGAAAAGGGGAAAAGATTCAAAGACCTCAAAACTTAGAAAAATTGGCATCATCGTGAATATCTCATCACAATAGTTTCAACGGAATAAACGGTTCATCAAATGGTGTTATGGATCGAAAGATATTCACGGTCAAAGTTCTAGTCAACCTAGCCTAGTCAACAGGGATGAGTCAACATCCATACTGTTGACGTCAAAATCAGTACAGATGACTTCAATGTCCGTATAGAGTACATGGAATAGTCAAATATCGACACATGTCATGATGACGTCAACATGATGATGTGGCAGCACCAGAGGCTGCCACATGTCACCCATTTTTTTCATTTTTTGGTTAGTATGTGGACCAATGGAAAAGTTCCACGTGGTAGTGCGTACAACCATGTGGAAGGTCATACAGGACGTGGCAGACACATGGCATTTGTACATCCACCTAAAAAGTGACATGGCAAGTTGACCAGGAAGGAGGTGATGTGGCAGTTAACTGTGTAACAGGTGACATGGGCTAATGAATGGTCGCCATGTGGCATGACAAAATTCCCAATGAGGGATAACAATGAAATTTCCATAAAAAAATAAATAAGCGGTTGGCCAAATGGCCAACTGATCCGCTAGAATAGAAGCACCACCAAATTAGTCTGATCCGCCAACCACCCACTGTAGATAATAGTCGATCAACCAAATTTGGTGGTCAGTCCCACCATATCTGGTGGATCCTATAGTTATGGAAACAATATTGGTTGTTAGCACCACCATACCATGCAATTATAACCTTTAACCAAAAGGGGGAGGCCCGCTGGTTCGACCCCGAGACCTCCCCAACCACCAAGCTCTTAATAATATCAATCAACCATTAGGACAACGGATCATGTTGCTAAATCCACCTGTTTTATTATTTAATAATGGAATTTCACCTATGCACGAGGGGAGAGGCAGGGCGTGAAACAATATGATCATGCATGTTTTACAAGGCAAGTTTAGAGAATTAATTGCAGGTTGCAGGAATGAAAATTGAGACGAGATTTCTCAAGGGCCTGGGAGTGCCATAGTTAGATTGAGGCATCGAGACAAACATTTTTGGGTAATTTGATGCCACAAATTCAATGGTGTTGTCTGTTTTCTGATTTTATCCAAACTTATGCAAATTATTTCCAAAATGAGGTATACTTATATATTTTGCCAAATTATTTTGTTGAGTTAATAAAAAGGCCCACCCATTTGAGAGAAGGACCTGGAGATGTATTCCATCAAGGACGAGCTCCATTATCAATTTTTTTGTGTTCATATTTGGTGCTTGTGTCTCTTTATTATTGATCTTTTCCTTCTTTATGGTGCACTTCAATTTATGCTCATTTAATACAATTCTTTAATAAGTCACATCGATGAAAATATCCCAGATCATGTTGGTATCAGAGTAGTCAACTTTGACTTGAATTTTTGAGTGTGAACGATTACTAGGGCCAAGCATAAACAGGAGGAAGGAACACTTAATACTTTCAACCCAGAGATTGGTCGTGCATCCCAAAGGAAGAAAATGGATGAAGAGGACAAGCGTGAGAAAAAATTCCATATGGTCTTTTATAGCATGTCAGAAATGTTCGAGCGAATGTATGGAGACTATGAGAAGATGATGAATAATATAAGGAAGAAAAAGGAATCACAAGAAGATGACAATGCTTCAGTTAACCAAGGGTTTGGAGGAGGCCCTCTTGAGCCTCCATATTCACCATCGATTTCTATCTCTTATTCCTCTAATCATTCTCATCATTCTCATCATTCTAATGCTAATCATAAAGCCTCTTTTAAGAAGCCATTATTAAATCTTGATGTAAAATTTTATTTACCTATGTTTAATGGAGATGCTAATCCTGAAAAGCTAGATAGTTGGATCCGATAGGTTCAAGTATATTTATGTGTACAAAAGATTGATGAAGAGGACGTAAAAGTGCAATTAGCCTCTCTTTGGTTGGAAAAAACTGTTCTCGTATGGTGGGAGAGCAAGCTTCAAGACATAAGTAAGTGTGGTAATCTTCTTTCCTCGTGGTCGAAATTTAAATCAGCAATAGTGAAGCAATTTTATCCATTGGGTTATTTACATAAAGCAATGATGGAATGGAAATTTTTAAGGCAAAGTAAAGGTCAAACAATACAAAGTTTCACCAAAGAATTTAGGAAGAAAGCACTTGCACTAAACATTTCTTTAGATTCTAATGAAAATTTAATGGAGTATATTGGCACACTTCACAGTTATATTCATCATACTTTACTATTTTTTTAACCCCACCAGTCTTGACGAAGTTTGTGTACAAGTCACTCGCCTTGAAAACAGAGGAAAGAATATTCAAGACGATCCCACAAGGAATCCTTCCAAGCTCCCACATAATCATTTTAAAGGAAATTTTAAAATAAAGGTCAAAAATACCGCCACTACAAAGAAGGGAGAAAGAAAGCCATCTTTCACTCATTGCAAGAAATATGGAAACAACGATGAGAACTATTGTAAACTACATCCAGAGAAGAAACTGAAGTAGTTCGGTTGAAATGGGAAGATCACAGAGGATGGAGTACAAGGTCAATATTCCCTTCATGCTAATTCAAGTTCCACTAATGAATCTCATGATGGTGAAAGAAAGAGGAATGAATTATTTCACATAAGGGTTGTATCTAAGGATACTAATATTGATACTTTGTTTGATTCGGGTTCCCAGGTTAACTTAATATCTGAGACACTTGTCAAAAAAATGGGTCTTAAAACAAAACCACATCCAAAGCCTTATCTTCTTGGTTGGGTATGTGACAAAGAAAAACTTAATGTCACCAAGCAGTGTAGGGTTAGATTTTCTATTGCTTTAAAATTGGTTGATGAAGTTGATTTTGATGTTGTTTCACTTCATATATGCGGAAGAGTGTTGAGAAGTCCATATATTTATGATAGAAAATAAGTCTTCTTTCATCATGAGAATAAATATCACCTTAATAAAGGGGGAGTGTAATATATTGTTAAGGCCCACAACAAGAATGTTAACAGAACACTTGTTATTACAGGACAGATGAGAAGACTCATAAACACTAATAAGAGATATGTACTCATGGTTGTAAGAGAAAAGGATGTTGGAATATCCGACGCCTTCCAACGATGTGATCCTTCCCATAAGGAATAATAAATTGATATTGTTTCTAATTATGATGAGGTATTTCAAGAACAAGATGGATTACCTCCTAAGTGGTAAATCCAACATAAAATAAATCTTCAACAATATTCTCTCCTTCCTAATGTGGGCATGTACAAAATATCAATTGTAGAGATGAAAAAAATTGAGAAATAGGTACAGGACTTGTTGGACCGAAGGGTCATCAAACCTAGTTCATATACTTGCAGTTCTTTGATTGTGATGGTGCCAAAGAAGGATGGAACATGGCGAATGTGTGCCAATTATCGAGACTTAAATTAAAATCACAGTGAAAAATCGTTACCCTCTTCCTTGTATAGAAGATTTACTTGATCAATTAAAGAATGTTTTTTATTTCACTAAGTTGGATTTGCATAGTGGTTACCATCATATCATGGTTGCAGAACAAGATGCATGGAAAACTTCCTTTAAAACAAAACATGGTATATTTGAGTGGTTAGTTATGTTGTTTGGGTTGTGTAATACCCCAACAACCTTCATGCGTGTAATGAATGATGTATTCAGGCCATTCTTAGATGACTTTGTAATTATGTATTTATCTGGAATTCTTATATTTAGTGGGACTTGGGATGAACATGTGCAACATGTATAGCAAGTATTGGATAGTTTACGAACAGAAAATTTGTATGTAAAATTTTCCAAATGTGAGTTTGGAAAGACTGCACTAGTGTTCTTAGGTCATATTGTAGGAGGAGGAAAATTGAAAATTGATCCTTCAAAAATCGATGTAATTGTAAATTGACCTAAGCCCAAAAATGTAACATAAGTACGAAGCTTCTTGGGTGAAGTTTAGTACTGGAGGATATTCATCACAAACTTCTTATTTATTGCAACTCCTTTGCATGCCTTGATCAGTGTGAAGATCACTTTTCAGTGGGGAGGAAAGAAACAAATGGCCTTCAACACTTTGAAGGAAAATATCAGTACAACACCAATATTAGCATTGACAAATATTCAACAACCATTTGAAATTGAGGTAGATGCCAGCGGTTACGCCATGGGTGTAGTATCGTAAGCCTATCTATTATCACTCTGGAACTTTTAACCAGATTTTTCTTAAATATACTACATATGATAAAGAGTTTTATGCATTATTTCAAAGTGTGAAAAAATGGAAGCATTAATTGTTAGGGAAGGAAACAATCATACATACAGATCACTAGCCCTTACAGTATCTTGAAGCACAAACCAAGCTGCAAAATATCGACATTACAAGTGGATGGGTTTTCTTCAACAGTTCCATTTGGTAATCAATTCTAAAAAGGGTACAAGTCACAAATTAGTTGATATGATTTCTAGACCTCCTATTGTTGCTTCTATTTTTTTCAAGAATTCTTCTTTATCTCATGATAGCTATGTTGAAAAATATACTATTGATGAATATTTTAAATATACCCATGGTGCACAGGTGGAGAACTATTATTTGCAGGAGAAATTACTCTACCATTTTCGAAAGCTATGTATTCCTAAAAGTGAACAATTCCATGTAATATGAGAAGCTTACACTTCTCTTGTGTCTGGGCATTTTTGGGTAGGAAAAACCATGACTCATATGAAGATGTTTTGTTATTGGCCTCAGATGAAAGAAATTCTAACAGAGTATGTAAATGGGTGTGTGATGTGTTCTACTTGTAAGCCCACTAATAGAAAATTGGGGTTGCACTCACCACTTCCTGTTTCATCTCACCCATGGGAAAGTATTTCCATGGATTTTGTAGGGGGTTTACCAATGTGGGAAAGGGGTCATGACTACTTGTATTTAGTAGTGGATAGTTTTAGCAAGATGTGTATCTTGATGCCATGTAAAAAGAAGGTTACTAATGAGAAGACTGTTAATCTGTTCTTTCAGTATGTTTGGGTCCACTTTGGGTTGCCCACATCCATTATCTCGGATCGAGATACCCGATTCCTTGGAGAGTTTTGGAAAAGTTTGTAGAGAATGATGGACACCAAGTTAAAGAGGAGTACAAATTTTCATCCACAAACCGATGATCAGAGAGAGGTTTCTAACCAAACAATGGTACATTTTCTTCGAGGCTACTATAGTAAACATCCCAAGTTGTGGGATGACTAGATACCCTATATTCAACATGCTTACAATCGAGCCTTACATCAATCCACTTAGTGTTCACCATTTGAGACATGTTTTGGATACTTTCCCAAGGCCCCTTTGGACTTGATGTATGGAAAATATGTTGATTCAAGCGAATAAATAAATGAATACATGGCCCACAAGTTCATTCAAAGGATCTAGTAACTGCACCAAGCAGTCAGGGAGCAGTTGGAGAAAATTCAAGCATGGTATAAGGCTCGACATGACAAGCACATGGTTGATCATCAGTTCCAGGTTGGAGACCAAGTATGGCTTCACATAATCAAGGAGTAGTTGAAGGGTGAAGGCAAGAAAATCAAGCCTATATGATATGGACCCTTCACTATTTTGGAGATAAGAAGCACCAATGCTTTCTGGTTAGATATTTCACTTTATATGTAGATTAACTCAGTTGTAAATGTAGAAAAATTGAAACTTTTAGAGCCTTAGATGATAATGGATCAAGGTGAGGAAGTGTCACTTCCTTTGGTTGATGTGTTTCCTCCTTATTACTTAGATGAGTTAAATGAATATATCATCCTTCACAGAAGGACAAGGACTTCACACAGAGGTGATGTCGATTATCTTCGAGTGGTCTTAAAGGGCACACATCCAAGAAAGGAAAAGTGGGTTGAGAAAGACAATGTGAGGGAAATCTTCCCTCACTTACTTATTGATTGATAAAGGCTTTTGGTGGTCCAAAATCTCTTAGTGGGAAGGAGTGATCCGAAAGGATCCAGAGAGATCTAAGGATAACTCAGAATCCTCAGAAGTTCCTTAGGAAGCTCAGAATGACCTCAATATGTGAAAAGAGGGAAAAAAAAATCAAAGACCTAAAAACTAATAAAAATTGGCATCATCGCAAAGAGTGCATCATAAGCTTTCCAATGGTGTAAACTGTTTGTCAATCAGAGTTACGAATCAAAATATATACATAGTTAAAGTTTTGGTCAACCTAGCCCAGTTAGAATGGATGAGTCAACATCCATACTAATGACATCATCATCGGTATGGATGATGTCATGATATTTAAAGAGTACATGGAACATTAATAGATTGAAACATGTCATGATGAAATCAACATGATGATGTGGCAGCACCAGAGGCTTCCACGTGTCACCCATTTTTGGCATTTTCTGGTTGGTATGTGGACCAATGGAAAAGTGCCACATGGCAGTTGTGCAACTACCTGGCACATGATGTGGCAAGATGACCAGGCATGAGGTGGCATGGTAGTTGGTTGTGTAAGAAGGTGACGTGGGATAATGAATGGTTGCCACATGGCCTAGTCATGGGATGCCATGTGGCAGTGGGAAAATTCCAAAATGAGAGATAACAACTGAATTTCCAAAAAAAAGAAGTAAGTGGTTGACCAAAATACCAACCGATCTACCAGAATAAAAACACCGCCAAATTATTCTGATCCACCAAATCTCCACCGCTGATAATAACCGGTCCACCAAATTTGGTGGTCAGTCCCACCATATCCAGGGGATCCTCAAGATCTTCCAACAATCTTGGTGGTTAGCGCCACAATACCGTGTAGTTATAACCATTATCCAAAAGAGGGAGGTCCACAGGTTCGACCCTGGGACCTCCCCAATGCTCTATTGTTCCCTTTGAACAATACGAAGTTGAGTGAGGTTACTCCTACCTGCACTCTCAAACTATCTATGTTGAAATTTATGAGTCTCTATGAACTCTGTCACAGACCCCTTGCAGACACTATGCACTCTTTGCACATATAAGTTTCACGTTATCTCTTATGAGATTATACGTCGAAATAGACTCTGTCAACACACACCTTGTGGATACTAGGAACACTTACACTTTCTCGTAGAAGAGAAACAATTGAAACTTATCTAAATATTCATAGATTCATACATTCAACCATGTAAATGAATTCATAAACACAAGAGTAAGAAATAAAAGATCATTGCAAATAAACAAAATGTCTACCATTCATTCATTCATATAAACACAAAAATACCAAACATTTGGGACAATGCTCCTCTGTTACATTCATTCAACTGAAATATACACGTGTTCATACACTCTAATAAGATTCAACAACTTCTACGACAACTATCAACAACCTATCCAATAGATTTAGTAGCCTCTCAACAACTTCAACAACCTCTTAACTCTCAACTACAATGGAAACAACTATGAATAACTAGAGTGCCAAAAACCTCTTATGGGAAACAATACAAATCTTTATACAAGAGGGTCCTTTTAAGCCTTTCCCTCCAACTACGATCTAGATCTATCGTATCAAATTAAAAGAATTCAACTACTTAGGATTTATTACAATAAATATTTGTGATGGAAAGATAATATCAACACATCAAATATGTATTGCACACAACTTCATGCGATCGTATAGCTCTACAACATTAAAGAGGTTCTTTAATTACAATCCTTTCAAAATATTTGTGTGATACTCCTTCAAAATTTAAAAATTCGCTTCAAAATGTGCGTTAGGCGCTTAGTTGTCTTCCACTCATGCTTTGTTGGCAATGCTCCTACATCATACTCCTCTCACTGAAAAATTCATGGACTCATGTCCATGAGCTCCTGCACTGACTTTCCATGCTTCTGGATTTCCACTTTGTTTACTCAATTGGCATATTATATTGGGCGTTCTTCCCATTTTACCAAATACTCAAAATATGTTTTCTTTCTGGTATTCTTACCAATTCGCCGATCTACGATCTTTTCCATGTACAACTTCTCTGCTACATGAATCTACTTTTCCCATTGAATCTATTTCTAATATTTTGATCCTCTGGTTCCATATTCCCTATAAGGATACAGGTCGTTGAATATGGGCGATATACACACATCTTCTGGAAGCTCTATTTCATAAGAATTCTCACCAAATTTTCTTAGGATTTTGCATGGTCCTATCTTCTTCTTCTTTAGTTTATTATATGTTCCTTTTGGGAACCTCTCCTTCCTGAGATTTTCTAGAACTTGATATCCAACTTCAAATTAAATTTCCCTCCTATGTTGATCAAATTTGCGTTTATATTTGTTGTTTCTCCTCTTCAACTTCTCTTTGATCTGATTATGAAGCTCCTTCATTTTTGCATTGAAGTCTTTGGCTCCAATGCTTATGAATTCACTATGCTCTAGATCTCTTAAAACTGACACTCCCCTTGTATTCATTCCATATACTATCTGAAATGGACTCTTTCTGGTACTTTCGTTCACTGATTCATTGTATGCAAACTCTGCTTGTGCTAAAATTTGATCCCACTGACTATGATGTTCAATGACCAAACTTCTCAGCAAATATCCTAAACTATGATTCACGACCTCATTTTGTCCATCCGTTTGAGGGAGATATGCAGAACTAAAGGATATTTTTGTTCCCATCTTCTTCCACAATGTCCTACATAAATGACCAACAAATTTGGTATCCCTGTCTGAAACAATACTCCTGGGAAATTCATGAAGTCTCACAACTTCCTTGAAAAACAAGTTAGCAACCCGCGTTGCATCATTGGTCTTCTGGCCTGGGATAAAGTGTTCCATCTTTGAAAATATGTCAACTACCACAAACATGGAATCACTTTCTCTTTGTGTCCTTAGCAATCCCAACATGAAATCCATTCTTGTTGCATCCTAAGGCCTCTCTGGAATAGGCAATGGTTGGTACAACCCAGTATTTTGTCTCTTTCCCTTTGCATACTGGAAAATATTACATCCGTTCACACAATTCTTCACTTATTCCCTCATACCTGGCCAATAGTACGAACTCTTCAACTGTGCAAATGTTTTTTCATGGCCGAAATGTCCGGCTAGACCTCCACAATGTTTTTCCTTTGGAAAATTCTCTTTCATCGAGCACCTTGGTATGCACAACTGACACCCTTTAAAAAACAACCCATCTTGAATCATATATTCTCCCCACTGGCTTCTGTCTCTGAGCACATGATTTGTACACGCTTCATATGCCTCTTTCAAACCCTAAGGTTTTCACTTGAAATTCTTGCAGAATTAGACATCTCTTGCTCAATGCATCACCAACCTTGTTAGAATTACCATAAATATGTTTAATAACAAAAGTGGATTTTTTCATAAACTTTATCCACTTATCACATCTCTTGTTTAACTTCTCTTGTCTGGTTATGAATTGCAAAGCATGATTATTTCTATACAAAACAAATTCTTTTGGAACAAGATAGTGAATCCATTTCTTCAAGGCTTGAATTATGGCATACAATTATTTATCATATGTGGAGTACTTTCTCTTAGTGTCATTCAGATTCTCTCTGTAATATGCAATAGGCCTATTATCTTGGCTTAAGACCGCTCCAATTGCAACTCCAATGGCATCACAACTCACTTGCAATATCTTCCCAAAATATGGCAAGACTAGAATCGATTGTTCTGTTATCTTCTCCTTCAATATATTGAATCTTTTCTCAGCCTCTTCTGTCCATTTGAAATAATTATGTCTTTTCTTCAATGTATCCATCATCTGTTCATCGATATCACTGAATTTTTTTATGAACTTCCTATAGAAACTTTCTAATCCATGGAAGCTTCTCACCTCAAATATACCCCTTGGTGACGACCATTCTCTAATTTCTTTCACCTTCTTGGGATCCATCTTCAACATGTTTGAAGAGATAAAAAACCCCAAATAAATGAGTTATGTCTTCATAAAAGAGGACTTCTTTAAATTTATTAGCATCTTCTCCCGCTTCAACCTCCTCATCACTAATGTTAAGTGCCTCAAATGTTCTTCTTCAGTTTTACTGAAGACCAGTATATCATCCAGATATACGATTACAAACTTACCAATAAAATATTTCAGCACTTCATTCATCAACCTCATAAAATTACTTGGGGCATTTGTTAATCCAAATGACATAACAAACCCTTCATATAATCCCTCATTTCTCTTGAAGGTTGTTTTCCACTCATCACCTTCTCTCATCCTTATCTGGTGATATCCTCTTTTCAAATATATCTTTGAAAAATAGTTCGCTCCACTCAAACAATCCAGTAATTCATCCATCCTCAGTAATGGAAACCTGTACCTAATGGTGATCTTGTTTATGGCTCTTGAGTCTGTACACATTCTCAATCCTTCATCCTTCTTCAGACTCAACATAGTTGGTACTGTGCATGGACTCAAGCTTTCTCTGAACAAACCTTTGTCTAATAAATTCTTAACTTGTCTCTTTACTTCCTCATTCTCTTGAGGTGTCAATATGTACATTTCTTTATTCGACAGACTCCCTCCTGGTATCAATTCAATGTCATGGATGATACTCTTGATAGGTGGCAATGATCTTGGCAACTCATCCATTACTATGTCAACAAAATTATCCAACATCTCCTGAATTTATTCAGGCAGATCCTCCATAGAAGTACTTGTAAGGATAACTTTTGACTTCGTCACTACAACAAACTGCATCTCCTTTTCCTTCTTAAATTCACTTAGGAGGTCCTTCCCACTCATAAGAAGTATGCTTGTGTTGGATTCTTCCTTCACTTTCTTCTCCTCAATTGGAAGCAACATGTGTGTCCTACAATTATTCTACAAAGTACAAGTAGTTTTTCTCCCATCATGAATGACATTCATTTCATACTTCCATGCTCTTCCCAAACAAATGTGACATACATCCATGGGAATCACATCACACAAAATCTCATCTCTATATCCTCCTATTTTAAATTCAACAAGGCATTATTTAGTTACCATTACCTGATGACCTTTCTGCAACCATGAGACTTTATACGACGTTGGGTGTGCAGTCATCTCTAGCTCCAATTTTTCAACCATCTCTGTGGATACTAAATTATCAGTGCTCCCACTCTCAATTATCACCTTTCATACTCTATCTTTAGTCTTTCAAGCTGTCATGAACAAACTATTCGTTTGCACTGGATTTTCAACTTTTGGCTCTGGCTTTAAGAGAACCTTATTCATCATCAAAGATCTCCCATATTCTACACCTTTTGCTTCAACATCTCTCTTCTGTGCTTCCGAAATGTGAGATTCACCTCCTTCTTTATTTCTCTCAGGACATTCCCAAGACATATGTCCTATCTTTCCATAGGAATAACAACTTACTTCTTCATCAAGATTATTTTAGGCACGAAATGAAAGCGGATATATAATAAATAAATTCACAGAGATATCGCGGATATCAAATAATATAATAGGAATGTATCAAAGATGAAACCATAAACACAGATATATAGTAATACACAATTTTTATTAATGAAATAAATGTACAGAGACTGTAAAAATATAGAGTGAAAGGCTCGCTAGAATGGTGACAACTTATCTCTGAGAAGAGATATGACGGCTACTCGCATTCGCAAGAAGATGATTACAATGAGGCTCTGAAGGCCTTTTCAAAATAATAAGGAATGTAAAAAACCCTAGACATCCAAAAACCTAACCCTAGGAGATGAAGCGCCAAAAGTCATGTGGGCCCCGTTTGGGTAAGTCAGTACATCAACTTCCTGAGGTCGTAACTTTTGCATATGATCTCCGTTTTAGGCATATGATAAGCTATTGGAAAGGTATCGTCAAGGAGATTCATTTTAGGCACAATATAGATTGATCTTTGATATTTCAAACCTGTTTTCCCAAAAAAACATCGTTTAGGGCCTCAAAACAACTTTGAAAGTGAAAACTGCTAAAAATAGTAAATTACCAAAATTGTCAGAAAACTGTTTTGAGCCAGTTAGAAAAGGTGGGTATCCACCGATATCCATTTGGAGCAATTATCCCTCCTTAGGAAGAAATGGTTTCCATTGTTTTGAGTGCCCAGGGGAGAGGGAAAAACATTTGTTGAATCTGCATCTTGAAGAGTTGCTTGCCTTGTTGGAGAATTTGCGCTGCTTAGCTTGTTGAAGGTTGTCATGAACATGTGGCTGGAAGAGTTGGACATTTTTAACCAGTCTGGATACATGATATTTTTTTGTGAAGAAGGAATCTTTACACATTTCTACAATCTTCTCGACCTGCTTTTGTTGGATAGAAGGTGCTTGGGTCGAGGTTGTAGTGGTTGCAATATCCTTTTGTTCACCTTTTCAACAGATTGTAAAGAAGATGAATTATGTAGTATGAGATACTACCTTGCGTCACTTTTTAGGTGGATAAGTAGTCGTAACTACCTCTGGTATTCTGTAGAGATGACCCCCCAGAGAAACAATGACACTACGAGGTCGAGACTCATAAACAACATGACGCTTCCACATATATGGTTGGCCCAAGAGAACATTAGATACATCTAGTGGGGAAACATCACATAATACCTCATCCTTGAAGGGTTGGATGCCATATAAAAATTGACACTGTTGGTTGACACAAAGATCTCGTCCTTGGCGAAGCCACCCAATGTTGTATGGCTGCGGGTGTGGTGTTGTCGAAAATCCCAACTATTTGATGACCTCTGCTAAGATGAGGTTCTTCTGGCTTCCGCTATCAACAATAAAATGCAGTGGGGTCCCCTTCACCCACATCTGTGAATGAAAAAGGCCCTCCCCCTCTTCAGGATCTGTTGGTTCTTCTGGTTGAATTGTTGTGGTTGCGATAATAGCAGTGGGGTTTGTGTCAATGATCTTTCATTTACCAGCATTTTCATAATCAGATTCTGAATCAAGGTTCGGCTTCTTGTCTTTGACTTCAACCACCAATGATTGTTTTGAGAGACATTCATCAGTTTTGTGCCAGGGGATTTTGTGGAAATCACACCATTTTCTAGTGTCCTTCTTTGTCTTCCCGTGACCCTTCTTTTCCTATGGCTTGGACTGGTTTTTAGGACCGTGTTTTTTAGGTCTGTCTTTGTCATAATTTGGTTGTTCCATATTTGTAAACTTGAACTCTCATTTGTTTTGGTGCTTAAATTTCTTCTCGATTTTAATAGCGTATCGATAAGCCCCACGATATTTCAGAACCAAATGTCATTTGGAATCTGGGTAGAGCCCCACGATATTTCAGAACCAAATGTCATTTGGAGTCTGGGTAGAGCCCCACGATATTTCAGAACCAAATGTCATTTGGAGTCTTTGATACCTAGCTTGGTGCACAAGGTATGGAATTTATTGGTGAAATCTGTAACTTCTTGGCCCCTCTCTTCCCGCAGCGTGGTCCATCTCATGTACCGGTCCTCATAGTTGCCAACAGGGTAGTATTGTTCCTTTACAACATCCACAAAAAAACCCCAAGTGGTCTCGGCCCCATATATTCTAGACTCCTCTATGGAAATTTTCTCCCAGTAAGTTTCCCACCAATGTTTGACATGGGGGATAGATTTAAGAAGTGCAAAGGTGATCTTTTCTCTGTCGGAAAAAATGTGAATAGAGAAAATAACCTTCTAGAAGATTTAACCATTTGTCTAGGGCTTCCACATCTATATGTCCATCAAATACAAGAATATCAAAATTAACTTGTACCTTCAAAGGTGAGGTGCCTCCAAAGTGGCCTATTTATGAAGATGCGCATGTTGCTATCGGCAGGCGTTGAAGGATGTGGGAAAAATTCTCCATCATTTTGTCCCTCTGACGCGTGAGAGATTGCTCAAGAAACAAATTGATAGGATCGTCTACTTCATCGTTTTTATTTTCTTCTACCATTGAGGGTTTCTTGTGTGTGAAAGAGCTATTTTCCTCAAGAGAGACGAGCTCAAGACCTAAATTTCTATACTCGGACCTCGTTAGGGACATGCACTGAAAACTGAACAAGTGAAACCTGCTTTGATACCACTGATCTGAATTATTTTCGGC
Organism: Picea engelmannii; assembly: GCA_009831015.1. NCBI lineage: Eukaryota > Viridiplantae > Streptophyta > Pinopsida > Pinales > Pinaceae > Picea > Picea engelmannii. The sequence goes on from ML782291.1 coordinate 31,593, forward strand.
ACGAAATGAGAGCGGAGATATAATAAATAAATGCACAGAGATATCGCAGATATCCAATAATATAACATGAATGTATCATATATGCAACCATAAACAGATATATATAGTAATACACAATTTCTATTAATGAAATAAATGTACAGAGACTGTAAAAATACAAAGTGAAAGACTCGCTAGAATGGTGGAAGCTTATCTTTGAGAAGAGATGTGATGGATACTCGCATTCACAAGAAGATGATTACAATGAAGCTCTGAAGGCATTTTTACAATAAGTATGAATTCCAAAAACCCTAGACATCCAAAAACCTAACCCTAGGAGATGAAGCACCAAAAGTTATGTGGGCCCTGTTTGGGTAAGTTAGTACATCAACTTCCCGGGGTCGTAACTTTTGTATACGATCTCCGTTTTAGGTGTATGATAGCCCGTTGGAAAGGTATAGTAAAGGAGATTCATTTTAAGTACAATATATAAGGGTATTATATATATCAAACCTATTTTCCCAAAAAAACATCGTTTAGGGCCTCAAAACAGCTTCAGAAGTGAAAGCTACTAAAAATAGTAAATTACCAAAATTGCCAGAAAACTGTTTTGAGCCAGTTGTGAAAGGTGGGTGGCCACCAATATCCATATAGATAACTTATCCTCCTCTACCTCTTCCTCTTCCTCTAGGAAAATATTTTCTACCACCACTTTATCTCCCTCGGGAACTTCCTCCTCTTTCAGAGTGACTATGTGGTTTCTCAATCTCACCTTTGGGATTTTGTGCCTTGTCATGGGAAATTCCCTTGCCTTTGTTTAAACTTCCTCCCCTACTTTGCTGACTCTGATTTCTGGCCAAATTATCCTCTTCTCTCAGCACAATCTGATAAGCATCCTCCACTGTCCTTACTATCATCATGCCGATTTCATCTTCGATTTCATATCTCAGGCCATTTATATACCTGGAAACTCTTTATTCATCTCTCTCTCTTTGTTCATCCCTGATGTTCAATTTGTTGAAATCCTCTATGTACTCTTTGACTGTCATTCCTTTCTGTCTCTGGTTCTTTAATATCCTAAATAGATTTATCTGGTAGTCCTTGGGTATGAATTTATCCTTTAACTTGGATACCATTCTATCCCAGCTCTTAATTTTTTGCTTTCCCTTGCTTCTTTTGTTAGCCTGCAGTTCATCCCACCACAGTGTCACATGTCCTGTCAACCTAGTGACAACATGTTTCACCTTTTTCTCCCCATCAACATCTTCATAGTCGAAATACTTGTCCATTACTTGTATCCAGTCAATAAATTCTTCAATGTCTAAATTAACTTCATACATTGGGATGTCTATCTTTTCTCTAGATCCCAACTTGAAAACTACTTTCAGCAAGCGTTATTTCGCAGCATCCTTTGCCACAACTTCTTCAACTTCCACTTCTTCATTCTCTTCATCACTGACTTCTCCAGTATCATGTTCTCTCCTTTGCGTTGTTTCCATGGAATCCAACCTTGCTCTAAGTTCTCATATTTCCCTTTCCATATCTCTATTTGGTACGGGTGGCTCCACACGTCTCCTAGGCGGCATTGTGCTAACGTATCTGATACCACTCGATGATATCATCCTACTTATTTGTCTCTTCTCTACTACCTGAAAACAAATTCAGGTTTTGATACCACTTATGGCGCAAACCCCCCTTCCCTCCTGAGGATTACATGACCTCTCAGTATTGGATCTTCAAACTCCTTAAACGAAATTGGTTCTTCGAGCCTTCAACACACCCTAAACAATTTCTACACACAGGTCCCTCTGATGTTACCTGTAGGTTTGAGTTACTCGCAACCCTACTCTCCGACGCTTTTGGCAACACTAGTCTTGCATGTGGTAGCCTCACGCTAGACTCTTTCTCTTATGTGAGCATGGGTTATAACCTCGGGCCAACCACTTCACAACTTTGGGCTTCGTAAATATCACGACCTCCTCCTTTATTTCCTTCTGAAACACTTTTCTCCTAATTCGCAGATCTCTATCACGTTTCCTCCTAGATTTGACAGTCCAACTTCACTTCCAATTTCATGACTTTGTGAAATTTTACTTACTCCACATGCAACTTCTCCGGACCTATAACTCCTGGAATTTCTAATCCATTGTCACGTGTCTCCTAGCAACCAACAATTAAGATCGCTTCAAAATTCACAACTTCAGTGATCCCTCTTTCCAACACTTTAAACACTCTGAACTCCAAAATGTCGAAATTCTTCTTGACTAACCTCCACACAACTCCCCCAAATATGACAGTCTGGAATGATCCCAATCCCTCCTAGACGAATCTTGTTCATTAACTTTGGGAAACCTTAAAGGAATCCTCCCTTTGAATATTTCTCACTGTTCTCCCTCCTAAGCTTATTATTCCTTGAACTTTTACCTCCTTGGAATGCTCTCTTTGACACTTGTTCAAAATTTCATCATGTGCACACCTTGCAACAGGTCCTCCTCCATAATTCAACTTCTTTGTGGATGACTTTTGCTACTCCTCCTGAGCCTCTAAGTCAAAATACTCTATCACGCACTCCTTGCAGACAAACTTCCTTCAATCTTGACCCTTGTAGGATGATTGTGCCCTCCTTCCAACAATTATTCCACACTCTATTGTTCCCTCTGAAAATACGAATTTGAGCGAGGTTCCTCCTACCCGCACTCTCAAACTATCTCTACTGAAATTTTTGAGTCTCTACGGACTATTTCACGCACCTCTTGTAGACACTATGCACTCTTTGCACATATAAGTTTCACGTTATCTCTTTTGGGCTTGTGAGTCGAAACAGACTCTGTCAACGTACACATCGCTGACACTATGCACACTTGCACTTGCTCGTAGATGAGAAACAATTGAAACTTATCTAAATCTTCACATACTCATACATTCAACCATGTAAATGCATTCATAAACACAAGAACATGAAACAAGAAAGAATTGCAAATAAATAGAAAGTCTACCATTCATTCACTTAGATAGACACAACAATACCAGACATTTGGGATAATGCTCCTTTGTTACATTCATTCAACTGAAATATACATGTTTTCATACACTCTGATAAGCTTAAAAAACTTCTATGGAAACTATCAACAATATAAACAATAGATTCAGTAGCCTCTCAACAACTTCAAAATCCTCTCAAATCTCAACTACAATGGCAACAAATATCAATAAATAGAGTGCCAATGACCTCTTCTGGGAAACAATACAAAGCTTTATACAAGAGGGTCTCTTCGATCCTTTCCCTCCAACTACTCTAGAGCTATCCTATCGAATTAAAAGAATTCAACTACTTAGGATTTATACAATAAATATTTTTGACAGACAGATAAGATCAACACATCGGATTTGTACTACATGCAACTTCATTAAAAGAAAATACATTCTCGAATGATCTCATGCGATCATCCAACTCGACATCATTAAAGAGGTTCTTTAATTACAATCCTTTCAAAATATTTGTGTGATACGCCTTCTTTAAAATTTAAAAATTCCCTTCAAAATGTGTGTTAAGCACTTAGTTGTCTTCCACTCGTGCTTTGCTGGCGATGCTCCTACATCAAAACATTATATTTCATATCCATCACATGTTATTGACATGAGTTCTTTGCAGGTGTTGAATTAGAGTTCTCTCATTGCGGAGCCAATCCACATTATCTACCATCACACTCAAATGATACCATGTTGAATAGTTGATCAAGTCAAGTTCGAGTGGGACAATTATAGTCTACACTCGACTACATGGGAGGATGCATATGGGATGTGTCAACAATTTCCTTATTTGTTCGATAGATTAGATATGTATATCTTTGTCAGATACCTTTACTACTTTTATTTTATATTGTACAAACTTTGAGACGAAGTTTAAAACAAGACAGGGTTTATGTAACATCCAATTCTACTGAACACATTTTACACTGACTTATTCTTTGAGAACACTTGCGAGAAATTGATCCAGATATGATACATTATGATTTTTTATTTATTATGAGTTACATTATGATCTCATTGTGATTAAATGTTAAATTATAGATGCTTATATATTGAAAGGTATTATTGACAAGCTTCTCTGACCGTGTAGGATACATGACAGGTTGAGGATGATGATGGAATCAACAAAATTCCTTGGACTCTACATTGAGTCAAGGAGTGGGCTTTCATTTGGTTTGAGTTTTAAGTATTGATTTACATGTATATATAATGATTTCAGTATGGATGTTTTGTATGTGGATTATTAAAAATGTTCTTTTCAGTGGATGCAGGCTTCGCAATGCTTGCTAATCAGAATCACATAAGGAGTAAATCAGTGATACACAGAAACCAAACAGTTGAGGGAGAGGTGTGGCAACATCCCTGTCAAATACTACTAGCAATCCCACCATGACCTAAACTGTAGGTTAATGATTACCTAGTTTGATAGGTTCACAATGTCATGAGGTTGGACTGAGATAGTCACTCATGAAGAAATCTAAGGGGAACACAATAAAAAAAATCCTTATTCCTTGAAATCCCTTAGTATCTCACAAGGTTGACTGAGTGGAGTGTTGACTCCAAGTGTCAGACAAACTTCCAAAACTAGTCAAATGCCAGTGGCACCCTTGGATCACAGAGGTGCATCTTGAAGATCTTTTCATGAAATTAAATTGTGAGTCAATAAAAATATAGATGGCATAGAAAACTTAATCAAAATTTTGATACCTTATTAGAACATAATGGTTAATTAATCATTAAATTATAAGCTAATAAATCTAAATCTAAATAATGGACTAAATAAAATACTAAACAAGTTAAGGGAATTGAGATATAATCAAACTTTAAGAAAAGAGGGAATAAGAATTTAAAAGTTAGGTAGATGCACATGTGTGCATGACATTAATAAAATGAATTTTTAAATAAAAAGAAAATAAAACATGAGAGAATAAGTTGTCCACATAGAGAAGCATCTTGATTCAATCTACCACTAGGCCTAACTAAAAGAAGACTCCTAATCAAACTCAAACTAAGATCTAGTTAGCGTACATAAATTAAATGAGTGATTCGAGAACTAAGAGACAAATAAGAGGAAAAATAGGAACACATTGGGGAATGTGATGGAAATTTTCTAATTAAATAAAATAAAAAGGGAAATTACATATGAAACTTGGGGAGAGTGTGACACATGTAGTGGGTGAATAATATTTAATCAAATTATTAAAAATTCACTATTTGTGCATGAGGACATGTGTCATTGGGATTTTTATATAAAAAAAGAGAGAGAAAGGGAGAGAGGACCTCACCTTTGCTAGTATTGTTATACTACCAAAAACACTATTGACTAAGATTTACTTGTGAGAGTTGGGTTCCAAAGTTTGAAAGGAGTGGAAGCTCTTCCTTGAGAGGCAAGTTTTGTGTTAGTGTTTATGGTTTATTGTGTGTGTCTCCTTTTTAGATTGGGGGGATAAGGGGGAAGAAGAGTACTCTAGAACTGGTTGGGAGGTACCGATGAATTTCATGGATTAGCAGGAAAAATGAAGTAAATTGCTCGAGAGATTTGCTGAAAAATCATCCTCAAGACTCGTCGATTTTTTAAATTACAATATTTTATTTGTTGTAGTATTTATAACTTTGAATGGTTGAATTAGTGTATTGATCTATATTGAGATCAAATGAACATTGGAGACTGTTTTTCCAAATTAAATTTTTTCAGTGTATTATTTATAAATGAAAAAAATATAGCATGTTTACATTAACTATGTTATAACTCGTATCAAGAGATCCTACCTGATGCGATAATGTTATCAAAATTTTTGCTCAATTTTTTTGAGAATTAATTATAGTCCCCTAACATTATTCATCCCATAATTGTTTTTCTTTTTGAAAGGATAATATTGTTATTTAAATGATTACAACAATTATTGATTTTTGAATTAGAAACGTTTACCGGCAAGTTGGAGTGAGAATAAATTTGATATTCTCTGCAACTATACAAGTTTTTTTATTGATGGTTTTCAGGAGAAAATTACATTGTGTGAGTAGCAAGTAAAATAGACTCCTTCATATTTATATAATGGAAGCTTCTAGTGATTGTTGTGTTGCATACTATGCTTAGCGAAGAACTTCATAATACACTAAAAATATAAATTTCTCCAAGCATAAGTAAGGTTGAATCACTGAGTATCGTCATCACTGGTTAAACTTCTTTCATAGTAAGACCCCTTTACCAATTTTTCTGTACTCTAAGTGAAACTGTAATGCCTATGAAAATAGGAAATTCTAAGTAATACATTGAATCTTATTTCTTGTAAATGTTGATATGTAAAATATGGTTTTTTGCATCAACATTTTAGGACAATTGTCTTAAATAATATTTAAGATAGTGGTTGTGTGTCCTTAAAGATAATGATTGGATCTATTACAGTGGACCTAAAACTAAAAGTAGTCGATCTAAGTATCAAAAGTATGGTTCATATAAAAATAAAATGGTGACATACAGGATGGTATAATTTATTGGGCATTCCTGATATAGAACTGTGAATCCTTATATAAATCCTTAGGTATGAAGCAAATTAGAGGCCCATTAATTCATAAATTGTAGAATCCTTCCTTGTCCGCTTCCCTTGGGTTTGTTGATGCAACTTCGTTGACACAACTTCGTGATTTATTTTACTCTATAGTAGAATATTGACTATTCGCCGATTAGTTGGTTTGGTATTGCGTATTGAACACCATAAGTATCTGGTTAATTATCCTCATCATAATTTATTGCACTATTGTAGCACGCATTCACTCTATGCAATCACTGTGCAACCTGTAGGAGAAACTTTGTGACACACATCTAGCATTTACATCTGTTAGTTGAAAGATAACCAACCTAACAAGAACCTGTATTTATGCCAGCGTTAACAGATACATAATTGGGATATCATGGTAGATATTATTGCGACATTATTTATTAAAAACAAGGATAAATTCATTTGAACGTTACATGTTACAAAAGTTATAAATTTCATCATACTTTTACTATGGTAATATTTTACTACTAGATCTATATTTTTCTCGGTTGTTAGACCATTATCGATGTCGATGTAGTATTTTTCCCTCATAGGCTCCGTAGGATCAATTGACACGCAATAGTTGAGTCATTTAGGTCAATAATTTAAGGTTCGATTATCCTTGAATTTAAATGTTGGTGTGGTAGTTCAACAGTGGGAACAAAGTTGTAAAATTTAATTGTTTGATTAATTAATGCATTTAACTAGCAATAAAAACGTCAATTATTTGGATATGTTACCTTTATGTTCTTCATATCATCTGAGGATTTTATTAAATCAAATTTTAATTTATTAACCACTATGATTCTTGTTACAATCATGGGGACCTTGGTTGAAACTTTTTCTTCTTGACTACCCTGATATTTAGTAACAAAAGTCCTAGAAAAGATCGTTATTACCCTATTTAAAAGGAATTAAAATATTTCTCGCATATGAAAATTTCTTGCTCACCTTCTTGTGGTTGCACCTTCAATTTTTATTCTGATTGATTCGCGAATATTTATATACCTTACTACATTCATTTAAGCAACTTATCATTTTCGATATATGGACTTAAGCTTCTTGGATATTATTTTTTGGATTGGTAAGTATTGATAGGATAAAATCAAATCTTAACTTATTACCTACATTATTTATCCTTTCTTTCCTTTGTGTGAATTGATGTTCACCTATTGTATTCATTGTATCACAATTGTCCTTCTTTTGTAGTTGTTGAAATCAACATATCTTATCATGCTTTATAAAAAAAAAATGCCTCATTGTATTCGCATACATTTTTTTGTGCAAGGGAAAAGTATTTACACAATCAAGATCAAGTCTATGAAATGTTATATTTGGGAAGAGAATTTATTTTGGAAATATTTAAGAGGAATATTGTTGAATTGCATTATTGAAGAAGAAACCAAGGGAATTATCAATGAGTTTCACAAAGGTATATGTGGAGGCCACCATTCTTGGAGAGCCACTACATACAATATCCTCATAGCTAGTTATTATCATCCCTCATTATTATCTGGTGTAAATTTCATAATTAAATCTTGTGTAGAATGTCAAATGTTTGTAGGAAAGTAGAAGTTTCATCCTCTTACACTCATACCTACCAAAACGTAGACACCTTTCCAATAATGGGGATTGGATTTCATTGATGAAATAAACCCAAACTCAAGTGGGAAACACAAATGGACTTTGATGGCCACAAATAACTTCACCAGGTGGGTGGAGGTTATCCCCACCTGAGAAGGAACTGATGCAGTTCTTATCAAGTTCCTTGAAGAAAACATCTTGGAAAGGTTTGGATGTCCTAGAAAGATCATAACTAACAATGCCCAAGACTTCAAATATTCTAAGATTATGCACTTTTGTCAAGGTTACAACATAGATCTTGGACACTCCATTTCCTAAGTCATCCAATAAGAACCACTTCAGGATGATCAATAAGATGTTGTCATGGAAATGTCTTGGTTGAGTCATCCAACAAGAACCACATGGAAATGGGTTGGTCGAGTCATCCAACAAGAACCACATCAGCATCATCAAGAAGATGTTGTCTCAAAACAAGAAAGCATGGGATTCTCATTTAAAATATGCATTGTGGGCAGATATATTAAGCATCAAGAGGTATATTTGAACTTCATCTTATCAACTGGTGTATGGATTAGAAGTCATTTTCCCCATCCGACTCGGTATTCCTATAATGAATTTTCTACAAGATGAAGAGGAAAAGTTGGATGATGTACAAAGAGGAGTCAACCAACTGATTGAAGTTCAGTAGGTAAGAGATTAGGTATAATTGAAATATCAGGTCCATCAAGCAATAATGAAAGAATTTTTTTAAAAGAGGACTAAGGAAAGAAGCTTCATGGTAGGATACATGGTCTTAAAGTGGGATTCCAGAAGAGAAGCAAAGGGAAAACATTGGAAATTTGACAATTTCTAGCTTGGACCCTTCCATATCATTGCAACAAAAGACAACACATGAAATGACACAATTGGATGGAGAGTTGTTTGTGGGTTTTGTAAATGGGAGGTTCCTAAAACACATTTTGCAGTACTGGATGCTATAAAATTTCTTACCCTCTACACACATATATCTTTTTCCATTCTTGTTTATGTGCTTTTAATTTTACTTCATTCACCATTTGTTACACAAGAAAGTAGTTAGGGTCCTAACTTTGTAAATTGTTTAGAAAATTTGTTTCACCTGTAAGATTAGTTTTTGGGTGAGCTAGGTGATTTTAGTTTAACGTAGAGTCCATAACCCAACAAGAGAAAGCACTAATTCTATACTTCTTTACATACCACAAGGGTATGTTGTCTCTTCTGGAGCCGATGTTAGTACTAGGTTTGATCCAGTCATCAATATGCACAGTGATCAAGATCATGAGGCCTAATATGAGAAAAGTATATGTCGAAGGAAAGACTACAAAGATAATGGATTGAAAGAAGTTATCATATGCTTGAGAACCCTGGAGAAATCAAAGGAAACCCAACCCCTTAAGGGGCCAAGGCTAAGGTCCACGTGTCTAGGTTCTTATCAGGAGCATAGTGGGGGATAATGGAACATTGAAAGGGGTTAAAACCTTTTCATACAAAGGTTAGATCATGTTTCCAAGGATTAATAATCGAGCGTTGGTGAAGGTGTGGACCCAATCATCCAACGGTTGCAAGAGAGACTGATGTACAATGAAAAGATTATGTTGCATCAGGAAATTGCATGGGAGTTAGAACATGCTTCGGATGTGATGGTGGTTTTAAGAGAAACATGTTGAGATATGGATGGTGTTTTATGACAAGGATATGGAAATAAAAACCAGTCCAATAGGGTCGTGACAATGATATTCTAGTTTCATTAGGTTGTTTGTTTGCCTACTCAGCACACATCTGTCCATGATCCAAAAATCCTTAGATGTCAAATTATTTCTTAAGTACACATTAAACATCTGACCAGATTCAAGAAATGAATATCGTTATGACTATTTGCAAAATATCATGCCAAAATGCGTACTTATCGATAAACTTTATTAATTAATAAATATTGCTTGTGGAAATAAGAATGCCAAAATAGAGAGAAATAGAGACAACAAATAACAAGGTTCATTACATAGTTTGATAATGGAGTTCACCCATCTTGGGATACATCTTTGGGTCCACTTCCAATTAGTGATATGACTCTATTAATTCTCAAATGTTTGATACATTGATGTCTTATAATGGAAAATTTGAAGACACCCTTCAAGTGTGTTGCTCAAACCTAGAAATAAAGGTTACCACTGAATTTGTCTCGAAATTATGAGAAGAATGAGTATAAAATTGAATATATGTTCTAAATATATGCTTAAAGACCCTTCTTTGCATGGAAAATGAGACCATGGGTCTCACACATGAAAAACGTAACTAAGAAATTCATACAAAAATTTTTAGCATAGAAATGACTATTAATTTTAGAGTTGCTATTAAGTTCTTTTCGATTTACTAGACAATAATAGCATAAGAAGGATCACTGAAAGAAATACAACCACAAGGTACACAACATTTATCTTGGGAAATCCTCATGGGGGAGAAAACCCCGTGAAAACTTCCTTAATATAGATTTCCAATACAATTCCAAGATAATAAACAAAGCACTGGAGAATATCCAAGACTGAGAAATGCACATCTCTCTCCTTATGACAACTACAGCTTCCTTCAAACTTGTGCACTAGATGAGTGACTTGATTGAGTGATTGAATGAGGCACTAGCCTCTCTTACTTATACTAGATGATGAGTGCTAGGGTAGTGTCTCTTCATTAGGAAGGGTCGACTTCTCCTGCTAGTGGCTAATACCACTTTAATTAGCCCCAAGGTATGACTTCTCAATTAGCATCATTTAATTAGGCTTTGACCAATCCAAAAAATAATATTTGGTCATACATAAGTCCCAACATGATCAATCCACAAAAGGGGATTGATCTATAAGATAATAAATCAATAATAAGCAGAATATACTTTGTAGTTACAATATTTCAACACCCCCCCTTAACAAGAAGGGTATTCTATAACATCATAAAGAGAGAGAGAGGGAAACAACATAAAAAACATATGGAACACTAACTGACATATCTATAAATAATCAGAAGTTTTTCTCATCATTAATAACATCATCATTCACAACATGGAGATGGAGTATCATCATCATGATCATTCAAAACATGGATATGGAATAGCATCATCATCATCATTCACAACATGGCACTGGAATAACATCATCATCATCATTCAAAACATGGAGCTGGAATATGAAACATTAAAATCAGTTAGCATAAAATATATAACAACAACATCAGCATCAACAACACCAGGCTAGATAAAAAATAGCATCACAACACTAGGATGGAGCAACAACATAATCACAACATGTGGCTGGAGAAACAACATCATCACAACACGAGGCTAGAGAAACAACATCATCATCATATAGTAAGAAAATGAGGTAGGTGTAACAACAACATTTTGTGGTACTCTGTAGTCCATAGGGATCTTCCCAAGAATCATATGATTCCCTAGGATACAAAATCCTAATGGATCTACCATGTGGTACTCTGACAGACTGTCCTTAATGGGCCTTCAAGATCGGCCAAGGAATCATAAGATTCCCTAGGATTATAAAAATCCTAATAGAGCTACCACTATTGAACACAACTTTCATATACATGCACGGGTAATCTAATAGTCTATCCTTACCGGACCTTTGAAATCTTTCCAGGGATGATCATTCCCCTAGGATATAAAATCCTAATTGAGCTACATGTTTTTGGTCAGGATACTATAGTATCATCAACATCACTCCCCCTTTCGAGGGAGGTCCTTTCAAACTATACCAAGCTTGTCTTTAAAGTATTCAAACTTTACATGAGACAGAGGCTTGGTCAATACATCTGGAACCTACTCATCTATGCTAGCATATTGGAGATTTAAAACTCCCCTCTACACCATATCACGAATGTAGTGATACCAGATTTCTATTTTCTTCAAATTATCATAGAACACACGGCTCTTTGTCATCTTTATACAACTCTAGTTATCACATAGAATCATGGTTTCTTCCATCTCTAGATAAAATAGAATTTTCAACAACTTCTGAAGCCATATGGATTCACAACTAGCAAAACATACATCAATGTATTCTACTTATGTCGTTTTGAGATAAATATTGGATTTTTTCCTACTCTACCATGAGTTCATGGTTGACCCTAGAATGAAACAACATCTTAAAGTGATCTTTCTGTCAAAAACATTTATAGACCAATCTAAATCGGTATAAACACCCAGAGTGAAATAATGATCTCCATTATAATAGAGACAAAATTCCAATGTACCCTTAAGGTATCTCATCACATGTTTTGCATCAACAAGGTGAACACATTTGGGCTCTACCAGATCCTGACTCAAGGTGTTCATAGAAAAACATATATTTGGCCTATTATTTGTCAGATACATCAACGATCCAATGATTTTTCTGTACAGTGTAGCATCAACCAATTCTAACAAAGTATCAACCAGTAGATTCAACTTTGTTTCCATGGGAGTGTTCATGGATTTACATTCCAACATATCAAACCTCTTCAGTATTTCAATTGCATACTTCCCTTTGTTAAGGAAGATCTTCTCTAGGCCCTGCCAAAATTCAAGACCTAAGAAATAGTGCATCGGGCCTAGGTTTTTCATCTCAAATTCTGTAGCGATCTTCTTCTTACAATCAGTGCTGATATTTTCTTCTCCAATTAATAATAAGACATCGAAATACAACAACAATATAACTGAATCATCATTTATAACCTTGAAGTAAAGGTTAGAATTATCTTTACTGTTGGTAAAGCCCAAACTTGTCAAGAAACTGCCGATTCTTCGATACCAATATCTAGGACATTTGTTAAATCCATACAGAGCCTTATTCAACCTGCATACATGAATATTTCTATATTCAACTTCAAACCCTTGAGGTTGTTCTATATACACTTCTTCTTCAAAAACACCATTTAATAAGGTTGTTTTCACATCCATCTGTTGTAACTTTCACTTCATCTTGGTTGCAAGAGCTATGATGGTT
>ML782291.1:58795-122563 GCA_009831015.1 Picea engelmannii
AAATAGAATAAGGCAGATGTAAGAAGACCTAATAGAAGCTTCTGCTTCTAGAAGGATCTTCCTCTAGATGCTTCTCTTAATAGACATATTTAGTATAAATAAGGGGTGAGGGTATGTGAACCCTAGCTTGGAGATTATTGTAACAGAGATCTGCTCGACTAGAGGTTTCCCCCTCGAAGAGGCCTGTGAACATTGCTTTCTGAATCAAAGTGCTTTTCTATTTCTATTTCGTATATCATTTCTGTGTATTGTGAAGATTATGTTGGATATTTTACTATTATTCTGCCATTACTAGCATTTTATTTATGTTCTGCATATTTTATATATCTGGTATATTGCAATCATGCTATGGTTGCAATTATTTCCTCATTTGTTTCATGGATTATAGATTATAGTGCATCCCATCATATGGCAGCGAAAGAGGAATTCTTCTCTTCTTTGAGTCCATGCTCAAGACCCCCTATTCTCATGGGGGATGATACTCTAGTAGCAGTAGTAAGAGAAGGGAGAGTGTAACTCCCCAATGTCTCAAAAAGGTAAAAAGGTTGAATTTACATCAGATTCAGTTTCAATAATTGACATGCATCACAATTCCATTATTGCAATTGGTGAGGTGGATCACAAGTCAAGGTTGAATAAATTCACTAAGTTTTCTGACGATGACTCCTCTATTCTACTTACACATAAGGAGAGTACATTGAATGCACCTCCAATGCAACATGCACATACTCTTGTTCTTTCATCAGTTTCAGACATCAGAGATGATTCCATACACTCAGATTCTATACATGGAAATAAGAAGGTAGTACAGCCAGATAAGAAGCCAACACCGAAGTTCTAGAAGATGCCCAAGAAGGCACATATCACACTTCAGGAAGTAGGCAACCTTGCAAGGAATCCATTGGATTCGAGGATGACTCGATCTCAACATGAGGAGCCTTCTCATGTACTTTTAGATTCAGAACCTATGATGCCCATGCATTTCTATATGGTTCAATCTACTGATCCGTAGAACTACAATAGGGTTGTGGGAAATCTATTATGGAAAGCAGCCATGCAGAAGGAGTATGACACAGTCCTACAGAACCAGACTTGGAATCTGGTTCCACTTACACCAGAAAGGAATATTTTCAGGTGTGGATGGGTCCACAGGATCAAGAGGTACAATGCTTGACAGGTTTCCAAAGGACTTCATCAGATCCATAAATATTTATACATATTCACGAAGACTTTCAGTGAGCCGAAGTTTCATACCTTTTGTGATCGTCTTGCAGTGAAGAACACAGTTTCCTAGTAGCTGTCATTTTCTTCTTTTGATGCATTATCTTTTGAGGGGGGGTTTTATTCCCACATGGTTTTCCCTCTTTCCTCATTTTTATTCAGTGTTCATTAGTTGCATTGTACATGAGTACCTAAAATGGCCTAGTAGTCGAGACTCATTTTTTACTCCATAGTGATGTTCAGGGGGGGTGTTGGAGAAATTTCTATTTTTGACACACTAGTTCAGTGGGAGTTAACTGACTACTTCTATTTTAGACTTTCTATTTTTACCATCACTATTACGCATGCATGCATTCCTAAGGAAAGCTAACTGCTTGATTGATTTTCTTAATTATGGAATGTTTTTCCCTGTATATGAGTGTATTTCACTCATTAATTGTATCATATTGATCATGATCTATGTATCAATCATCAACTCATTAGAGTAGTGTGAATATATTTTATCATTCTTCCATATTGAATTTTTCTTATTTTCTTGATAACTTTGTTTGTACTTGCTTTAGCTAGATCTCATGTCCAGGTTTCCATGAAACACTGAAAGTCACTATATAGAAAACCACGTGGAACTCTTTCAGTGGTGCCACATGGACCATATGGATGCGACATCACTACCAATTTTGCATACAGATGTTGACGTGTCTGATGATTAGGTTTCCACATCATTTGTACGAATGACATGTTGCAATATCTAACTGGTCCAAATGGGCACCAAATGTGATGAATCTGGATGAAAAGTGGTATCCTCTTATGTTTCCATGTCATCTTTTTGATGTCATCATGATGTCACATCTTCCTTGTCAACTATATGTATGTTCCATGTGTCAGCCTATGGGCCAGCCACGTGGTACCCTCATTATTTCCCCTTTTCCTATTTTTGGCAAACTTCAAAAGGCCATAACTTCCTCATATGACATCCATTTGAGGTGATTCACACATTTGAAATATATTTTCGAGATATATACAGTGGAATCATTTTAATTATCATTTGAGAATATCAATTTGTGAGCATTTCGGATCGTCCTATATCACACCTCCCCATTGAAGAAATTTTGGACCTCCAAATGTATTGATCATTCAGAAATGAAGTGAGGATACTTATGTCTCACTTGTCTAGTATCATCCATGCATACCACTTGGATAATGATCACCTGACTCATCATAACAATAATGAAAATTGAAACCACATTGTTGACAAAGTTAACAATTCCCTTAAATTCACAAAATTTTTCATTCATTGTTGTAGCTACTAAACATACTCCATTGACTAGTAATAAAGTGAACAACAAAACTTAATATATATATGTGAAAGAGAATGAACCATAAACATATTTGATTTTCTTAATAGGATCAACATAAACCAAATGACATGTTTTAATTTCAACCATAGGTTGTAAATTTGGATCTTGGATACTAGCATTAAATAAAAATTTACGTCGTCCCCTGTAGTGAAAACAATGAAATTAGTATTCATCTGATGATATCTCACAGTGAACTAAATCCCATCCTTGAAAACATGATACTTGTTTTGTTCCTTCTATAAAGTGTCCTTCCTATCATACAAGTATGGACTTCGAAAAACCGTTCTGCAAATGTCAAGTGGAACCACGTCTAACTCTACCTCATCAATGAAACTAGATGTGATTGAAAAAAGTAATCAACATTTCTTAGTTACTTGTAATTTATCAATATCACAAATCCAACCCAAGGGATACGGTCTTGGATGAGGCCTTGTTTCCAATCCAAAATTCTGAAAAAAAATCTCTTAAATAAGATTTACTTGTGATCCACTATCAACACGTGTATCAATCTTAAGGTGCTTTGATATATCTCATAAATGAAACATTTCTTTTCATTTCCTTCCATAAATTATTACATCAGGCTTTGAAGAAGAAGTATGTGAACTAGAACTAGAAAAATAAAATATGCCTTAAACATCCATAGCTATAAATTTAGAATATGACCCAAGATCGTAAACTGTGGCTTTGGCCTTTTGTTTACCCTTGTCCTTGAACTTCTTTTGTAGCCTCTCTATATGTAACTTCCAACACATTTCCTCCTCATGTCCTTTCTTCTTGCAATGAGAACATGTAGGCTTCTCTTCTTCCTTTACCTTCGACTGCTTCTTGAAGTTATGCAGCTTTGCTTTGCCTTTACCACTAGGTCTCTTGGTCATCTTTTTATCCTTGTACATTTATTACACCATGGCCTTGATTTCCATGAACATGAAAAATAATTCCTCTTCAATACCAAAAGGATTTGGATTACAAGAATCCTCGTCTTCTATTGAAGCCATTTCTATATTTAGAAACTCAAGCCCTAAACCAATCTCAGGAATGTACTCTTCATACGATCCTTCACCAAGATTGAGTTTGGAATTCATAATCATTCACTTGCAAATACAAGTCAAACTAGCTCTCATACCAAATTGATATGAAAATCCTTAGATGTCAAATTATTTCTTAAGTACACATTAAACATCTGACCAAATTTGGAAAATGAAGATCGTTATGACTATTTGTAAAATATCATGTCAAAACGCTTACTCATTCATAAACTTCAATAACTGATAAATATAACATGTGTAAATAGGAATGCCAAAATAGAGATAAATACAGATAGAAAATAACAAGGCTTATTACATTGTTTGATAATTGAGTTCACCCATCTTGGGCTATGTCTTCAAGTTGGCTTCCAATCCATGAGACTACTCTATTAATGTGTTCAAATACTTGACACAATGATGAATTACAATGGAAAATTTGAAGACACCCTTCAATTCTACTGATCAAACCCACAAACATAGGTTACCACTAAATTCATCTCTAAATTATGAGAGGAATGAGTATAAACTCGACTATGTTCTAAACAGATGCTTAAAGACCCACTTTTTCACGTAAAATGAGACTATGGGTCTCATAAATGGAAAACGTAACTAATAATTTCATACATAACACTTTAGCACAAAACTGACTTCACCATCATGTTCATCTTGGAGAACTAAGAAAGATTAGTATAAAAACTCTATACTTATTTGAAAGAACTCTATCACATGCAAATCGAGACCAAAATGAACTCAATCCAAGTTTTTGGCATGAAATTCGATGCACACACACTCCAACTTGGCATGCAATTCCATGTCCCTCATACAAGGGTTAGGGTCTAGTATAAATAGGGATAGGTCGGGGGTTAAACCCATACCCACTCCATATATTCTCGAGGATTATTGAATAACTTTAAATATTAATATTCTTGTTAGTTTGAACAACAAATATGGTTGGCCTGTTGGTAGGAGAATATTATTAAGTCATTGGAATATTCCTAGAATACTCCCTCAGAGTTCTTGGGTTCGATCCACATGGAGGCCAACAATTTTTATGCTCCTTAGCTAATATTAGACCATCGAAGAGTTCCACATGGAACTCTGTGTTTAGTCCACCATTTTCACAGTCAACACCTACATCAACTGCCACCTATCTTTCATGCCACCACCTAAATGTACCTACATGGATCTGCCACCTAGACGCCATGCTACTGTATGAACTGCCACCTATCATCCTTTCAATGGTTCCACGTGGATAGTATATATGCCACATCACTACCAATTGTGTGTATGAATGCTAACATGTCCACTCACTAGGCTGCAACATCAATTGTATGGATGACACGTGGCAACATCCAACTGGTCCAAATGGGCACCAAATGTGCTAGATATGGGTGGCACATGGTAGCCTCTCCTGATACCATGTCATCTTGCTAACGTTAACATAATGTCACATGCTCCCTGTTAGTTATACAAACAATCCACATGTCATCCTGTGGGCCTTCCATGTGTCACCCCCATTTTTTCCCTTTTGTCTGTTTTTTTCGAACCTCAAAACGCCATAACTTCCTCATACGACATACATTTTAGGATATTTATGAACTATTGGAAATATATCATCGGTATCTATGCAATTAGGTCTTATTCATTAGAATACTAGAAGATCATTTTTTTAGCATTCAAAATCCTCTTGGATCAGTCCCTCCACTAAGTGCCACCTAGATCCACATAACAATCCACCCGAACATCGAGGAAGCCAGAGACAACCAAATGCACCAACAATTCCCTTTTTGAGCTCGTCAAGGACATATACCTATACAAAGGGGCCCACTGGGACTTTGGTCACCACATCAAACTCAACTACAAATATGCTAAGCTAAGACATTGTCATAGACCAATATTAAGCCTCCACATGTTTTCTGGGTTCCTGATAATGTGATCATAACATCATCCAAATTTTGTGCACTCTCCCAACTTTTCAAAATTGCCAAACCATTGGGAAAATGACTCATGTTTTGAACAAAGGAACAAGGAGAAATATTTCAATTCGGTGATGGATTTATCAACGGCCTACCAAATCTGTTACAAAATATGTGATGCAGAATAATATATTTGGCATCACATCCACATCCTTTCAGTAATCGTTGTTGGATCATGTTGTCATTGATGCCAATGGTTTGATTGATTGATGTCAAGTGATTGATTGATGTCAAAGGTTTGATTTATTGATGATTGATGTAATGTAATATGTATTATCCTTGATGACAAAACATAGATGAAGATGGATCAATGAGATGTTGTAACACCCTGTTTCCCCCAGGCTGTAAAAATAACTATATTGGCCAAGAACTATGGTAAACTCAAAGATGTGAATGTTTTATTTGATGGACCTTTGTATAATTGTTCGTTGAATGTAAATTATGTTATGAATATGTGTTGCACGATTGCTAGGGAGGGGATGTGCTAAAATAGACCACGATGGATAATGAGAGGTGGTGGAAGGGACCTGGAATGGATACATTAACTTCCATCGAGCCAGTACCGTACTGGTTTTTACTTGCTGAAAGACCAAAGAAACTCTATGACCCTCAAATGGATTTCTCGTCAGATTGGTAGGTGGGGAGGCTCCTCAAGAGTTAATGAGGGGATGGGGGTGAACCGTCCATCTGTAAAATCTCCCAGACCTGACCATGGATAGGGAAATTCATGCCACATGCAATCTTGCAGAGAAAAGGCAAGAGAGGAAGTGTGGTAAGGGGTAGAGAGAAGGAAAAATGCGTGACAGGGATCACAGAAGAGAATCGAGAGAAACTTGGGAAATATAGGGAGTTCTAAACATAGGAGAAGGAGAGTAACCTTCGTCCTTGACTTCTATTGAGCTGGAAGTAGGAGACTGAATCTCAAGCATCGTGGTCTAGCTTGGGGGTGGCTAGTGGTAAATCTGTTTGGAGTCACTGAGCCTACGGTTGGGTGGAAATGAGCACCCCTGTCAGCAGTCGCGTCACACCTAGTGTTTCTGATAAGTGTTTATATCTTGTATCTTGAATTTACTATCCTAGACACATGCTCATGTTTATATGCTCATAAATGGTTTCTGTATAGAAGTGTTTGCCTTGTGTTTTGATCAGAAATAATCGATGCATGCTTATACTTATATGACCATAATCGGTTTATGTATAGAATGAATAAGTTCATAATACAAGTTCGTTCCCTTGAGATTTGTTCCATCTACTTGACTCATGCTATTTCCTGGTTTGATTTCCCAAAGCCACCTCCTCCCAAGAAGTTTCCTCGCATTCCAAAGCCGAATTGAGTTCCTTGAAAAGACTACCGTTAATGTAAACCCATGAGTTTACTTTACCCCTGTCACAGAGTTCATAGCTCGGCGAATTAGGAATGGTTTTTAGTCAGGTCACTATGCCTAGGAATAATTACCCAAGAACCCTCTAAAGGATCATGTGATCTGAGTCTGGAAACCTTGTACAAGAAACAATAGTTCTCTCAGGTTTCGATGTTTCGGCACCCGGGAAACCAAAGGGCAAGACCCCTCATCTTCTCCAGTCACGAAATCTCGATATACGAAACCCCAAATTGGTTTAGCATGAATATGTTTCAGCATTTTGGCACCTGGGAAACCAAAGGACAGGACCCCTCGTCTTCGCCAGTCGCAAAATCCAGGTATACAAAACCCCAAATCAGTTTAGCGTGAATAGGTTTCAACACTTCGACACCCAGGAAACCAAAGGAAAAGACCCCTCATCTTCGCCAGTCGTGAAATCCCGGTATAGGAAAACCCGAATCAATTTAGCGTGAATAGGTTTCGGTGTTTCAACACCCAAGAAACCAAAGGGCAAGACCCCTCATTTTTTCCAGTCACGAAATCCCGGTATATGAAACCCTGAATCGGTTTAGCGTGAATTGGTTTCGGCATTTCAGCACCCAGGAAACCAAAGGGTAGGACCCCTCATTTTTGAAAGTCACGAAATCCCTATACATGAAACCCCGACACACTCTGTGGATGACCCCTAGGTCACCGGACAGGGTCTTGTGGTAGGAAGGAGGAGTCCCAAAAGAATCTGGACCGTCCATTTGTAGGGACACGTGGTGAAGATCTAAAGCCACCGGGGTTTTGGAGATCGGGGAAATAGGAGTGAAGACCCCACCAAAATCCCAAAAGGTATAATGTTGGGATTTAATCCAGGTCGTTGATCAAGTCGACAATCTGGACCGTAGATTCAGATGATAATGGGCTTTCAGGTTTCAGGGATTGAAGTAACAAGGGTTCCTTGCAACAGGAATCTTGAAAGTCGAGTTCTGGTAGTTCCATTTGGTGTTAGTGTGTGTTCACTGAGGTGGTTGCATGAAGTAGGAAAAAGGGGATCCAAGGAGCTCGTTAACCCCATTTCAGGTTTCGGCACTTAAAAGGACAGGGAGCCGAGGAGAGCTCGCACACATAAATCCCAAAATGCGAAGGCTGGAAGTGTCTTTTTGGTAAGGCCTATGGTCATAGCCAACAATCACATGGAGGAGGATAAGGGAAGGGATTGTTTGCGCTAGGCCCCATAAAAATTTGGGGATTTTGTCCCTCGAAGAAAAGATAAAAAGATGAAAAATCCAGGTTGTCGTAGTGGGTCTGTGACAAATTGGTATCAAAGCATGGTTACAACACTTGGCTTTCTTGGGCTCATGAACGAGTTGCACAAAAACTCCATTTGAAGTACTCTTAAAAGGAGTAACCCTCTATCTTAACCCCCTTTTTCAAAAGCCAAAGTTAAGAATGAAAATTCCTATTGTGTGTATGCATTTGAAAAAAAAATTATGAATTATGCGTGGATTGTGAATGAATATAATGTTGACTAACAACAGTGTTTTTCTTTCACAAAAAGCGGACGATCAACCATGGGAAACTGCAGACACATAGCATGGTGATGCACCATGAAGTGGGGGATGGCTCCCACAATAGAGACGAAGAGTCTAACGAAAGGAGAGCGGTAGAGACCCCTCCAGATCTAGTTGAGACTGTGAGAAGCCTCATGGTTGAACTACAAAGCTACAAGGCCGACAACGAGAGGTTGATAAAAGAGCAAGAGAAGCAAACGCAAATTAATGTAGTCTTGCTGCAGAGTTTATCCGACATACAAAGACAATTGCAGCATGGACCTAACACAAGTCATGCAGACCAACGATAGACAAAGAGAAGTCGAATCCCACCTGGGATAAGGAAACATGGTCTTTTAAGTGGCCACACTGGGAGGAGCACCTTGAAAAAGGTCCACCCCAGAGATAAGGGACAAGCATTGGACGATTCCTCTGGAAAGGAAACTAGCGACTCAGAGGGATCTTCTAGTAGCAGAAAGATTTCTTATTCCTGAAGAAAACGGAAGAAGCGAAATCATTCCAAAAATCATAATCTCGAAGAATTCAAGAAGGCCAAACCACCCTCTTTTGATGGTGAAATAAAGAAGGGAGAGGAAGCAGAGGCCTGGCTTCTTGGACTAAAGAAGTATTTCAGAGTTCATGACTTCTCAGAAAACTTGAAGGCTCGAGTAGCCACTTTCAACCTGAATGGGAAGGCTTCCATTTGGTGGGAAGACCTTAAAAACATAAAAGGGATTCATGAAGAAGACCTATCTTGGGAACGGTTTGAGAAATACTTCAGGAAGAAGTATCTGTCGAAAAAGTATTTCGACGAAAAGACTAAATAATTCTATGAACTCAAGCTGGGGAAACTCACCATAGAGTAATATGTCAACAGATTCCTTGATTTGCTGAGGTACGTACCCTATATAAAAGAAGAAAAGGAAAAGGTGCAATGATTCATCAGTGGACTACCTAAGGACTATCAGAACAGGATTAAGTTTGACGAGCTAAAGACCTTAGAAGACACTATCCAAAAGGCAAGATATTGTTATGAACAGCCTGGGCATCAGACAGAACCTCGTGAAGGCTGGAAGCAGAAGAATAGTTCGGGATTCCAGAAAAAGGGGTTTAAATACCCAAGATTTAAAAACTATAAAAAGGACTCAAGGATGAGCTTCCCAACCCAAAGTGTACACCAACATAATTTCCCCTCTGATAGCATAAATAAACCTTTTGGATCTACCCCGGGAAATATTGATAACCTGAAGAAAGAACCCTTGAAATGTTGGGGTTGTTGAGAAGAACATCTACTGAGGGACTGCCCGCACCGACAACAGAACAGTTAGAGAATTTACAACGTTCAAGAATCTACCACCATCAATGATGTGACCAGGAGTATGCTGCAAATTTATGCAGTTGTGGATAATAAACAAGCTGACCACCAAGCTTCAGTGGTGGAGATGGAAGGTATGATCACCAACCATCTAGTGTCTATTCTAATTGACCCTGGTTCAAATTTGAGTTATATAGCTCCTAAGGCTATTGATAAGTGTAAATTACAACCACATAAACATGCCAAGACATGGTTGGTACAGTTAACCACCAGCACCAAAAGAAAGGTAACGAAGGTCATACCATCTTTCCAATTCACTATGGGCGAATTTCTCACCCAAGCAACCCTTAACATACTACCCCTAGGATCATATGAACTGTTGATTGGTATGGACTGGCTAGCCACATATAAAGCCAGACTGGATTTTTACCATAATACCTTAGAATGTGTAAGTGAAGAAGGAAGAAGGATAGCCCTTCAAGGGATCCAAAAACTTGTCTCAATGAGACAAATATCATGTTGGCATGTTTACAAGAAGAGTGTGCTTGTCATTGATGGAAAGAACAACAACAATGATGACAAATAGGCAGAAAAGGAAGATCGGCAGATAGGAAGGCAAGGAAGAATAACAGCAATCGAAAGGCAAGATTGAAGCATTGATCCGACTCCATTTCGGAGTTTCGACTACCGGGATTTCGGATACTGGGAGTTGGGGATGTCAAGAACTCTTACTACAGGAGTCCCGAAGTCGCGAAACCCGAAGTCGCGAAATGCGAAATAGTGAAATGTCAAACACTCCATATCGGAGGTTCAGATACCGGGAGTTGGATATGTCAAGGACTCTCACGACAGGAATCCCGAAGTTGTGAAGTGTGAAAATTCGAAAAGTTGAGCTGACTCCATTTCGGAATTTCACAGATCGGGAGGTGGAGTTGTCAAGAACTCTCACGTCAAGAATGCCGAAATCAAGATGTGCAAAATAAAGAAGAGATCTGGACCGTTGAATCATCTAGAGTGTGGACCATTGATCTGACTCCATTTTAGAGCTTCGGATACCGAGAGTTGGAAGATTCAAGTGACGAGACTCTTCATCACAAGAGTCCTAAAGCGGCGAAATGTGAAACGCCGAAATCCCGAATTAGGCACAAGGAAGTCCCGTGAAGTGTCGAATTCACGACAAGATATGGACCATTGGTTCCATAGGACACGTGATGACAGATCTTCATTTTGCTGACTACAAAGTCAAAGGAACGGGGTTCCCTAACCTCTCGAACTCGCAACAGGAATTCACGACATGCAAAATTGCGAAACGCCGAAATGCGAAATGCTGAAATGATCAGAGCTAGTGAAACCAAGCTCCATTTTGGAGCTTCAGATACTAGGACATGGAGCATCAAGAACTCATCGCCACAAGAACGACAAAGTGCCAAAAAGCAAAATCATTGATCCAGGGGATCAAATTTTTCTCAAGATTTAAAGTGATCATAATCGATTCAAATCAAATGGGTGCGTAGGCCTCGTCGTCACAAACCCAACGCAACTCGAATGGGTTCAAACAGATGTCGGATGAGTGATATATCGCGTTCTATTCAAATTGTCAAAAAGGCAAAAAACATTTGTTGACTGTACAGTCCGTACAGTCTGTACGGGTGCTGAGTTGGCAGGGATGTACGACATGTGGAAGAAGCTGAGTTGGTAGGGTCATATGCCACATGGCAGGTGTTGAGTGGTAGACATGTGGATGAATTAGTGTCTGACACATGGCATATTTGTGGCGAATAGATTGGTGACACATGGCCCAAGCAAGGGCCACCACGTGTCACCTGGTCAATGGTTAAAATTTGTGGATTTTATAGGACTTGACCCTGCGACCTCTGGGCAGGGGAAGATCTTTGGGAAGGGTCACCCAACCGATGCGCCCACCATTAGTTCTTAACTACTATATGGTTTAAAATTTATTTGAATTGAATTGTGTTTTGATTTGGGCGCGGTCCGGAGGTCACATGGAGTTCCATATGACCTCGATCGCACGTGCGTGCATTTCAAACAAATTAAAATCCCTCGTGCCTGGACACATGGGTTTAACCATATGACTTGGAGTTTGAACTTAGCCTTTTTTTTATTGCGTGGTCACATGGCCATATGCCCAACAGTTTGGCGGTTAGGGGCAAGGTTCCCTAACCATCCTACAGTTTGTGCAGTTTTTCAGTTATGCACCCGGTGCTAGGTTTTAGCACGAAAATGAGCGTTGAGGCTAGGTTGGACACACGGAGGTGCATTTTGGCGATCCAGAGATAGCAAGTTTGAAGGGGAACTTCGAGGAAGCCTATCTTCTTCAATTTTTGGCCAAATCAGGTGCCGAAAAAGCCGAGCTAGGGGTTTTTGGATGTTCTGAAGCCATTGGAGCCATCTATTTGGCATTTTGAGCATTGTAAAGAACATATTTTAGCACTTTGAGAAAATAATATAAAAGATCCATTGGAAGATGGACCAGGAGATGTAGCCCAAGAGAGGGGTGAAATCCTTTATCATTTGTTGTGTTATGTGTTTACTGTTCACTGTTATTTGCTGCTCATTATTTGCATCTTGAATGTGTAATTTCTATAAAAATTGTGTTTGCAAATTGATCCTTTTGCATAAGAACACTTAAATAAAACTTGCAAATATTTTCAAGAATACAAGCCTTTATCATTTTCAGATCAATCACGAAAGCACTATATGGATAAGCGCTCAGTCACCTCTCATAGTCACATGGTCGAAGAGCTGTGGAGAAAATCTTGAAGCGACAAGCTCCTTTTTCGGAGTTTCGGAGATTGCGACTTGGAGAGTCGAGATTCCACACAACAGGATTGTCGAAATGCCGAAATGCGAAACATGTTTTGGCTCAGCCTGTGGTCACAACCATTGGTCACATTGGTGGAAGATGGAGGAAGGATCTATTGTAGACAAGCTCCATTTCGAAGTTTCGGGGATCGGGACATGGGGAGTAACGAAATCTTTACCACGGGGGTCCCGAAATGTCGAAGTGCAAAATGGAGAAATGAACGCAAGATTCAATGAAGTCAATTCAATGGTGTAGATGAATTTGAATAAGATCGGAGGGCTACTGTTTCACTTCACAGTGTAACTGCTAGAAACAAATGATGGTTTCTGCCAGAGGATGAGCTTGTCTATGACAGATAAGATGAAGAGTCTCAACTGCCAGAGAATCTTAGGAATCTCGATATAACACCCATTGATGATGGATGAGTGGGTGAAACCGCCAGAGAAGCTAAAGAGTTACCTTGATGACCAGGCAGAGCACTCACAATGGGTAGGAGAGGCAGAACAGAGAGAGATAACGTGGCACACAGGAGATGGGATAGTTGTGGAGGAGTGAAGTGGAGAAAACACCCCGATGTGGAGGAGATTGGGGGGTGGAGAGGATGCAAGAGGAAGAAGCAGATTTCATGCACAAGGTGCACAGAGACTATAAGAATGTTGAACAAAGAAGAAATGGTGGTTGTTGTTGAGTTTTATTGAGGTGTGAAGAAGGAGGCAGATCACAGTGGCAGAAATGCACAGAAGGGGAATGGTGCATCAAAGGGACATGGCGCAGAGAGCATAAAAGGAAAAAGAACAAAAAACACAAGGAGTGTGCAGAAGACACTGATGCAGACAAAGAACACAGTGTAGCAGAACAATGATGAGACTGGTAAGCCATTGAAGAACTTTATATCACTATAATAAGTTTTAATAGCAAAGATTTCTATTTCAGGGAGGTTGGGAGGTGCTAGGGATGACTATTGTCCTCAGAGGTTCAAGTGGGTGCTTGAACATAGGGAGTTGTAGCTTCCATCTGGTTGTATCTAGAGAAACCAAGGTGGTGTAAGGGAGAACTGTTGTTTTCCATTATACAAGTTGGTTCCTGTGTGACTGGAAGTTGGTGCTTCCATCCAGTTGGTGCTGGAACACTTAAGGAGTTGGTGCTTCCTTCTAGTGGGTGCTAGAGAAACCAGAGAGTTGGTGGTTCCTTCTAGTAGGTGCTAGAGAAAACAGAGAGTTGGTGCTCTCAGCAAGTTGCAGCTTGCAATACAGAGGTAGTAGCGTCACAATGAGTTGGAGCTCATATGTATGATAATGTACAGACTGTAAAGATTACTTATCATATAAAGAAGAAGAGGTTTTTACCCTTTATGGGTTTCCTCAGGAAATATCTGTCTCTATATATTTCATATGTGACAATGATGTTGAATGTTCTATTGCTTACTTCCCTGCATTATTGTGATTGTCATTAAGTGCTCTGCAAAGAACTTAAAATAAACATAATTGTTTAAGCACGGTAACAAATGATTCACCCCCCCTCTCAGTTGTTCAACAATTGGTATCAGAGCCGACCCCTTTTATATAAGGGTAGATCCTAGAGCTTAAACATGTCAAGCCATGAAGGAAATTCAACCAATAAGGCCCCTATGTTCAATGGAACAAACTTTGCCTTCTGGAAAGCCAGAATGAGAACTTACATAATGGATTTAGGTGCAAATGTTTGGGATGTGGTAGATACTGGTTATGTAAAGCTAGTTGTACTAGATAATAAGGATGACAAGCTAGAACTAAGCTTCAACGCTAAGGCTATGAATGTTATTTTGAGTTGGCTTGCATAAGCAAAGTTCGTAAAAGTTATGCACCTAGGAACTGCCAAAGAAATGTGGGACAAACTCATTAGCAGTTATGAACATAATGAGAAGGTAAAGGATGCCAAGCTTCAAATCTATAGAGTACAGTTTGAACAACTGAAGATGAAAGAATATGAAACTGTTGGAAAATACTTTCTGAGAGTTGAAGAATTGGTAAATGCAATGCAAGCACTTGGTGGAAAAATTGAGGAACCTTCATTAGTTCAGAAAATTTTGAGATCTCTACTAGATAGGTTCAACCCAAAGGTTTTTGCTATAGAAGAAATTAATGATCTAAAACCCTTGGAGCTTGATCAACTTCTAGGAACATCGACTGCATATGAAATGAGAATAGGTAAAGATAAACCCACCTCCAGAGAAGAATCATTTAAAGTAGACAAGAATGAGGATTCTGAGCCTGATGAAATTGAAGCAAAATTTGTGAAGAGACTGAAGAAGGGATCAGGCAAATACAAAGGTAAAATGCCTTTCAAATGTTTCAACTGTGGTAAGATAGATCATTTTGCAAATAAATGTCCTCACAAAGGAAAGGATCAGACATGTGATGACGAGGAGAAGCACAAACACATAAATTTCTTTAAAGAGAATAATTTTAAGAAGAAAATTCTTTGTGTAAACAATGATGATGATCCTTCAGATGATGAAGACAATGACTCCTCTATTGAATATAAACTAAATGACTTCATACTTATGGCCAAAGAGGATTATGATAATAAAAGAACATGAAGTGAGGCTAATGAAGAGGTAGTTGTGGTTGATATGGAAGGAGAACTGATTAGTGCACCGGAAGAGATTGACAGACTCAAAATTAAGAACAGAAAGAAAAAACAATTGCTGATACAGTTCATAAAAGACAATAAACAACCTGTTGAAGACTTTGCCCTGCTAAAAGTAGAATTAGAAGAGGCAAAGAAAATCTAGGACATTCTGAAACAACAGTTATCAGAAAGGAAGGCAAGATGTAAAGCGCTGGAAAAAGAAGTAGTGAAAACTAGGAAAGAGTTGGAGAAGTTTCAAGCCTTGGATCATCAGAATCTGTAAATTATCAAAGCCTCAGAAGGATTAGCCACCATTCTGAATCAGCAAAGGAATCCAAATCTGAAAACTGGTCTAGATTATGAAGAGGGATCAAGTAGTGGTAAGCCAAGAAACGAATAACCCATCAAATTTGTCAAATCTACAATCAATGACAACAACAAACCTGCAGAAACAAAGGAAGACAATCATCCGTCCAAGATGAGTAAAGGAAAAGGTGCCAAGACTAAATCTGTAGAAAAAATAAATAATGTGCTCCCTGCTGAAAGACGTCATTATCATGGAAGAAATCGATTTGCTCAAAGAAGACAACCTTTTTCTTAGTACAAAGAATTTTTCTATGGCTATTGTTTCTACTGTTCTAACTTTGGTCACAAAGCTGTAAATTGTTCCTCAAGACTTAGACATGAGCAATTAAGATTTCAAAGGAATAAATACTTTTCACAACAAAGAATGATACACCCAAGTAACAAACCTTCACAGATTGCAAATTACCAAATTAAGTCTAGAGACATGAAACTAAGGAGGTCAAGAAATAATCAATAGTCAATGAGTAGACAACGCTGCAACAATAACTTTGACCTATTGAACAATGAGATTGAATGCTAAATCTATCATAACTATGGACATAAATTTGTTGACTGTCGATTAAGGAACTATGAACCAGATTTGAATTCCCTTGTTGAAAATGTCAAGGTTTGGAAGAAGAAAGAATGTGACAAGTGTGGATTAGTGTTGTCATCTCAAAGAAAAACGAACCCTTGGTATATAGATAGTGGATGCTCCAAACATATGACGGGAGACAAAGGTAAGTTTATATCTCTAAGTGAAAGAAAATTAGGAAATGTAACCTTTGGAAATGATGGTCCGGGTAAAATAAAGGGTAACGAGATGGTGAGTTTAAGTAATGGAAAAGGAAAAGCCTAAGATGTTCTACTTGTAGATGGGCTGAAACATAATCTACTCAGTGTAATTCAAATGTGTGACAGAGGATGTGAAGTGGTGTTCACGTCCAAGGACTGTAAAATAAAATCTATAAACTCGGGACAAGTGGTGGCTAAAGGCATAAGGACAGAAAATAACATATATGTGTTGAAAGAAAACATAGAAGAGTGTCATCTAAGAAAACATGATGAAAGTTGGTTATGGCATGGGAGACTTGGACATCTAAACTTTGATCACCTAATCAAACTCAAAAATCTCGAGGCAGTAAAAGATCTTCCGAGAATATCAAAGCCTCAATATTCTATGTGTAAACGCTGCCAAGTAGGAATGCTAACCAGGACACAGTTTAAGTCCAAGATCTTTACTTCAACAGAGAAACCACTCCAATTAGTTCATATGGATTTATGTGGACCATCAAGACAGGAAGGCATAG
Source organism: Picea engelmannii (assembly GCA_009831015.1). Classification (NCBI taxonomy): domain Eukaryota; kingdom Viridiplantae; phylum Streptophyta; class Pinopsida; order Pinales; family Pinaceae; genus Picea; species Picea engelmannii. The sequence continues at coordinate 75,679 of ML782291.1, forward strand.
GGAAAGAAAACTACTTCATGCTGATTATTGATGATTACACTAGACTTACTTGGGTTGCCTTTCTCAAGGAAAAAGCTGAAGCATTTGAGAATTTTAAAATATTTAAGGCTTTAACTAAGACTCAAACATGAAAGAGGTTAAAGGCAGTAAGATCAGACTGAGGAGGAGAGTTTATTTCAAGTGATTTCAAGGAATTCTGTGATAAGAATGGGATCAAGAGAGGATACACAATCCCAAGAACTCCACAACAAAATGGAGTAGTTGAGAGGCAAAATAGAACAGTGTAGGAAATGGTCAGGTCAATGATGAATGAGAAGAACATTGGTCAAACCTAATGGGTAGAAGCAATACACACAGTAGTCCACGTTCTTAATAAATCCCACCTCAGACCACAAAGTGAAAAGACACCTTTTGAACTATGGTATGGGAGACCTACCTCAATCAAACACTTCAAAGTCTTTGGGAGTAAATGTTACATAAAGAATAATGATGAGAACCTTGTCAAATATGATGACAGGGCTGATGAAGGTATCTTATTAGGATATGCTACAAACAGTAAGGGATACAGATGCTATAATAAGAGACTGCATAAAATGGTTGATTGTATTGATGTAAAAGTTGATGAAGGAATCCCAGCAGGAGAGGTATACAATAATGAGTCATATACAGAGGACATAGCTAAAGCTGAAGATGAACAAGTCCAAGAATCAGAAAATGAAGACTCTGAATCAGATGAAGACACAAATACTCAGACAGACTCAAATCAACAAGCAACTTCAAATTCTTCCTCCAGAATCACTCAAAAGAATCATCTTGTAAGTCAGATAATTGGTGAAAAAGACAAAGGTGTACAAACCAGGAGAAAGATAATAAAAAACACCGAGCAATCACATATAGATTTCATATCCATGTTGGAACCCAAGAACTTTAATGAAGCTAGCAAAGATGACCATTGGGTTAAAGCAATGAATGATGAACTTGATCAAATTGAGAAAAACAATACATGCGAGATGGTTCATAGAACTGAAGGTAAAAATGTCATTAGCTCCAAATGGATCTTTAAGAATAAATTGAATGAGCAAGGACAAGTTGTTAGGAACAAAGGAAGATTGGTCTATAAAGGGTATGCTCAGATAGAAGGACTGGATTTTGATGAAACATTTACGCCCGTAGAAAGATTAGAAGCTATCAGAATGTTTCTTGTCTATGCTTGTCATAAAAGGTTTAAATTCTATTAAATGGATGTCAAGTCAGCTTTTCTAAATGGATATTGAAGTGAAGAAGTCTATATGGAACAACCAGAGGGTTTCAAACTATCTGATAATCTTTACTTAGTATGCAAGATGAAGAAATCTTTATATGGGTTAAAACAAGCCCCTCGAGCCTGGTATCACAGAGTGGATACATATCTCAAAGACAAAGGGTTCAAGAGAGGAACAGTTGATAACAATCTGTATATCAAAGCAAAGGATAATGATATGCTCATCGTATTGGTCTATGTAGATGACATCATCTTTGGATGTAATAAGGATTCGTTGGTACAATGGTTTTCTTCTGCCATGGAGTCTGAAATTGAAATGTGTATGATAGGTGAATTCTCATTTTTCATGGTCTACAAATTACTCAGAGGTCTAAAGGGATGTTCATTTCTCAAGAAAAATATCTAAGAGAAATGTTGAAAAGATTTAAAATGGAAGACTCTAAACCTATGGGAACACCTATGGTTACTAGATGCAAATTAAGTAAAGATGATGACTCACCTGATGTTGATCAAAGTTCATATAGATCAATGATCGGTAGCCTGTTGTACATCCTAGCATCTCACCCAGACATAATGCATGTTGTTGGAATAGTAGGAAGATATCAGTCTGCACCTAAACAAGGTCATTTGCTAGCTGTAAAAAGGATATTTAGGTATTTGAAAGAAACAATGACTTATGGTCTGTGGTATCCCAGAAATCAGAATTTTCAGTTAACTTCTTATTCAAAAGTAGATTGGGCAAACTGTGTTGATGAGAGAAAAAGCACTAGTGGAGGAGCATTCTTCTTGGGTGACTCATTAGTAGCATGGCTTAGTAAAAAGCAAGGTTCCATTTCTTTATCAACTACAGAGGCAGAGTACATTATTGTTTCTACCTGTTGCACTCAGATATTATAGATGATTCAGACACTTGCAGACTTGGAGGTAAAATACGCTGCACCGATCCCAATCCATTGTGATAACACTAGTGCCATCAGTGTGTCCAAGAATCCTGTATTCCACTCCAAGACCAAGCATATTCCCATAAAATACCATTTTCTGAGAGAGTAGGTCACCAATCAGATTGTTCAGGTCCATTACATTCCGATCACAGAAAAAATTGCAGACATCTTTACTAAACCCCTAGCCAAGACACCATTTGAATATCTTTGCCAGAAGTTGGGTGTCATTCCATCTCACATCTAAGAAAGTACATCCTGTTAGGGGGAGTTTGTATTGGTTGAACATATGATACCTCCTAAACATACTACAACAGCTCAGGGAGAGCGTGTTTTCTTTGACATTGATGTCAAAGAGGGGGAAAAGGAGTCGTCTGGACCGGATGCTATAGTTGGAGGTCCAAACAGATGAGCGCAGTCATTCAGGGTTGCCATCAATGCCAAAGGGGGATATTACCGGCATGTCTACAAGAAGAGTGTGCTTGTCATTGATGGCAAGAACAACAGCAACGATGACAAACAAGCAAACAAGGAAGATCAGCAGACAGGCAGGCAAGGAAGATCAACAATGATTGAAAGGCAAGATTGAAGCGTTGATCCGACTCCATTTCAGAGTTTCGGCTACCGAGATTTTGGATACCAAGAGTTGGGGATGTCAAGAACTCTTACTATAGGAGTCCCAAAGTCGCGAAACCTGAAGTCGTGAAATGTCAAAGACTCCATACCGGAGGTTCGGATACCGAGAGTTGGAGATGTCAAGGACTCTCACGACAGGAATCCCAAAGTTGCGAAGTGAGAAAAGCCGAAAAGTTGAGCTGACTCCATTTTGGAATTTTGCAGACCAGGAGGTGGAGTTTTCAAGAACTCTCACGTCAAGAATGTTGAAATTTCGATGTGTCAAATCACGAAGAGATCTAGACCGTCGAATCATCTAGAGTGTGGACCGTTGATCCGACTCCATTTCGGAGCTTCAGATACCAGGAGTTGGAAGATTCAAGTGACGAGACTCTTCATCACAAGAGTCCTGAAGTGGCGAAATGCGAAATGCCGAAATCCCGAATCAAGCACAAGGAAGGCTCGTAAAGTGTCGAATTCACGACAAGATCTGGACCGTTGGGTCCATAGGACATGTGATGATAGATCGTCATTTCACCGACTGCAAATTCAAAGGAACGGGGTTCCCTAACCTCTCGAACGTGCAATAGAATTCGCGACATGCAAAATCGTGAAAGGCCGAAATGATTGGAGCTAGTGCAACCAAGCTCCATTTTGGAGCTTCGGATACAAGGAAATGGAGCATCAAGAACTCATCACCACAGGAATGTCGAAGTGTCAAAACGCAAAATCGTGAAAGCACTATATGGATAAGAGCTCGGTCACCTCTCGTAGTCACATGGTAGAAGAGCTGTAGAGAAAAGCTTGAAGCGACAAGCTCCTTTTTTGAAGTTTAAGAGATTACAACTTGGAGAGTCAAGATGCCACACAACAGGATTGCTGAAATGCCGAAATGCGAAACATGTTTTGGCTCAGCATGTGGTCACATCCATTGGTCACATCGGTGGAAGATGGAGGAAGGAGCTACTACAGAAAAGCTCCATTTCGGAGTTTCTGGGATTAGGACATGGAGAGTAATGAAATCTTTACCAGGGGGATCCTGAAATGCCGAAGTGGGAAATGGAGAAATGAACACAAGATTCAATGAAGTCAATTCAATGGTGCAGATGAATTTGAATAAGATCGGAGGGCTATTGTTGCACTTCACAATGTAACTGCTAGAAACAAATGATGGTTTCTGCCAGAGGATGAGCTTGTCTATGACAGAGAAGATGAAGAGTCTCAACTGCCAGGGAAGCTGAGGAATCTCGATATAACACCCAGTGATGATGGATGTGCGGGTGAAACTGCCAAAGAAGCTGAAGAGTTACCATGATGATCAGGCAGATCACTCATAATGGGCAGGAGAGGAAGAACAAAGAGAGACAACGTGGCACATAGGAGATGGGATAGTTGTGGAGGAGTGAAGTGGATAAAACACCCCGATGTGGAGGAGATTGGGGGGTGGAGAGGATGCAAGATCAGGAAGAAAATTGCATGCACAAGGTGCATAGAGACTATAAGAATGCTAAACAAAGAAGAAATGGTGGTTGTTGTTGAGTGTGATTGAGGTGTGAAGAAGGAGGCAGAGCACAACAACATAAATTCACAGAAGGGGAATGGTGCATCGAAGAGACATGGCGCACAAAGCTTAAAAGGAAAAAGAAAAGAAAGCACAAGGAGTGTGCAAAAGACACTGATGCAGACAGAGCAGTGCAATGTAGCAGAACAATGATGAGACCGGTAAGCCATTGAATAACTTTGTATCGTTGTAATAAGTTTTAATAGAAAAAATTTATATTTCAGGGAGGTTGGGAGGTGATAGGGAGTATTGTTGTCCTCATAGGTTCAAGTGGGTGCTTGAACACAGGGATTTGTAATTTCCATCTGGTTGCAGCCAGAGAAACCAGGGTGGTGCAAGGAGGAACTGTCATTCTCTGTTATATAGGTTGGTGCTTGTGTGACTGGAATTTGGTGCTTCCATCTAGTTGGTGCTAGAACACTTAGGGAGTTGGTGTTGCCTTCTAGTGGGTGCTAGAGAATCTAGGGAGTTGGTGGTTCCTTCTAGTATGTGCTAGAGAAAACATAGAGTTGGTGCTCTCAGCAAGTTGCAACTTGCAATACAGAGGTAGTAGCCTCACAATGAGTTGGAGCTCATATGTATGATAATGTACAGAACGTAAAGATTACTTATCATATAAAGAAGAAGAGTTTTTTACCCTTTATGGGTTTACACAGGAAATATCTGTCTCTGTATATTTCATATGTGACAATGATGTTGAATGTTCTATTTCTTACTTCCCTGCATTATTGTGATTGTCATTAAGTGCTCTGCAAAGAACTTAAAATAAGCATAATTGTTTAAGTATGGTAACAAATAATTCACCCCCCCTCTCAGTTGTTCAACATATTATCCCTTCAAATGAGAAAGTATTGCAGAAAGGGATGCCCACTATATGCGATACAGGTGTTGAAATCAGATGAAGATGACAAACCCAACCTCGAAGACCACCCCACACTAAGAGAATATAGATATTTATTTCCAGAGGAGGTACCAGGTCTACCTCTGAGAAGGGACATTGAATTCTTGATAGAACTTGCACCAAGAGTGGTGCTAGTGTCTAGGACACCCTACAGGATGAGCACACCCGAGATAGTTGAGCTTAAACTACAACTAAAAGAAATGATGGAAAAAGGCTATATCCAACCTAGCATTTCTCCATGGGGAGCACCAGTCTTGTTTGTGAAAAAGAAAGATGGTACCCTCTGACTGTGCATAGATTATTGACAACTCAATAAGATAACCATAAAGAACAAGTACCCCTTACCGAGGACCATAAACAACAAGTACCCCTTACCTAGGATCGATGACCTGTCCGATCAATTGGGAGGTGCTTCCATCTTCTCAAAGATTGACTTGAGATATGGATACCATCAAGTCCGAATCAAGGGTGAATACATCCACAAAACTTCCTTCAGGACGAGATATGGTCACTATGAGTTTGTGGTAGTACCATTTGGATTGACCAATGCCCCTGCCACTTTTATGTGCTTGATGAACAATGTGCTCAGGAAATTCCTAGCCAAATTTGTACTGGTTTTTATTGACAATATATTAATTTACTCCAAGAATAGAGAGGAACATGAGGAACATCTTAGACTTGTGCTTCAAGTGCTAAGAGAACATCAACTCTATGCCAAATTTAGCAAGTGTGACTTTTTCCAGAAGCAAATACATTACTTGGGCCATGTCATATCTGAAGAGGGAGTAGAAGTAGACCCTGACAAGATCAGTTCTATCATGGAATGGCCTACCCCAAAGGACGTTTCGGATATCAGATCCTTTATGGCCTTAGCAGGATACTATAGGAGGTTTATAAAAGGATTCTCCAAGATTGGTTGTCCAATCACTGCCCTCTAGAAGAAGGGAGTTAAATTCCTTTGGACCCCAAAATGCGAAGAAAGGTTTCAGTCCCTAAAACACCTACTGACCCACGCACCCATGTTGAATATCGTCGATCCCGAAGCTAACTTCCTAGTGTGCATAGATGCCTGCAAGGAAGGGCTCGGAGGAGTCCTTATGCAAGAAGGAAGTGTAGTCTGCTATGAATCCCGAAAATTGAATGAGCACGAAGCCAACTATGTGACCCATGATCTAGAGCTAGCTGCCATAGTGCAGGCCTTAAAAATGTGGAGGCATTACCTCCTGGGAAGGAAATTTGTACTTATGATAGACCATTGTGGATTGCGATATCTGTTTGACCAACCAAAGCTCAATGCTAGACAAGCTAGGTGGATGGCCCTCCTTAGCGAATTTGATTTTGAAATCAAACATGTTAAAGGAAAGGAAAATAAGGTGGCCGATGCCCTTAGCAAAAGTATGAAAACAATTCACCTGGCAGCGGTGAGCACCTGCGAGACGAATGTCAAAGAAAGAGTTAGGAATGCACAAGAAACAGACACATTCTTTCAGACCGTGACCTCGTACCTAGAGAAAGAAACCACAGGGATAAAGTATGAAGTCTACCAGATGATAGATGGAGGTCTGCTAACTTATAGAAACATATTGTATATTCCAGATTGTGATGACTTGAAGAGGTTCATAATGGATGAACTACATAAAAGACCATATACTAGTCACCCGGGATATCAGAAGATGATCACGGCCACTAGGAAACAATTCTATTGGTATGGGTTAAAGAAATACATAGCTAACTATTTAGCTAAGTGCCTAGAATGCCAACAGGTTAAAGTAGAACACTGTCACCTAGAAGGATTATTACAACCTCTACCAATCCTGGAATGGAAATGGGAAACCATTTCCATGGACTTCATCACCGGATTACCAACATCGACCAAATAGAATGATTCCATCATGGTAGTCGTGGATAAATTGAGCAAGTCCGCCCATTTTATCCCTGTAAAATTGACTTGCAAGGTAATAGATATCGCCAACATATTCATGAAGGAGATATTCAGACTACATGGTATGCCTAAAAAGATCGTGTCTGGCAGAGACATGAAATTTACTTCCAACTTTTGGAAATCCTTGATGGTTGGTCTAGAGACCAAATTATTGTTTAGCACAGTGTATAATCCTCAAACCGATGGACATACAGAAAGAGTGAACCAAATATTAGAAGACATGCTAAGAATGCATGTAATGCATCAACCTAAAAAGTGGGAATATTACCTGCCACTGGTGGAATTTGCCTACAATGACGGCTACCAAGAATCCTTGAAGATGAGTCCTTTCGAAGTCCTCTATGGTAGACCGTGCAACACTCCAGTCAGTTAGAGTAACCCAGTAAACATAATTACTATTGGACCCGACATGTTGAAATAAATGGAACAACAAGTGATTTAGATAAACCAAAATCTAAAGGTCACTTAGAACAGACATAAAAATTACGCTGACCAGAAGAGAACTCCAAGAGAATTCAAGATGGGAGACCATGTATATCTTAGAATTAGGCCCAGGAAGAGTTCCCTGAGGATGGGAGCTTGTGAAAAGTTGGCTCCTCGGTATTGCGGACCCTTTGAATTTCTAGATAGAGTGGGACCTGTAGCCTATAGGATAGCACTTCCTCCCACAGTAAAAGCACATAATGTTTTCCATGTTTCATTATTGAAGAAATATGTACATGATTCTAATCATATAATTGACTGGTCTGTGATCCAGGTGGAACCGGAGGGAGAATTCCTGCTAGAACATCAATGCATACTGGACAGAAAGGAAACCCCACTCAGGAACTGAACCATTGCACAGGTCAAGGTGCAGTGGAAACATTTTGGCCCAGATGAGGCTACATAGGAAATGGAAGATGCCATGAAACAAGCATATCCAATTTTGTTTACTTCTGTACATACACATCATATTGATAGATATAACATCAAGGACGATGTTCCTTTAAGTGAGATGGAATTGTAACACCCTATTTCCCCCAGTCTATGAAAATAACTATATTGGCCAAAAACTATGGAAAACTCAAAGATGTGAATGTTTGATTTGATGGACCTTTGTATAAAAGGTCGATGAATGTAAATAATGTTATGAATATGTGTTGCATGACTACTGGGGAGGATATGTGCTAAAAGAGACCACGATGACTAATGAGAGGTGGTGCAAGGGACCTAGAATGGTTGCATTAACTTCCACCAAGCCAGTACCATACTGGTTTTTACTTGCTCAAAGACCAAAGCAACTCTCTGACCCTCGAATGGATTTCCCGTCATATTGGTAGGTGGGGAGGCTCCTCAAGAGTTAATGAGGGGATGGGGGTGAACCGCCCATTCGTAAAATCTCCCAGACCTGACCACGGATGGGGAAATTCGTGCCACATGCAATCTTCCAGAGAAAAGGTAAGAGAGGAAGTGTGGTAAGGGGTAGAGAGAAGGGAACACGCACGACAGGGATCGCAGAAGAGAACTGGGAGAAACTCGAAAGATACAGGGAGTTCTGAATAGAGGAGAGGGAGAGTAACCTTCGTCCTTGAATTTCATTGAGCTGGAAGTAGGAGAGTGAATCTCAAGCATCGTGGTCTATCTCGAGGGTGGCTAGTGGTAAATTTGTTTGGAGTCACTGAGCCTACGGTTGGGAGAAAACAAGCACCCCTCTCAGCATTCACGTCACACCTGGTGTTTCTGATAAGTGTTTATAACTTGTATCTTAAATTGAATATCCTGGACGCATGCTCATGTTTATATGCTCATAAACGGTTTCTGTATAGAAGTGTTTTCCTTGTGTTTTGATCGAAAATAATGGATGCATTCTTATACTTGTATGACCATAATCAATTTATGTATAGAATGAATAAGTTCAGAACACAAGTCTATTCCCTTAAGATTTGTTCCATCTACTTGACTCACGCTATGTCCTGGTTTGATTTCCCAAAGGCATCTCCTCCCAGGATGTTTCCTCGCATTCCAGAGCCAGAGTGAGTTCCTTGAAAAGACTACCGTTATAGTAAAACCACAAGTTTACTTTACCCCTGTCACAGAGTTCATAGCTCGACAAATTAGGAAGGATTTTCAGTCAGGTCACCAAGCCTAGGAATAATTACCCAAGAACTCTCTGAAGGATCATGTGATCTGAGTCTGGAAACCTTGTACAAGAAAGAGTAGTTCTCTCAGGTTTCAACGTTTCGGCACCTGGGAAACCAAAGGGAAAGACCCCTGGCCTTCGTCAGTCATGAAATCCTAGTATACAAAACCCTGAATTGGTTTAGCGTGAATAGGTTTCGACGTTTTGGCACCCAGGAAACCAAAGGACAAGACCCCTCATCTTCGCCAGTCGCGAAATCCACGTATACGAAACCCCAAATCGGTTTAGCGTGAATAGGTTTCGGCGCTTCGCACCTGGGAAACTAAAGGGAAAAAACCCTCGTCTTTGCCAGTCACGAAATCCCGGTAACGAAACCCCGAATCGGTTTAACGTGAATAGTTTTCAGCGTTTCGGCACCCGGAAAACCAAAGGGCAAGACCCCTCGTTTTCACCAGTCGTGAAATCCTGGTATACAAAACCTCGAATCAGTTTAGTGTGAATGGTTTTTCGGTGTTTCAACACACGGGAAACCAAAGGGTAGGACCCCTCATTTTTTCAAGTCGCGAAATCCCGGTACACGAAACCCCAACGCACTCTGTGGATGAGCCCTAGGTCACCGGACAGGGTCTTGTGGTAGGAAGGAGGAGTCCTGAAAGAATCTGGACCGACCATTTGTAGGGATGTGTGGTGAAGATATAAAGCCACTAGGGTTCTAGAGATCAGGGAAATAGGAGTGAAGACCCTGCCAAAATCCCGAAAGGTAGAATGTCGGGATTTAATCCGATTTGTTGATCAAGTCAACGATCTAGACCATAGATACGGATGATATCAGGCTTTCAGGTTTCGGGGATTGAAGGAACAAGGGTTCCTTGCAATAAGAATATTGAAATTCGAGTTCCAGTACCGCCATTTTGTGTTAGCGTGTGATCACTAAGGTGGTCACATGGAGTAGGAAATAGGGGAGCCAAGGAGCTCGTTAACCCCATTTCGGGTTTCAACACTTAAAAGGATAGGGAGTCGAGGAGAGATTGCACACAGAAATCTAGAAACGTGAAGGATGGAAGCGCCTTTTTGGTAAGGCTTGTGGTCATAGCCAATGATCACATGGAGGAGGATAAGGGAAGGGATGGTCTATACTAGGCCCCATAAAAATTCATGGATTCTATCCCTCGAAGAAAAGACAAAAAGACAAAAAATCTAGGTTGTCGTAGTGGGTCTGTGACAATTGTCATTGATATGATGAATATGGATCAATGTGTTGTCATTGATACATGATGAAGATGGATCGATGTGGTTTCATTGGTATATGATGCATTTTTGGAAAAACATGTAGATGACTCATTACTTTCTTATCATGATTGATAAGGTGCACAAATGGATGAACTCCAAAGTGGTCCCCTTATGGTGAAAGCCCTCACAGGAAGACGCTTTGCGGATTGAGTTATCCTAGAAGAGTGGTTGGAGGAACCATGCTCTCATTATTATCTTATCATGATTGATAAGGTGCACAAATGGATGAAATCCAAAGTGGTCCCATTATGGTGAAATCCCTCACGGGAAGATTCTTTGCGGATTGAGTTATCCTAGAAGAATGGTTGGAGGAACCATGCTTGTATGTGGAATAATGAGATGAAGATCAAGGAAATTGTTGGTGAAACTATCCTATATGGATAGTTCTTGTCATGTCATTTTCGTTGGTATGTGGAATTTCACATAACTCCTCATGGTTTGAGATTTATGGCCTTACGAAGATGAAGGACCCCCACATGAAGGCTTGAAAACCCGAAGGATTGTAGTCTGTAATAAAAAGAAAATTGTACATACATCTTGTGTTCTTTGTGTTCCTTGTGGTGATGACTTGTTGATGATATATTGTTGATATATGTTGCTGATATATGTTTACATTTAACTGGTTAGAAATGACAACAATGAGTAATGAGTTAATGTTTATTGTTAACTAAGGAGTTTTGGGAAAAATAGCCCTACCCTTTTCACCCTGCCCCCCTCTCAATGTAGTCGGTGTGTCCAACAATTTCTATCAGAGAAGGCCTTCACTACAAGACTTAACAGGCTTGAAGGAGATCCATAGACACACAAATGGTTGATGAAATACCAGTCCTTGATGAGGAAAACTATTCTACTTGGAGAATAGATATGAGAGTGTATTTGAAGACAATGGAAGAAACTATTTGGAAGGCAACCATTCGTGGATCAATTCTGTTGAAGAAAAAGTGAAAGTTTGCAGCTCAAAGGGAAGGAAATAAGAATGATGCATTGGCTCTCAAGACCTATCAAAGAGAGCATGGGACAATGCACTTCTGCCAAGGATCTATGGCTAAATCTAGAGGAGACATATCAAAGCAAGAAGGAGAAGGAATACATTGAAGACCACTCCATCAAGATTATCAAAGGTAAAGAATCTCCAAAAACCCTTGATTGTATTATTTCTACATGTGATCTTGAAAACATTTCAAATGAAGACAAAGAATCAAGTGATAATGTTGGCAAAAAGGAAGATCTTGAAGATATTTCAAATAAAGGTAAAGAATCTCCAAAGACTCTTCATTGCAATGATTCAAAATGTGATGATGTCGAAATTTTCTCAAGTGAAGAAGATGATCTAGAAGCAGTTTGTGTAAAGTTTGATGGAAATTATCACATGGAAAGAATAGAAGAAGATCTATTATAACTACAAAAGGAAGTTGAAGAGGGTTTATTTAGATACAAAAGTGATCATTTTTATACACACTATAACTATCTTTCGGATAACACTAAGAAGTTTCTTAGGAGGAAACAAAGGCACATCTTGAAGTTAAAGGGAATTCTCAAATAACAATAAGAGAGCAATAAGAATAAATTGGAAGATAAGGAAGAAGATATCACCAGACTAAAGAATGAAAAAAAAGATATGAAGGTAGATGATGAGATTAACAAAAGTTTTGAAACTATTATTCATCTCAAGACCCAAATTGAAGAAGCCAAAATGGTAGAATAACTTTTGAAGAATAAAATTAATGAAAAGGAAGAGTCATGTGATAAGTTAGAAGCTGAAATTGTTGACCTTAGAAAGAAGGTAGAAAAGTCAAACAAATTCTTGAATAGATCAAAAATCTTGGATGAGATCTTGGAAAGTCAAAGATCACCATATGATAAATCAGGTCTTGGATACAAAGAAGAAGCTACACATGTTGAAGAAAGAACCTCAAATAAGCATGAGGTAAGTCCATCAAAGAAGGAAGACAATGTTGCAAAGAAACCATCTACACAAGGCATGGAAAATTTCAAAAGAACAAAGAAACAAAGACATCAAGAAGCTATCTTTGGGACACCAAAGCAAAGGTATGAAAGTATTTTTCATGGGCATTTTTATTCATGTAATGAATATTGTCACAAAGCCTTTGAATGTAGATCTTATGAAAGAAGATATAATGGAATATTTCATAACACCATAAGGTGTTGGATATGTGATCAAGTAGGACACATTGTTTTTCACTGTAACACCATGAGATGGTACATCTACAGTGGATTTGGCCACAAATCCCAGGAGTGCTATAACACAAGAATAAATTCCATGATGAGGAATTCACATAGCATGGCTAGAAGAAGGAATGAAGTAAGGAAGGGAGACATATTTTAAAAGATGGATGCTCAAAGCTCAAGTTCTGAGGAGTAGGGACATCTACAAAAGTGGGTGAAGAAGACAAAGCAACCAGAACATAATGAAAGACTGAAGGGAAGTTCAAAAATGCCATCTACTGAGGTATACATGGGTGACAGTGGTATTAGTCACATACATACGCATGCTTACCTTTTATAGGTCACGTACGTATGTGAGATGTCTGTGCAACAGGCCGCGTATATGTGGTGAAGCCTAAGGAAAAGGGCTATGAACATGGATTGCAATTTGATGTGATGGTATAACTCTATGATGCAGGGTCTGACATGGTTTATTGCAGGTTCTAACATTGTTTGTTGCAGGTTTTCATGATTCTATATTGGATTATGTAAGGTGATGATGTAAAATAAAATATTGGGTGCATGGAACTAACCCATGAGATTGATTCATTTTCTATTGAATAACAATGTCGGTTATGACAATGAAGTTATGACACCTTAGTTATGTGATATATCTTGATGATGTATTGGAATCTTACTTGTTGGAAAGTTTGATGCATGCATTTAGCATATGGATGGGCTACAAATTGGGACATGTGGTTGGAGATTTGATGAGGTGATCATGTTGTACAACATTGATGATTCATAGCTTGATCTATAATTGATACATTTTTGGCACACTCATAGATGACATATGCTTGATGATACTACACCATTGGTACTACTTGATCAACACAACAATTGGTATTTGTTTAAGATACATGATTGTGGCACTTGGTTCATGATGGAGACATATCATGAGTGATATGAACCATGGTTTGCATATTGGTGGATGCACATGGTTGGCATATTGGTAGATGCACATGTTGGCATGTTGATAGAGGTATATGATTGATACATTCCATGGATGATATCTTTTGGCACATTGCATGATGTTGATGTACATAGGTGTTGTCCATGATGAGAACACATTTTGGTACAAGATGTACTTGGTTGATATTTTACTCACAATTCTCTATTTTATTGTTGACATATCTGTTGTCTCATGATGGATGGTATGGCATGAGTTTGATGCATTAACAAGTCCAGGGATCATTATATGGTAGCATATTGTTGATATTGTAGAGAAGATAGGGGGAGACATACCCATAGGGGGAGTCATTCTTCTTCCCATGATTCTAGGAGGAGATATTTATCATATGCATACCTAGAAAAGAGCCCTATATTTGAAGAAATAGCATAGAGGCATAACTCCAGGAGGAGCGATGGTCACATGGGGAGTATGTTTGATGTATTTTCAGCATTACATCAGAGTGATATCCCTTGTTCAAAAGGGGAGATATTATTCAGAGGAAGATCAAAGGAACTCAGATAGGAGGAGTAGCCCCAAGGAAAGTTCAAGCAGGGGGAGCATCCTCAAGAGGAGAATGGCCCTTTGCCATTGATGTCAAATGGGGAGAGATAGTCGCATTGATGTGATTGATGATTATTGATTGGGAGAGATAGTCACATTGATGTGATTGATGATTATTGATTGGAAGAGATAGTCACATTTGGGAGAGACAGTCACATTGACTATTGATGTAGAGCATGCCTTATCTATATGTTGACATCAATAATTGGTAATTGGTGTTGACATCAATGTTGGTATTGCCATAAATGCTAAAGGGGGAGATTGTTGGATCATGTTGTCATTGATGCCAATGGTTTGATTGATTGATGTCAAGTGATTGATTGTTGTCAAAGGATTTATTGATTGATGATTGATGTAATTTAATATGTATTATCCTTGATGAGAAAGCATAGATGAATATGGATCAATGAGTTGTCATTGATATGATGAAGATGGATCAATGAGTTTTCATTGATACATGATGAAGATAGATCGATGTGGTTTCATTGATATATGATGCATTGTTGGAAAAATGTATAGATGACTCATTATTGTCTTATCATGATTGATAAGGTGCACAAATGGATGAACTCCAAAGTGGTCCCCTTATGCTAAAATCCCTCACGGGAAGATGCTTTGCGGATTGAGTTATCCTAGAAGAATGGTTGGAGGAACCATGCTCTCATTATTGTCTTATCATGATTGATAAGGTGCAGAAATGGATGAACTCCAAAGTTTTCCCCTTACGGTGAAATCCCTCACGGGAAGACATTTTGCAGATTAATTTATCCAAGAAGAATGGTTGGAGGACCCATGCTTGTATGTGGAATAATGAGATGAAGATCAAGGAAATTGTTGGTGAAACTATCCTAGATGGATATTTCTTGTCATGCCATTTCCGGTGGTATGTGTAATGTCACATAACTCCTCATGGTTTGAGAGTTATGGCCTTATGAAGATGAAGGACCCCCACATTAAGGCTCGAAGCCCCTAAGGTCAAAGAAGTCAAAGTGACCTAAAAGAAGAAATCATTATTTAAATGATAAAGTAAAGTGACAAAGTCAAGGTGCATTATTTAAATAATAAAGAGAAGTGACAAAATCAAGAAGGAATATTTAAATGATAAAGTATTGGAGAACTTTCTATTTATGGAAAGTGGTTAACCCTAAAATAAGGAAAATGGGTTAAGTGACCTAGAAATGGGTTAATATTATTTAAATGATAAATTAAAGTGACAAAGTCAAGGTGGATTATTTAAATAATAAAGAGAAGTGACAAAATCAAGAAATGATAAAGTAAGGTGACAAAATCAATATGGAATATTTAAATGATAAAGTATCGGAGAACTGTCTATTTATGGAAAGTGGTTAACCCTAAAATAAGGAAAATAGGTTAAGTGACCTAGAAATGGGTTAAGTGACATAAAAATGGGTTAAGTTACCTAGAGTATGAAAGTATAAATAAGATAGAAATGGTCTCTTGTAGGTCATCCTTTTTGTGGATCAATGGAGAGCTTCTTGTGAGAATATCTTTTGTAGAATTGATGGAGAGATTCTTGTGAGAGTTTCTTGAGCATTTTTGGTGTGTAACACTTGAGAATATTGAATATATATAGGTGAATGAGGTAGCCAAAGGATATATAAGCCAAGTTTCAAAGGGAAGGTGAAGAAAAGAGGACCGAAAGTCAAGGGAGGATAAATTCTTTTCATGATGCTTTCTAAGGTCTGTTATTTATAGGTCATCTCACCATTTTCACAATAACTTTTTTTCTATAATGATTCAGAACATGAGATTGATATTCCATTGAGCAAACATATCCAAGTAGCTATGGTAAAATATTTAGCTTGTGGGTCATTGTATTTTTGGAGATACACTCTGTGGAAAATAGGGTTTGTGGCTAGTCCTGAAACTAGTCTAAAATAGGTGTTTCAGGTAAAAATGTCATAACTTATTCATAACAGATCAAAATTTAGTGCGACCAATTGTTTTGGTTTGTGTAACAATTTCATATCGATTCAACAAATATTCTATGCAGGTCACGCTCTACAAGGTCTCTCTCTAGAATAAGCCAGAGTTCAACAAGGTTTGTCATTTTTGCTAAAACTCCTTTTCTAAGAGGTTCCAACTAGAGAAACGTAGATTAATTGTATAAAACACACTGAAGAACATTATTTATCAGTTTCATATCTTTATTCATTACAGGTACAAAGTTATGATTATTTCAGGTTAGGGTTGTTGACTAATCCAAAACTAGTCATGGTTGAGACAAGCAGTTGATGAGCTGGCACATACATGAGGTGTATAGTTGATGATGTTGGTACATATTGATGAGTCATTGTTGATGATTAGTTGACACATGATTGGTATATACTTGGTACATGGTTGGATGCACTTGTTTATGGTACATGTTGATTACAGGTTGTTTTGCACAGGTTGGTGCATGGTTGATGCACTTGTTTATGGTACACATTGATATATGATGAGGATTTTTGCCTCATCTCAGTTGGTGCTGAGGGTGTAATATGAGTCTTGCATTATAGATCTGGTTCTCTTATAGAGTTTCACTCTATTCAGTTGTTGTTGAAAACCCCCAAGGATTGTAGTCCGTAATAAAAAGAAAATTGTACATACATCTTGTGTTCTTTGTGTTCCTTGTGGTGATTACTTTTTGATGATATATTGATATTATGTGTTGAAATTTAAATTTTTATAAATGACAACAATGAGTAATGAGTTAATGGTTATTTTTAACTAAGGAGTTTTGGGAAAAAGATTCCTACATTGTTCACCCCCCCCCCCTCTTAGTGTAGTCAATGTGTCCAACAATTATCATATCGCTTCCTTTAGATGACATAGGAAAACAATCATTACCTCGAAATGCACACTCACATGAGCCCAAAATATTAGTAGATCAGGCTGAGTGTGAGGAATCACTTCATCCCATTAGGTTTCTTCACCAGGAACATGTCAAGCTCCTATAAGGAAAACCTAAAGGGGTCATAAGGAACCAATTTGTGAGTAGTTTTATTTCTAAAGGTGAGTTACTTGGATGCCAAGTGTCATAGAAAATGACCCACCTAAGAAGTATCTCCCTTCGGGAGAAGGTAATAAACCATCTTGGATATAGATTTCAGGAGAGCATGTTTAGTGTTCCAGAAAGAAGAGAATGTCCTTATTTGGTACCATTAACCATTATATGAGAGCCGAAGGACATATCGAAATCTTACCTAAGGTGAAATTTTCAATCTTATTAGTGGACTAGAGGAGATTTAAGAAGAAGATACCTAGGATTGGTCAATAATTTCTAGTTTTAATTGGGTGGCGTTAGCCAAGAAAAAATAGATAACTCGTTTCCTTGATAACTCATTTCGATAACACTCATTATAATAATGGGAATCAATTGAGACACCTAGAGAGATCTAAAGAAGAAGTGCATATCGATAAAATGGACCATTTATATTAACAACATGGTGGGTCATCTTTAGGGATAAAAATAACTTTACTTGCTGAAAGATCATTTTTAAATCAGTTATAAAACCTAGAGAGATATCAATATTATCATAATAAATATTTGTTTTTCAAGAAGCGATATTCGTTTAAACCAAATGGTTTTCCTACAAACAAAGGGACTATAAAACAAGATGGGGAGCTCATTTTTTGGATCGACGGTTAAGGAAATTTAAGATTTTCTTATAACCATAGTTATTTGATCAAGACCCCCTCAAACACAGATAGATATTCAAAGCTGCAAGTTTCATGAGATTCATCCCTTGCATTATGTTTTAGTCTATTATTTTTTTTTTGCATGTGTTCTTGTAAAAGCCAACATCTCATTTTGGCATCTTGTATCAGATCCCAATTAACAAAATCTCAAGGAGTAAGTTATATAGCATGTTCAGTGTAACTGTGTGTTGTATGCGTATGATATTAATGTGATTTCCTCTTAACAATGACCACTTTTTTTATTTATCCATATGTTTAATGATATGCAGAGGCCACCTCCATGGATTTAAATATTTAAAAATGTTTATTGTTTGATGCATGTTTTAATGATCCGGTATATCTGTTAGAACTTTTGAATTCTTAATTTCTCAGCATGTTATTCTTTTCCATAAACTATGAGATTCATTCTTGCAATGTCTCATATTTTTATCGTGTATTTCTTCTAATCCATCATTTCTCCCATATTTAAACACAATTGTCCAAAACACTTGTCAACAAATGCCTCTTGGGGATAAAATTTTAAATATTTGGACTAATATTGTTTGAGGACCGAGATTTCTATGACAGAGAAAAACTTACCCGCATTTTTACATAATTTCAATCACTGCAAGCATGGATTTAAGGATCACCCTGAGTCATAGCTATCGGAGGGTGCCTCAACATCATTCCATTGATAGAATAGAACATATCGAGGGATAATAAGCCATTTGATTCCAACTAAAATAATTTTGTTTGGAGTTGTTGTAAAGGGAAAGAAAAATGAGAGAAATATTTTATAAATTTCTTGTAGTAGTTTAGGCTAAGCCACATAATTTTTTAGATTAGATGCTAAAGTAGGGATAGGCCACTAAGTTAGAGTATTAATACTCATGGGATAAACATGAAGGATAGTATTATCAATTTCAAAACCCAATTATGTGATAGACGTTTGAAAAAAGTAGGATTTATTAAATTCCAACTATAGTTTAGGGGCGTGTAGTAAATCCAAAGTGATAAGAACATGTCATAAATTATTATCCCATGTTTGGATGAAATGAGAATGTTATCTAAATAGAACAAAATGAATTTTCCTATATGTGGAGAAATATGGCATTGATGAGCTTAGGTTCCCCTGTTTTGGCATTTTTGGGTTCCCCTATTTTGTAGTAGAAGAGACTTTTGTTGATTATCAATGGAGAAAAGGGAGTAAGAAGGGGGTCATTTAAAATCACTTAGTTAGGTGATGTTACATTTTTAAAGTGACATAGGGAAATAAAGTAAATTTAGATTAATAAATTACTTAACTATTATTAAAGTGACTTTTATTATTAAAGTGAAAATTGGAGGAAAAATGAGGTTAGGGTTTGATTTGGTCAAAAAGGGGGAAAGTTCTAGAAGGCATGGAATAAGGATAAAAGGAGGGGTAGAGTTTTATTTTTCATTATGAATTGATATATCATTTTGGAAGTTCTCTTGGAGCCATTGTTTCGTTAGGGTTTAGAAAAACCCTTCCACTATTGGTTTGGTATTGGTGGTGCAATACCCACCCTAGTTAGACAAGAGGGGAATTCATCAAGGATTTACATTTGAGCTTCAATTTTGGGGTTTAGTTTTTAGTAGGAGAAATATTGTATTACACAAGATATTGGAGAAATATTATGGAGAAGGTCGTACTATTATTTTTTAGGTACTTGGGGGATTTTAGGAAAATGTAACATGAGTCACTCCCACATTTTGAGGATAGGGTGTCTGATGAGGCCCTCACCAGTTTTCCATCCTTGTATTGAGAGGCCCAATTGGTTGTTTGGTCTCATCCTATGAGGTCCTTTGTGATATCAAGTTGTATATCTATTCCAGGTACGAGTGGTAGGATTTCTACAATAGGTGTTGTTGGAGTGGCTCACCATCATCTTCAACAGAGGTTTATAGGATTATCACATTATTCTTGGAGGAGGATTGGAGATTTGGATTTAGGCTTCTGCATATTGGAGAAGCCATATACTAGAGAGATCAAGGAACTACACTAGGTGTTGGTTTTCAATTTTTTATTTTTTTATTTGTCACGACTGTTGCAACAACCCTAGTCATTGTATTATGTGGTAAAAATTCCATTATCAATAAAGTGCCATGTTACCTCTTCTATTTTCTTGTGTACACAACATGTTTGAAAAATGTCTATCTATGGGTTATGTGAGAAATGTTTGTAAAAATTCCTCAATCATATTCATAACTATAAAGTTTATAACAAAAACTACCTTAGACAACAAAGTTAAAACAATTATATTTGGGGACATTACAGTGGTATTAGAGATGGTGATCTTGGTAGCCTATGAATGCATATGACATGAATGGGTTACAAATAAGGGAGAAATCAATAGTGCATTCCATGGACAATAAAATATAGACAACTTTGAAATTCTCGGATAAAATTTGGCAAATTATTCAATAAGCCAAGATGGTCCTATAGGAAAAGAAGATCATGCCTCACTATCAAAATTATCTAAAATTGAGGGAAGAGATCCATGCAAATTTTCCCTTTAAAAACATTTACACTCTCTTTTATATAAGTTGGGCCAAGTATTTGGATGAGGATTAGTTTAAATGAATATGGAAGGAAGTGAAGAATTATGAGCATGAAGAAAAGGTGGAAGAACATGCATATAGCCATCTAGATATGTATGCATAGAGGAATACCAAACAACAAATTTTGATAAATCATCCTAAGTGACCGATGAGTCCAATCACACTAGTGTGCTCAATGGAAAATATGAGGCTATGACATCTTGTCCTACTTATGATGACTATGAGAAGATGTCCCAATTAGTCGATGTTAAGGATTCATCATCTCTTCCTATGTATGATACTAATGATGATGATGGTTTAAGTAGGAATCCAACACTTCATCCTATTTATGACATGTATGATGATGTAGACATGATTGTACCAGAATGTGAAAAAGAGTGGGAGCTATGAGTGGATCACAATGAAGAGGATGATTTAGCGGATGAGAGAACATCAAAAATAATATACGAGGAATATAATCCACATTGCACAACATCACCTAACGAGTCAATTGATCCCTTGTGTGATATCCCACATCATGTTGATGAAATGACATTGCATGATTTTGGAGAACCTACTATTCATCACAAAGGAACAAATTATGCAGGTGTTGATGAGGGCAGATGGTGCTCATAAATTTATTGAAGACCTATGTGGAAAACCAATAAGGAGGAGAGAAAAAATGGATTCATAGATGGATTCAATAGTACCCAATCGTGTGTCATCAAAGAGGCACTAGATCAGATGAAATCTGATTATTTGCAGTTGTTCATGCATAGGGACCTTGTTCTTAAGTTCACTGAAGAAAAGGAAAGGGAGGTTGAGGAGCTTCGTTACCAGCTTATTTTGGCATGATCTTCATCATTGAAAATAGTAGACACTCCATCATGTTTGGTAGTCGTGACACATAAGGACAAGAGTGGCACTCATAATCTGAGTGAGTCGCCTCTTGTGATGATCCTAGATGAAGAATGTTCAGAGTCACAAGTGTTTGAGGAGAGGTTTGACACATATGTTTTTATCATGAACATGATTTTCATTGTAGGGATCCTGATCCATTTCCTTTAGCTCAATTATTAGTCTCATATGAGGTAGTTGAGCATACTCCTTGTGGACCAATCAAAAAGGAAGTATATGCACCAGTTGATTGGGGGATTGAGTATAGGATAGTTGCGGATACATCACTCTCGGATCTAGGTTCAGTTGATACAATTGCACATATATGATATAGGGTGGTACATGATGATACAATGGTATGTAGTAGTATAAAACAATATACATTGGTGTACGATGATGTACAATGGGTTTTTGCGAATTTTCCCCCAGGGAGACCTCCAAACATGGATTTTAGACATATTATTGAGTTTGTTTCACCCATGATCAATGAGTGGATGGATGATCTTCATGGAGAGGTATATCCCTCATATTTTAATCTTTGAATTGGATATCAATAGAGTAGGGATAAAGAGAAGGATACCTGCATGGTTTCTCTTAGATGTCACCTTGATTTCTTGGTCATACCATTAGGATTGACCAACACACCTGACACTTTCTAGTCTTGTAGGAAGTGGAAATGGCATATGGTATCATTTTCTAATGTCAGCAGTATATTCAACACGACATGGAGGGTTCACCTGAGTCACTTGGGTAAGGAAAGAAGGATTATAGCCATGCCAGAGTTCTATATTGTATTGGATCCATTTACAAAGATTTCAGTTGAGAGAATGACGTATGAAATTACCCACTACGAAGGTCACACACATGTCATCCCTGAGTCCACACTTAGGGAGAATATTATGAGGGATATGTGTGACTCACCTTTGGAAGGGAATTATGGGTACTTGTATGAGTATGAGGCACCATAGGTGATAGGGTTATTTTCCAGGGAGGTGTTTAGACTCCATAGATTGCTTGAGTACATTGGCGATGATTGAGATAACATATTTCTTGATGCAATTTGGTAGGAGACAAACAAATTAGTAGGTCAATAGTTGATTCATAGTACTTGGTTTCCATCAGATGATGGAATACCGAGGATTTGACTCATTTTGACTTCAATGGTTACTAGTATAGCACAACAACAACTAGAAGGTATTGGGAGTGGTGGACTTCCAATTTAGTGGTGGGATCTGAGAATTCATTTGAGTGATAAATTTATTCATATGCTGATGATGATCAACATATCCATGAAAATGAGTTGTATGCTTTATTTTTGGGATGTCGGTAGAGAGGAGGTCTATATTTACTCTATATGGTTGGATAGATTCGAGACCAGTCCTGGATTTGCAGAATTAGACTTCACTAACATACCTTCACAGGGGAGGATTCAAGAGTATGGATTCAGTCCCTTTAGGGAGTTCAACTTGGGGTTCCAGGAGAGGAGGATGCAGACTAGGCATGTTGGTCTAACGATGATTATCAAAGTGGTGCAACATCATCTTGGTGGTACCTTTATGAGATTAGGTTGGGACCCTGGGATTAGATTTCTTGACAGTTGAGTTACTATTAGAGATGTAAGCATCGGTTTTATCTTTCTAGTGTTTAATTTTTGGAGTATTAGGAGTGGTTTATTGGAGAAGTTTTGTTTCGAGGAGTTTACCGAATTTATGAAACTTATGATAGCCTGACTTATTAGGGGAAGCCAGATGGATTATTGTATCATCACCTTGTATATTAGGACTAGGAGAAGAGAGTGTTTCACATCCTCCAAGAATATTCGAGAGAGGTTTGCATGGATAGGCCTCATTGATGATGTATGGTAGTATATGACTTGTCAATAGGGAAGGTTGATACATACTCATTTCACATAATGGATGCAATCCTTCGCCATTTATTGGAGAGACTGGGAGAGGATGTGGATTTATTGAATCACATATTTATCGAGGGTATAGTGGACCTATAGTATGTCTCTAGTGATTGACCAGTTCACTTACTTTCCATTGGTATCTTCAGAGTATGGGGAAACTCAGATGACAAAACTATCTAGTGGAGGGATCTCTATAGTCCATGAGAAACCTAGAGTCATTGATAGTGACTAGGATAGACTTCCTCTTTTGATATTCGAGATTGATTTTGATAGTATATTTATAGGCCATGAATTCACAAGGATGCCTATGTTAGAAACTATTCATGATAATAGGTTCATCCCTTACAACTATGTTAGGATGGAGTTATAGAAGAGGGGGATGCAGAGTGGGATTGATGGTTGGATAAGTATGATCAGTGTGGCGCAATATCAACATGGTGGTTCCTTTCTAAGGGTATCTTGGGACCCTGGAATTTTAGTAGGAGACAATTTAGCAGTTGACATAGAGGCAAGAGCTATTTGTTTCTTTCCGAATTTTGGTTCCCTAGAAAAATGGTTCCCATATGGGTTGATCGAGTTGTTGCAACATTGAGTGGACTTACTTGTTGATGGTTTTTATGAGGCCTCTTAGGTAAACAACTTATTGGACCACGCCTTGAGTAGAGGATGCTTCATATCTTACAAGGTGGTATGGGATCCTGGTATCATTTCCAGTTTCACTATAGATCCGTCGATGGGGCATCAGGTTGTGATTGCATTGCTTGAGGACTATAAAACTTTGGGGAGGGAGTATTTTTCATGTCCCCATTTTTGGGTTCCCCTATTTTGAAGTAAAAGGGACTTATGTGGCTTATCAATGAAGAAAAGGGAGTAAAAATAGGGTCATTTAATGCCACTTAGTTAGGAGATGTTATTATTTTATAGTGACATTAGGGAAATAAGGTAACTTTCTATTAATAAGTTACTTAACCATTATAAGGGGACTTTTAATATTAAAGTTAAAATTGGAGGGAAAATGAGGTTAGGGTTTGATTTGTTCAAAAAGGGAGAAAGTTCTAGAAGGCATGGAAGAAGGATAAAAGGAGGGGTGGAGTTTCATTTTGCATTATGATTTGATATCTCATTTTGGAAGTGCTCTTGCAGCCATCATTTCATTAGGGATTAGGAAAACCCTTCCACTATTTTATTGTTTTCGATGGGGAAATATCCAACCTAGCTAGACAAGAGTGGAATCCATCAAGGATTTACATTTTAGCTTCAATTTTTGGGTTTCATTTTCAGTAGGAGGAAAATCAACTTGCATGGGAGATTGGTGGAACCCTATGAAGGAGGATGTACTCTAATTTTGTAGGTGCTAGAGGGATTTCAGGAAACCGTAATAGGAGTCACTCCCATGGTTTGAGCATAGGGTGTCCTTTGATTCCCTCACTAGTTGTCTAGTCTTGTCCCACGAGGCCCCACTGGTTGTCTAGTCTTGTCCCGTCAGGCCCTCTCCGATCGAAAATTGCATATATGTTTGAGGTATGTACAACTAGATTTTTGCAGAAGGTGTTGTTGGAATGGCTTGTCATCATCTTCAACATAGTTTTACATGATTATTGCATCATTCTTGGAGGAGGGTTGGAGATTTGGAGTTATCCTTCTGCATATTGGAGAAGCCATCTACTAGGAGAGATCAAGGAACTACACTAGGTTTTGGTTTTTACTTGATTTTTTGTTGATTTGTCACGACTAATACATAATCCCTAGTTATTGTATTGTGTGGTAAAAATTCCATTATTAATAAAGTGCCATGTTACCTCTTCTATTTTCTAGTGTACACAACATGTTTGAAAAAAATCTTATCTATGGGTTATGTGAAAAATGTTTGTAGAAATTCCTCAATCAACTTAATAACATATAAAGTGTATAACTAAAACTACCTAAGATAACAAATCTAACACAATTCTATTTGGGGATATTACAGAGCTCCATAAGGATGTCTTGGGCATTAGTGAACTTGAAGGGAACCACTAATCATTCATTTAGACCAGACTTATTTTTAAATGTAGTATTCCAAATATGGCATGGATCCATGTGCAACTTATGATAGCCATAGGTAAGGTCCATCTTCATGAAATACCAAAGAACCCTTAAGTTTATCCAAGATATCATCGTTACATAGAATGTAGCATTCATTAATGAGTGTTTGGAGTTTTTTTCTCAATTTAAAATTCTCTATTATGGATAGTTCATATAGTGGATAGTTGGGAATGGATGTACCATGAAAAAGGTAAATATAATTTTGTATGGGGAAAATATTCAATAATATTTAATTCGGTTTCTCAAGTACAAAAATGTAGATATCTAGCATGTCTTGGATGATAGGTTAGAGGAGTTTGTCTATGTTTTTAAATTTTAGTTAGTATACACACATATGTTTAAATGATTGTCGATATTCACTTGAAAATTAATATATGTTATAATCAAGAGATTCAGGTTGAAGGGTTAAGTTAGGAGGCCTAGATGTAAGGCAAGGGATGGACTGACCAAGGTGAATTTAGAAAAAAAATCATTTTTCTAAAGAGTGTAGATATTAATTCAACCATCATAAACAATGAAATGTGCATGGTAATACATGGATGACATGAATGTTACAAAGGGTATATATATCACATCCCATAGTGTGTTAAAAATCATTAGTTAAAAATATGAGCATGCAATATTTGGTAATGAGGATGTGCGGTACACTGTTGTGAACCCAAGCAAGTTGATAGGGTTGAGGATGTAAGGTTGGGAAAGGTTTCATTATGATAGAATATTTTTTATCACTATTGTCAATGCTAATTTGGGAAAAAAAATCTTGGTTTTATAACTATGGTGGCACATGTCTTTGTGACCAATCGAGGGAGAAGTCAACAAAACTAGATAAGAATTAGGGGTAGTATGGTTTGAAATAGAAAATATCACAGGTTTGTTAGGATGGGGATATAGGTTTGGTGCCATTAGGAGGGATTTAGAATCTCATTGGGAATATAAGGCATCATATTTAGTGGTGTCATAGGTGGAAGTGTGATGAAAAGTGAAAATTTCTATGCATTATTTGGAAGAGGGAGTTTATGACAGTTGGAAACCAAGTTGTTTATGAGATTCTAGAGATACAAAATATGCTTTCCACCTTTCATTTTTTGAATGGTTAGGGAATCCTTGATCAAGAGTGGTGTTTTAAAATAAAAATAGTTTTTGTAGAATTAATTATAAGAAACCTAAATTAAATTTAATAATAAATACATCTTCATCTCTACTAATGTGGAGTTGGAACTAGACCTTAGTAAATATTCCAATGAAATACTATATGGTCTACCTGAAATTTTTTTCCGAATTGTATCCAATGTGCCAATAATCCTTGGCAATACTTGGAGGAAAAAAGTGTGTCAATAAGGAAATAATCAATGAAATCAAAGGATAGAAAATCATGTCATTGAAATCCTCATACATTAAAATACCATTAGCTGGTTGATATTACTATGAGCGATGGGTAAAGTTGTTCCACCATTTGGATGCTAAAGATTTCAAGTATTCAATGTGCTACAATAATTTATTAGTTGTGATAAAATCGAAGGGATTTTAAAAACATAATTCCATACTCCTAATACAAGAGTCTATTCATTCACCATCCATGATCCTCATAAATTTGGGAAGGGTGGGGAAAGCATCTAGCTACATGACTAGCATTGGTGTGTTATGACATGACTAAAGAATAGAATAGATGTAATTGCTTAGAATCTCAACCTAGTTGTTATTTTATTGTTAATGTTTCATCTATTGTTTCTATTGGTCCAATTACTATTGTAACATCTAAAAGAAACCAATTTTTTTATCCATTCTCTATGAATATGGAAAAGGAATTTTGTCTAGGGCATGAAAGGATATAAGGAGGCGATTACGGATCCTCCAAGCTAGATCAATAAGAAAAAGAAGTAGTGTATTTGGTTGCAAGAGGAGGCATGATATAGTGATGATATTAGGGATCCTCAGAGCAATATTGATATCCAAAGGTAGGAGAGAGTGTTGGGATTGGAGAGATTGTGACAACTTGCATAAGAAAACAATATTGGCTTTGAGAAGTGTTTTAATATCAATTGATATAGATGAAAGGTTAAAAAATATTTACCTCAGCAAATAGTGTTGAATATATGCAAGGAATACATTTATAATGAGTTTTCTAAATGTACATTAAGAGTTACATTTTTTTTTTTGTATTATAACATATTTATAGCTTTGTATGAGAGGGAGAGAGTGATTCACTATCAACAACTTTTAAGGAAATAATAAATGAATATAATGTTACAAAGCATAATGGAAAACAATAAATGTACACATTGTTGGTATAATTTACTTGCATAAATTACGACATTAAATTATAAATCCATAAATTTGTGAGGCACAATCACTGTATGTGAGGAAATTATCTTCAAAATAAAAACTAAGAAGGATATCAAAACTTGAAGATGATCATCAACTACTCTTTCAAATCTAGAAAGTTCATTCTATCCTAATGTTTAAAAATTCAAATGAAATCTAATTCTTTCATCCTTCTATTGTCACAGTTCCAATGGTAGAAAATTAGGTTGTGGAGTGAAATGTGACACTAAAGTGTGTTCTTCACAACATTACTCTGTCAACTAGTGAGATTGAGGGTTTGAAAGAAGGATCTAACACACATCCAAAATAAAGATAACTAGGAAGTAATCACTCCAACAAGAAACTAACTAGTATTTTTAACCTTGACTACACAAGAATACACATGCAAAATATCAGGTTATGAGATGCAATATGCCTTGAGAACGACCTACACAACAATGCTCTTTTCAGTTATATAAGTTATTTATCAAGGAATAAATTCTATTCACACATTCTTGAATGGAAAACTAGTTTAAAGAAAGAAAGCGTAATTGATTGAAGTTTTAATTTGTTGATTAAGCATGCATTAGGGTCCCTACTGGTAGAAAATATGGTTGTAGAGCATTTGGCTCACTCCCTCAGGTGGCTCAAGGAATTGCAACAATACTCCGTTAGACTCCTCAATCTTTTACTTAACCATTCAATAATAAACCTATCTCTTAAAAGGAATAGCTATTCCATGGAAAGAAAACTTAATTTGTTCATGAATAAAACTAAAGATGTGATAAATAATAAAATAATAAGACTGATAACTTAAAACAACAAATTAGAAACAAGTAAAAGCGCAACATTGAAATTATGTACAATATGGCTAAAATCTCATGAAAATAAAGGGTTGTTTTCATGAGTATGAAAAGGAAACATATGAAAATATATACCAACATCTACATATATGAACAACAAGTAAAAGAATGAAATTAAAATTATGTACAATATGTCTAAAATCTCATGAAAGTAAAGGGTTTTTTAAATGAGAATGAAAAAAGAAACATATGAAAATATATATCAACATCTATAGATATGAACAAAAAATAAAACAAGTGTACATGCTGAGACTGTGGGGGCCCTCCATGCCTTAGCTTTCACACTAGAAGCTACCCGTCAATGGAAAATCACGAAGGTTTCATGTATTATTAAAATGGAAGATTAAATCAGAGATATAGGAATGAAGTTTTTGAATAAAAAACTCACAAAATAATTATCAAGAGTTTTGAATTGAAAAAGCTACCTAGAAAGTTGATTTGCCTTGCTTTATACACAAAATATGAAACTAATTTATAAAACAATTCTTTGTCACTAACCATAAGTTATTTTTAGGTTAGATTTCGATAAATTCAACCTCATCCCAAGCTCATATCGTCGAAGACATCAAGAGAAATCAAATATGGGTGAATTTAGTGGTTTGTTCTGCATTTTTACCTCAAAACTTCTTGTGTTGATCGTGCATTGATTGAGGCCTTCCACAT
This sequence comes from Picea engelmannii, assembly GCA_009831015.1. Classification (NCBI taxonomy): domain Eukaryota; kingdom Viridiplantae; phylum Streptophyta; class Pinopsida; order Pinales; family Pinaceae; genus Picea; species Picea engelmannii. The sequence continues at coordinate 105,003 of ML782291.1, forward strand.
GAATTTTTTTCAAACCAATAGGAAATTAATCATACAATGAACACAAGGAACAAAACCCATGTTCTCCTTTTTTCTCAGTTGGCCTTTAAATATTACAATGGTTTTTAGGATGGGGATATATGGTTTGGTGCCATAAGGAGAGATTTAGAGTCTCATTGGGCCTACGAGGCATGATAGTTAGTGGTGTCATAGATGGAAGTGTGATGAAAAGTTAAAAATTATGGCATTATTCGGAAGAGGGAGTTGATGAGGGTTGGAAACCGAGTTATTTATGATATTCTAGAGATAAATATGTTTTCCACCATTCATTTTCTCAATGGTTAGGGAATCCTTGATCAAGAGTGGTGTTTTAAATTAAAAATAGTTTTTTAGAATAAATTGTAAGAAACCTTAATTAAATTTAATAATAAATACCTCTTCATCTCTGTTAATGTGGAGTTGGAACTAGAGCTTAGTAAATATTCCAATGAAATAATTTATGGCCTACTTGAAACTTTTTTCACAATTGTATCCATTGTGCCAATAATCCTTGGCAATACTTGGAGGAAAAAAGTGTGTCAATAAGGAAATAATCAAGGAAATCAAAGGATAGAAAATCATGTCATTGAAATCCGCATACATTAAAATACCAATAGTTGGTTGATATTACTATGAGCGATGGGTAATGTCGTTCCACCATTTGGATGCTAAAGATTTCAAGTATGAAGTGTCCTATAAGAATTTATTAGTTGTGATAAAATCGAAGGGATTCTAAAAACATAATTCCATACTCCTAATACAAGAGTCTAGTCATTCACCATCCATGATCCTCGTAAATTTGGGAAGGGTGAGGAAAGCATCTAGCTACATGCCTAGCATTGGTGTGGTGTGGCATGACTAAAGAATATAATATACACATGATTGATTATAATCTCAACCTATTTGTCCTTTTATTGCTAATGCTTCATCTATTGTTTCTATTGGTCCAACTACTATTGTAACATCTGAAAGAAGCCAATTTTTTCATCCATTCTCTACAAATATGGAAAAGGAATTTTGTCTAGGTCACGAAAGGATCTAAGGAGGCGATTAGAGATCCTCCAATCTAGATCAATAAACAAAATAAGTAATGTTTTTGGCTGCAAGAGGAGGCATGATATAATGATGAGATTAGGGATCCTTGTAGAAGTATTGATATTCGAGGGTAGGAGAGAGTGTTGGGCTTGGAGATATTGTGAGAGCTTGCATAAGAAAAAAATATTGTCTTTGAGAAGTGTTTTAATATCAATTGATATAGATGCAAGGCTAAAAAATATTTACTTTAGTAATAGAGTTGAATATATACAAGGAATACATTTACAATGAGTTTTCTAAATGTACAGTAAGAGTTACATTTTTTTTTGTATTATGACATATTTATAGCTTTGTATGAGAGGGAGAAAGTGATTCACTACCAACAACTTGTAAGGAAATCATAAATGAATATTAAGTTACAAAACATAATGGAAAACAATAAATGTACACATTGTTGGTCTAATTTACTTTCATAAATTAGGAAATTAAATTATCAATCCATAAATTTGTGAGGCACAATCATTGTATGTGAGGAAATTATCTTCAAAATACAAACTAAGAAGGAAATCCAAACTTGAATATGATCATCAACTACTCTTTCAAATCTAGAAAGTTCAATCTATCCTAATCTTTAAAAATTCAAATGAAATATGATTTTTTCAACCTTCTATTATCACAGTTCCAATGGTAGAAAATTAGGTTGTGGAGTGAAATGTGTTGCTAAAGTGTCCTCTTCAAAACATTACTTTGTCAACTAGTGAGATGGAGGGTTTGAAATAAGGATCTAACACACATGTAAAATAAAGATAACTGGAAAGTAATCAATCCAACAAGAAAGTAACTATTATTTTCAATTTTGACTACAGAAGATTACACATGCAAAATATCAAGTTATGAGATGCAATATGCTTTGATAAACACCCATAGAACAAAGCTCTTTTAAGTTATATATGTTATTGATGAGGGAAGAAATTATATGCACACATTCTTGAATGGAAAACTAGTTTAAAGAAAGAAAGCAAAATTGATTCAAGTTTTAATTTATTTATTAAGCATGCATTAGGGTCCCTGGTAAAAAATATGGTTGTGGTGCAAGGTATTGCAACAATACTTTGTTAAACTCCTCAGTCTTTTATTTAACCATGCAATACTAAACCTATCTCTTAAAAGGAATAGCTATTCTATGAAAATAAACCTTAATTTGTCCATGAAGAAAACTAAAGATATGATAAGTAATAAAATAATAAGACTAATAATTTAAAACAACAAATTAGAAACAAGTAAAAGCATGAAATTGAAATTATGTGCAAAATGGCTAAAATCTCGTGAAAATAAAGAGTTGTTTGCATGAGTATGAAAAGGATGCATATGAAAATATATACCAACATCTACTGATATGAAAAACAAGTAAAACCATGAAATTAAAATTATGTAGAATATGACTAAAATCTAATGAAAGTAAAGAGTTTTTTACACGGGAATGAAAAAGGAAACATATGAAAAAATATATGAACATCTATAGATATGAACAACAAATAAAACAAGTGTACATGCTGAGACTTTGGGGCCCTCCATGCCTTAGCTTGCACACTAGAAGCTACGCATCAATGGAAAATCACAAAGGTTTCATGTATTAGTGAAATGGAAGATTTAATCAGAGCTCTAGGACTGAAGCTTTTGAATAACAAACTCACAAAATAATTATCAAGAGTTTTGAATTGAAAAATATACCTAGAAAGATGATTTGCCTTGCTTTATACACAAAATAGGAAACTAATTTATAAAAATCGTCTTTGCCGCAGACCATAAGTTATTTTGAGGTTACATTTCGATCAATTCGACCTCATCCAAAGCTCAGATCGTGGAAGACATCAAGCAAAATCAAATCTGGGTGAATTTAATGGTTTGTTCTGCATTTTTCCCTCAAAACGGCCTGTGTTGACCGTGCATTGACTGAGCCCTTGCACATGGATTTTTTCCAAACCAATAGGAAATTAAGAATACCATGAATACAAGGAACACAACCCATGTTCTCCTCTTTTCCCAGGTAGACTGTCAATACTACAACGACGAACCAATTACAAGAACTCAATTTTTCTGGTAAAAACTTTAAAAGAAAAAAGAAAATGATAGAAATTTCTTTTTATCACCTTTTGGGTCAAATTGAGGATAAAATATGGAAGAAGTGGTGTATGGTGGTTTATTAAGTGCAGATTAGGGTTTATTATGAAGGATAATTGGCACCAAAAAAAAATCTCAACATCTCCCCCATCTCCCCCAAGGTGAAGGTGAAGGTGTTGCATGTCCTCGTGAAAAAAAAATGTGTCTCTCTGTATCTTCTTATCTGCTTGAAATAGACATTGATGGGTATCTTCTTATCTGCTTGAAATAGACATTGATGGTACATATGCTCTTCTCATCTGCTTGAAATAGACATTGATGGTATTTTTCCTTTGTACAAATGATTTGGACCGATCTTTTAAACAATATTGGAATGATCTTAGGATTTGTAGGAGTATATGATCTTTTGGCCTTATTTTTACTTCTAATTTGAATAATGAACCTTTTAGAGATTTCAAAATACAACATTATCTTTCTAACTAAAAATTGATTGTTTTGTAAAAATATCTATACATTAATCTTTCATCTTTTTTTAAATAGAGCATGTTCAATCCTTGTAAATATCCTATTTTCCTTTTTCCTTGTTTAGATTTCTGAATTGGGAAGAGAGTTGCTTATTTCAACTTTAATATCGTTCAATAGTTGTTGATTTCTTCATGCTAATATTTCCATGATGATTTGTTGATGCCAATTTGGAGTCTTCAATTACTATTTATGATCTTTTGATTTTTGACTTGTAAAGTGTCTTGTTTATGTTTGACAAATAAAATTGAAGTCATTATTTATTGAAATAAATGTTTGTAGAAGCTGACCTTTATTTTTTATTTGGATTAGAAACCTTTCCAAATCCTTCTCTTGGTTCATTATGAAATAATATACATTATTGAATTTTTTCTCATGAATGGAATAATTCTTCAAAAGAATACTTGTGCTTCTACTGAACTGAAGAAAGGTTTGCAACTTTGATTTGGAGAAAGAGTCAAGTGCATTGAAAGAGAGTTTTTATATGAATAGAAAACATAAATCTTCTTCTCTTGAAACAAGATGACCTGTTTGGATCCCCTTTTATTTAAAAAAATTGAAAAAGAACTGCAAACTATCGTTTAGTGAACTTTAGAACAAACAAATTACTGTTGCAAGTTGGTGTTGATACCATAAACCATATAGTCTTCACATATAACCCCAATGATGAAAATGAGTGTCAAGGTACCTGAGTATATCTTGACAGGAACAAATGGATGTGTCAGATTCAAGTCACCTACAAGATCTTTCAATAACGAGACCTTGATGAATTCCCATTGTTGACAACAAGGAGGTTGTCCATTGATGTATGTAAGTCCCAAGGTACTTACAAACAACTCTGATATCAATCTCATATGATGTGTTGGAGTTGATGGGACAAGACCTATTGGAAGGTGCGCCTTAAAGAATCGCACATCATCCATCATGAGAAAAATACAAATGATTTTGAAGAACCATAATAAAATATTGAACAAGCATGCAAAACTTTATTGAGAATATTTCCCACTAGTTGCTTGATTTTCAAGAAAAACTCATATCCATTTGCATCAATAACCTGGTTTTCACAACTAGACTTATCTTTGTCTTTAATTTTTTTTTCTATGATATCCTACCCTACTGAAAGAAGAAAAAAATCCTTCGTGTGTAGGAATACTTTCAATAGAGCCATGTGCATAACATGATCTCAAGTAGACTCATACCCAAATTTGAAAAATGTACCTTTATAGATTCCCAGATATGAGAAATTAGATGCTTTGATTTATATGGTGCCAATAAATGTTGAATAATGGAGGAATATCATTGACTACTGATTTTCTGGAACCAGGTTTCAATGTAGTCATTATTCATTTTTATTTCATGTGCTTTGCAATGGGTTGCATGTCTTCCTTTGTCATCCAACAAAGTTCTTCTAAAATATGCCCATTGCACTCCTGAATGCACAAAGGATCTAATGATAGGCATGGTAGAAATTCTTCATTCTAAGGTTCTTCTGTCTGCTTCTCATCAAATGATTTCCATGGCTCTTTACTCTCTTCTAGGTCTCCTTAATGTTGCACATGGAATTTTTTGTCTTCTATCACTTCCCGATATGTAGATATGTTCCTGATGGCTATCAATATTTGATCCTCCTCAAATGAAGAGATGTTCCCAGTTACCATTAGGATTTGAGATATTTCCTAGAGTATCATTCTCTTTTATTCAACAAATTCTTGAATATTCTTGCATTCTTCTTGTTGGTTGATAATCCATGTCTTCCAGATGGATGATTACTCAAGGGGGGTTATTACAACACCTTTAAAGATAATGAAAATAAATTAAATCAACATAAATAAAAGAACACCACTCAAATCAAACTTAAGAAATCTAAAACAAAATCATGTACTTGAACTCCTCATGCTACTGAGACTTATTGTCACTAAGTTGTCTTCTTACACAAGTTATATTTTCCATGAAAAACGCACTTACATAAATGAAAGACACTCATCCAACATGACGAGGTCTCGTGAGACTCACAAAACTTGTTGCACAGGTTCTTACCTTTTGGCTTACCTTCTTCACTACTATATGTTTAGTCAAAACTAAAATATTTCAAAACCAATTCCTTTAGTGACTCCCCGACAATGGCACCAATAGTGTTGGTCTAATTTACTTGCACAAATTAGGGAATTAAAATATCAATCCAGATCTCCATAACATTGTGAGGAACAATCATTGTATGTGAGGGAATTATCTTCAAAGCACAAACTCAGAAGGAAATGCAAACTTGAAGATGATCACCAACTACTCTTTGAAATCTATAAAGTTCAATCTATCCTAATATTCAAAAATTGAAATGAAATATATTTCTTTCAACTTTCTATAGTCACAACTCCAATGGTAGAAAATTAGGCTATGGAGTGAAATGTGCCACTAAAGTGTTCTCTTCACAATATTACTCTGTCAACTATTGGGATTGAGGGTTTGAAAGAAGGATCTAAAACACATGCAAAATGAAGGTAACTAGAAAGTAATCAGTCCAACAAGAAAGTAATTAATATTTTCAATTTTGACTACACAAGATTACACATGCAAAATATCAGGTTATGAGATGAAATATGCCTTAGAAAGGCCCACACAACAATGATTTTGTAAGTTATATATGTTATTGATCAGAGAAGAAATTATATGCACACATTCTTGAATGGAAACCTAGTTTAAAGAAATAAAACAAAATTGATTAAATTTTTAATTTGTTTATTAAACATGCATTAGGGTCCTTACTAGTAGAAAATATGGTTGTAGAGCCTTTGGATCACTCCCTACTCTGTTAGACTACTGAATCTTACTTAACCATGCAATACTAAACCTATCTTTTAAAAGGAATAACTATTCTATGGAAATAAAACTTAATTTGTTCATGAAGAAAACTAAAGATATAATAAGTAATAAAATAATAAGTCTGACAATTTAAAACAACAAATTAGGAACAAGTAAAAGCATGAAATTGAAATTATGTACAAGATTGCTAAAATCTCATGAGAATAAAGGGTTGTTTGCATGAGTATGAAAAGGAATAACTATTCTATGGAAATAAAACTTAATTTGTTCATGAAGAAAACTAAAGATATAATAAGTAATAAAATAATAAGTCTGACAATTTAAAACAACAAATTAGGAACAAGTAAAAGCACGAAATTGAAATTATGTACAAGATTGCTAAAATCTCATGAGAATAAAAGGTTGTTTGCATGAGTATGAAAAGGAAGCATAAGAAAATATATTACAACGTCTACGAATATGAAAAAAAGGAATAACTATACCTATCTTTTAAAAGGAATAACTATTCTATGGAAATAAAACTTAATTTGTTCATGAAGAAAACTAAAGATATAATAAGTAATAAAATAATAAGTCTGACAATTTAAAACAACAAATTAGGAACAAGTAAAAGCATGAAATTGAAATTATGTACAAGATTGCTAAAATCTCATGAGAATAAAGGGTTGTTTGCATGAGTATGAAAAGGAAGCATAAGAAAATATATTACAACGTCTACGAATATGAAAAAAAAAAAGTAAAACCATGAAATTAAAATTATGTAAAATATGACTAAAATCTCATGAAAGTAAAGGTTTTTTTTACATGAAAATGAAAAAGAAAATATATGAAAATCTATAGATATGAATAACAAATAAAACAAGTGTGCATGCTGAGAGTGTGGGGTCCCTCCATGTCTTAGCTTGCACACTAGAAGCTACGCATATGTGGAAAATCACAAAGGTTTCATGTATTAATGAAATGGAAGCTTTAATCAGAGCTCTAGGACTGGAGTTTTTGAATAACAAACTCACAAAATAATTATCAAGAGTTTTTAATTGAAAAATCTACCTGGAGATGTGATTTGCCTTGCTTTATACACAAAATATGAAACTAATTTATAAAAATCGTCTTTGTCGCCGACCATAAGTTATTTTGAGGTTACATTTCGATCGATTCGACCTCATCCCAAACTACATCAAGCGAAATCAAATCTGGGTGAATTTAGTGGTTTGTTCTTCTTTTTTTCCCTCAAAACGACATGTGTTGATCGTGCATTGATTGAGCCCTTGCAAATGGATTTTTCCCAAACCAATAGGAAATTAAGAATACCATGAACACAAGGAATACAACCCATGTTCTTGTCTTTTCCCAGGTATCCTGTAAATACTACAACGACGAACAAATTACAAGAACTCAACTTTTCTCGTAAAAACTGGTAAAATCGACTTTTCAATGCACAAAAATTGCTAATATGAAAATGAAAGAAATTCCTTTTTAATGATTTTCTGGGTCAAATTGAGGATAAAATATGGAAAAAGTGGTGTATGGTGGGTTTATTAAGTCCAGATTAGGGTTTATTATGAAGGCTAGTTGGCACCAAAAAAAAAACTCAACATTTCCCCAAGGTGAAGGTGTTGCATGTTCTCATGCAAAAAAAATTGTGTCTCTTTGTATCTTCACAAACCTTCTAATGCCTCTCCTTTTTACAAAAGTACATCTACATATGATGGGTCTACTTTCTGAAATTGTTGTTTTTGCATAAGTAATCATATGTTTAAACTTTTTCTTTTAGCCCTTAAATACTTTTTCAGTTGAAACCATTTGTATGCTTTCTGAGAGATGACAATGTTTTCTCTATTAAGGTTCTTGTTTTCTTCATTGATTATACCATTCTATTCAATAATTTTCTTGTTCCTCCCCCTAAGAAAATCATTCTAAGTTTTTATGTACAACTCTAGTACCTCCATCTCCTCTACTTGTCTTTTTAATCTCTTAATATTCCTCTTCTTTTTTTTTGATATTTTTTTTTAAAGAAGATATATTTGGCATGTGAGATTTTTTTTTTTTCTTTTGAAATTCTTTTGATTTCATCCTCAAGTTTTTTCCTCATCTAGTGCTTCTTTTTCATTTGTAGAAAAATGTTCTTCATATATCGTTGTATCCATCTTTTCATGGACTATTTGACCTCTAGAAAATTGTTCCTTTACAACTTCCATGTTTTATAAGGGGGCAATATAAATTAGGGAATAATGAAAAATGGAACAGAATTATAATAATCCTTATTATGAAAATAGGATAGGATTATGAACTAAAAATTTTTTGGGGTTGATAACCATAATTTTTATGAGGACAATGGTATAGAAAAAGGTGTATAGAAAAAGGCATTCATCATTAACATTTAATCTAATATTTTTAACAAGATTCAAAACATTTAAAAGTGACTCTTACCAAACGGTTGATACCATGGAAGCAATGTTGTTGTAGGCTTCAAATTGCTTATGACATTCAACTATACTAATGATCCTCCTTTGTGTTTGTTGACAGGTACATATGCTCTTCTCATCTGCTTGAAATAGACATTGATGATATTGTGCTTTTGTACAAATGATTTGGACAGATCTTTGAAACAATATTGGAATGATCTTAGGATTTGTAGGAGTATATGATATTTTGGCCTTATTTTTACTTGTAATTTGAATAAGAGATGGACCTTCTAGAGACTTCAAAATATGAAATTATCTTTCTAGCTAGAAATGGATTGTTTTGTACAAATCTCTATACATTAATCTTTCATATTTTTCTAAATAGGACATGTTCGATCTTTGTAAATATCCTACTTTCCTTTTTCCTTGTTTAGATTTATGAATTGGGAAGAGAGTTGCTTCTTTCAACCTTAATATCATTCAATAGTTGTTGATTTCCTCATGCTAATATTTCCATGATGATTTGTTGATGCCAATTGGGAGTCTTCAGTTACTACTTATGATCTTTTGATTTTTGACTTGTAAACTGCCTTGTTTATGTTTGACAAGTACAATTGAAGTCATTATTTATTGAAATAAATGCTTGTAGCAACTGACCTTTATTTTTTATTTGGATTAGAAACCTTTTCAATTCCTTCTCTTGGTTCATTATGAAATAATATACAATATTGAATTGTTCCTCATGAATGGAATAATTCTTCATAAGAATACTTGTGCTTCTACTGAACTGAAGAAAGGTCTACAACCTTGATTTGGAGCAAGACTCAAGTGTAGTGAAAGAGAGTTGTTATATGAATAGAAAACACAAATCTTATTCTCTTGAAACAAGATGACCTGTTTGGATCCCCTTTTATTTAAAAAATATGAAAAATAACTGCAAACTATCATTTAATGAACTTTAGAACACAAAAATTATCGTTGCAAGTTGTTGTTGATAACATAAACCATATAGTCTTCACATGTAACCCCAATGATGAAAATGAGTGTCAAGGTACCTGAGTACATTTTGACGGGAACAAATGGATGTGTCAGGTTCAAGTCACCTGCAGGATCTTTCAATAATGAGACCTTGATGAATTCCCATTGTTGAAAACAAGGAGGTTTGCCATGGATTTATGTAAGTCCCAAGGTACTTATAAAAACTCTATTCTCAATCCCATATGATGTGTTGGAGTCGATGGGACAATACCTATTGGAAGGTGGGCCTTAAAGAATCAAACATCATCCATCATAAGAAAAATACAAATGATTTTGAAGAACCATAATAAAATATTGAACCAGCATGCATAACTTTATTGAGAATATTTCCCACTAGTTGCTTGATTTTCAAGAAACACTCATATCCAGTTGCACCAGTAACCTGGTTTTCATAACTATAATTATCTTTGTCTTTAATTTTTTTTTCTAAGATATCCTACCCTACTGAAAGCAGGAAAACTTATTTCATGTGTAGGAATACTTTCAATGGAGCCATGTGTGTAACATGATCTCAAGTAGACTCATACCCAAATTTGAAAAATGTACCTTTATAGATTCCCAGATATGAGAAATTAGTTGCTCTGATTTATATGGTGCCAATAAATGTTGAATAATGGAGGAATATCATTGACTACTGATTTTCTGGAACCAGGTTTCAATCTAGTCATTGTTCCTTTTTATTTCATGTGCTTTTCAATGGGTTGCATGTCTTCCTTTGTCATCCAACAAAAGTTCTTGTAAAATATGCCCATTTCGCTCCTGAATGCACAAAGGATCTAATGATAGGCATGGTAGAAATTCTTTGTTCTCAGGTTCTTCTATTTACTCCTCATAAAATGCTTTCCATGGCTCTTTAGCCTCTTATAGGTCTTCTTGATGTTGCACATGGATTTTTTTTTCTTATATCACTTCCCGATATGTAGATATGTTCCCGATGGCTATCAATATTTTCTCCTTCTCAGATGAAGAGATGTTCCCAAATACCATTAGGATTTGAGAGATTTCTTAGAGTATAATTCTCCTTTACTCAACCGATTCTTGAATATTCTTGCATTCTTCTTGTTGGTTGATAATCCATGTCTTTCATATGGATGAGTACTCAAAGGGGGTTATTAAAAAACCTTTAAATATAATGAAAATAAATTAAATCAACAAAAATAAAATAACGCTGCTCAAATCAAACTTAAGAAATCTAAAACAAAATCATGTACTTGAATTCCTCATGCTACTAGGACCTGTTTTCACCAAGTTGTCTTCTTACACGAGTTATATTTTCCATTAAAAGAACACTTACATAAAGGAAAGACACTCATCCAACATGACGAGGTCTCGTGAAGACTCACAAAACTTGTTGCACAGGTTCTTACATTTTGTCTTACCTTCTTCACTACCTCTAGCCTTAAATGTGTGGAGAAACGAAAAGCCTTTTTACATTGTTTATATGTTTAGTCAAAACTAAAATATTTCAAAACCAATTCCTTTAGTGCCTCCCTGACAATGGCACCAATAGTGTTGGTCTAATTTACTTGCACAAATTAGGGAATTAAAATAACAATCCAGATCTCCATAAAATTGTGAGGCACAATCATTGTATGTGAGGAAATTAGCTTCAAAACACAAACTGAGAAGGAAATTCAAACTTGAAGATGATCACCAACCAATCTTTGAAATCTATAAAGTTCAATCTATCCTAATATTTAAAAATTCAAATGAAATATATTTCTTTCAACCTTCTATTGTCACAACTCCAATGGTAGAAAATTAGGCTGTGCAGTGAAATGTGCCACTAAAGTGTGCTCTTCACAATATTACTCTATCAACTAGTGGGATTGAGGGTTTGATAGAAGGATCTAAAATACATGCAAAATGAAGGTAACTAGAAAGTAATCACTCCAACAAGAAAGTAACTAATCTTTTCAACCTTGAAATTATTTTTTAGAACGAAATGAAGGCAGAGATACTACAATGAAATACACATAAATATTTCCAGAAAAAAGAAATACAGTAATAAACGATTTCTATTAATGAAAGAAATGTACAGAGACTGTAAAAATATAGAGTGAAAGACTCGCTAGAATGGTGACAACTTATCTTTGAGAAGAGATGTGATGGCTACTCTCATTCGCTAGAAGATGATTGTTACAATGAGGCTCCAAAGGATTTTTTAACATAAGAAAAATCCAAAACCCTAACCCCACAAGATGAAAATCCAAAAGGTTTGTGGGCCCCGATAGGGGCAGTTAATACCTCAACTTTCTGAGGGCGTAACTTTTGCATACGATCTCTGTTTTCGGTGCTCGATACTCCGTTGGAAACTTCTAACCGAGAGAAACAATTTCCAACTGGTTGAGATTAGAGTCGTTGGTAGTCGCTTAGGCCCCAAATCCCCAAAATATGTCGTTTAGGGCCTCAAAATGACCTTGGAATTTTGGAACCCAATAAACCATCGAAAAACTGCCAAGATGGAAAACAATTTTTTGAGCCAGTGGAATAGGTGGGTGGCCACCGATATCCACCTGGATCATTTACATGCACAAATTAGGGCATCAAAATATCAATCTGGATCTCCATAAACTTGTGAGGCACAATCATTGTATGTGAGGGAATTAGCTTAAAAACACAAACTGATAAGGAAATACAATCCTAAATATGATCACCAACTACTCTTTGAAATCTATAAAGTTCAATCTATGCTAATATTTAAAAATTCAAATGAAATATATTTCTTTCAACCTTCTATTGTCGCAACTCCAATGGTAGCAAATTAGGTTGTGGAGTGAAATGTGCCACTAAAGTGTGCTCTTCACAATATTACTCTGTCAACTAGTGGGATTGACGGTTTGAAAGAAGGATCTAACATGCAAAATGAAGGTAACTAGAAAGTAATCACTCCAACAAGAAAGTAACTAATCTTTTCAACCTTGAAATTATTTTTTTGAACGAAATGAAAGCATAGCTACTACAATGAAATAAACATAAATATTTCCAGAAAAAGAGAAATATAGTAATACATGATTTCTATTAATGAAATAAAAGTATAGAGACTGTAAAAATACAGAGTGAAAGACTCGCTAGAATGGTCGACTATAAAAATACAGAGTGAAAGACTCGTTAGAATGGTGGCAACTTATCTCTGAGAAGAGATGTGACGGCTACTCTCATTCGCTAGAATATGATTGTTACAATGAGGCTCCAAAGGCCTTTTTAACATAAGGAAAATAAAAAACCCTAACCCTAGAAGATGAAAAGACAAAAGGTTTGCAGGATCCAATGGGGGTAGTTGTTACGTCAACTTCCTGAGGGCGTGACTTTTGCATACGATATTCATTTGCGACGCTCGATACACCATTGGAAACGTCTAACCAAGAGGAACGATTTTAGACTAGACGAAATCCCCAAAATACGTCGTTTAGGGCCTCAAAACGACCCCGAAATTTTGGAACCCAATAAACCATCGAAAAACTGCCAAGATGGAAAACAATTTTTTGAGCCAGTGGAATAGGTGGGTGGCCACTGATATCCACCTAGATCATTTACTTGCACAAATTAGGGCATTAAAATATCAATCTGGATCTCCATAAACTTGTGAGGCACAATCATTGTATGTGAGGGAATTAGCTTCAAAACACAAACTATGAAGGAAATGCAAACCTGAAGATGATCACCAACTACTCTTTGAAATCTATAAAGTTCAATCTATGCTAATATTTAAAAATTCAAATGAAATATATTTCTTTCAAACTTCTATTGTCACAACTCCAATGGTACCAAATTAGGCTATGTAGTGAAATGTGCCACTAAAATGTGCTCTTCACAATATTACTTTGTCGACTAGTGGGATTGAGGGTTTGAAAGAAGGATCTAAAACACATGCAAAATGAAGGTATAAAGTAATCACTCCAACAAGAAAGTAACTAATATTTTCAACCTTGACTACTCAACATTACACAGGAATAATATTAGGTTATGAGATGAAACATGCCTTGAGAAAGGCCCATGCAACAATTTTATTTTCACTTATGTAGGTTATTATTCAAGGAAAAAATTCTATGCACACATATTTGAATGAAAAACTAGTTTAAAGAAAGAACAATTGATTCAATTTTTAATTGGTTGATTAAACATGCATTAGGGTCCCTACTGGTAGAAAATATGGTTGTAGAGACTTTAGTTCACTCCCTCATGTGGTTCAAGGAATTGCAACAATACTATGTTAGAATCCTCAATGTTTTACTTAACCATGCAATACTAAACGTGTCTCTTAAAAGGAATATATATTCTATGAAAATAAAACTTAATCTATTCATGAAAAACACTTAAAAATATGATGAGTAATAAAATAATAAGACTCATCATTTAAAACAACAAATTAGTAACAAGTAAAAGCAACAAATTGAAATTATGTACAAGATGGATAAAATCTCATAAAAGTAAGGGTAAGACTCATCATTTAAAACAACAAATTAGTAACAAGTAAAAGCAACAAATTGAAATTATGTACAAGATGGATAAAATCTCATAAAAGTAAGGGGTTGTTTGCCTGAATATGAAAAGGAAACATATGAAAAAAATACCATCATCTACATATATGAACAATAAATAAAACAAGTGTATAGGTTGAGACTATGAAGGCCCTCCATGCCTTAGCCTGCACACTAGAAGATCCATTTAATGGAAAATCACAAAGCCTGCATGTATTACTGAAATGGAAGCTGAAATCAGTTCCCTAGGACTAAAGTTTCTAAATACCAAACTCACAAAATATTTCTCAAAGGTTTTGAATTGAAAAAGCTACCTAGCAAGCTTGATTTGCCTTGCTTTATACACAAAATATGAAACTATTTTCTTAAAATCTTCTTTGTTTACTGCCATAAGTTATTTTTAGGTTCCATTCCGATCAAATCCAGGAAGACATCAAGCGGAATCAAATCTGGGCATATTTAGTGGAGTGTTTTGTTTTTCCCCTCAAAACTGCCCATGTTGACCAGGCCCTTCCACGTGGATTTTGTTGAACCAATAGGAAACGAACCATGCCATGAACATAAGGCACAAATCTATGTTCACAACAATGGAGCAATTACAGGAACTCAATTTTTTTTAAAGTAAAAACTGGTAAAATCAATTTTTCGAATGCACAAAACTCGCTAAAATTCATAAATTAAAATAAAACTATAGAAATGTCTTTTTTATGACTTTTTAGGTAAAAATGAGGATAAGATATGAAAAAAGTGGTATATAGTTGGTTTATTAAGGCCATATTATTTTTTATTGTGAAGGCTAATTGGCACCAAAAACTAAGCTCAACACACACCATATATAATTAACATGCATAAATAATTACTCGTTATGCATCCTCAATCCTCCATGTTGCTAGTCTCTTCCTCGATTGGTGTGCCATTCAAATCTATTCACCACAAGTTTATTAATTGGTTGAGTATACCCTCTTACCTACACACCAATGATGAAATGGAAATTGTTGATAGAGACCATTACTATAATGGTGAATTGGATATTTTTGATAATAATAATAATAATAATAATCTATTTTTAAGGTCATGGTCAAGCCAGCACACCAAATTGGTATATGAGACCTCCTTGTTTGTGGGACAAGGGACTCCCCTTACTCCAGCGATTTACCCTACCCCCTCTGGATTTGAACTTGTGGACTCTTAAAAGGTACTTCATTAATTCTTAAAAGTAATCTTCACTTCAACGAGAAGAGTACAATAAGCTTTCAAAAGTCATGTTCAAGTATCCCAAGGCACTTCATTAATTCTTAAGAGTAACCTTCACTTAAAACAAAAGTGTACAAAAACAGATTTATTAAAATACCACATTCAAATTTGTCACTATTTATATGTTTCATTCTAACCTTCCACCCAACTTTCATCGTAAAGGAAGAAAAGTTAACTCCCCTTCTTAGATTTTAAGAAAATATATGAAGTTCTTTATGCTTTTCGTCAAGCAAGATGATGAATGGTCTCAGTTTTTACCTTAAAAAAATAAGTTTTAAATAACATTTAGTTATTAATTAATTTAATTTTTAAATTTAAAGAAATTGGTAAGGGGTTGAGTTTCCATATTTGTTTAGTAGGAAACTTATAACCTAATAAGGGGTGACCGGTTTCCACTCCTATAATTATCTACTCTTTTAATCTTATCAATTTTTATTTTTTTTATATTTACCTTATAAATCTTTTAAATACACCAACTCATTTACAAATAACAAATAAAAATAAGGTATACTCCCTCTTTATGGTATCCTGATTTACCACACTTAATACTTACTCATTAATTCAATATTTTTTCAACAAATAGAACCTTTAATTAAATTGAACCGTCGTACCGTTTCCAAATCTCTTTGTTGTTTATATAAATAAAAACCATAGACCAACATTTGCAAATATCCCTAAAATCTGTTTTGCTAGACATATCTAAGGGTCCCCTAAATTCTTATGTGTCTACAGTTGGAGTAGAGTAGAGTTGTTTGTTAGGAGACGGAGACCTTGTTGGGAATATTGCATTTTCCTTATTAAAGGTTGTAAAAACTGTTGATGGAAGCCTTGCATGAAATCTTTTGACGGGGATAATAAAAAAATTTGACCATGGAAAAATCCCTGATATTGCACATTCTTTCAGATTTACCAAGGACATGGCCTCCATTTTTAGCAGCTAACATGAGACTATTTTGCATCCACGAAAATGGATTTCCATCCCCATCCATTTCCCCAAAGTTCGCTAAGCTTGTTGATAGAATAAACAAATATTTACGTAGTATTCCAACAAGTGCACAAGCTGCTTATATTCTGAAATGCCTGAAGTTTTCGGCTTTTGCTTATGGACCGAGTGCTGAAACCCTAAACAAGCTATTCATCGAAGTCTTGCGTAGGTTAAAAGCGAGCATCTCTGAACCAAGGAAGCATGGCGATTATGGAAGAGCTGAATTAAAAAGATCATTCGATGGGGATTCTGAAGCAAAGATATTAGCGTCCCAGTTTGTGAGTAGTATCATACTTGGATCCATAGTTCTCAGTGAATTTATCGATACCAACGACGGTTTTCTTGTCACCCTTACGGAATTATTTCTAATTCAAACGGGACACTTAAAAGAAGACACATTGAATCCTGATAAGTTTGAGGAATTAGAGAGAGGTACAGAGCAAATAATTTGGAGACTCGCCATCTCTCGCCAACAGAAAAAAACCAAGTCTATGTTAGAGCGCTTTCCCCTGAAAGATTCTACTTCCCGGAACCTTCTGGCATCTATGGTTATTGAAAATCAGCTTGAAGCAGCAGAAAATCTGGGTACTTTGCTTGGCCAAACTATGCTTCAATTTCTGGTAGAGCTATGTACCGATAAGAAAAATGTAAATATGCGCAGGTACAAGGTAGCAAAAAGAATAGTAGATAACCATAAACTGCATTTTCCAAATGTTCGTATTCAGTTTAACGAATTATTATTGATAGACGATGTAGAGAAAGGGAATTTAAATAAGGCAGTGCTGCGGGCTGGTACGGACTCCGAGCTTGTTAAACGGCTGCAAAAACGGGCAAGTGAAATCGGTTACGTAGAAAAGGAAGCTGTGAGTGATACTGATTATTTGC